>JAFIRS010001191.1:0-416990 GCA_018342105.1 Gonioctena quinquepunctata
GAGTTAAGATGAACCGATATTGCATGGTAGAGATTACGGTCGATTGCCGGTATCCTACTAATCAACAGCTATTCCATTGTTGTTATTTCATCAATGATCTATGCAAATATACAGGGGCCCAAATTTCCAAAATGCAGTATGGAAGTATAGGGTATCTTGGAAGGCAATGAGCATAAAGAAGGTTTCAATGAAAACAAAATGGCCCATATGGCCCTAAGAACAATCAAAGCATTATATCTTCGAAAACACTGAATCTTCAATGAAGATGGTCATTATTATACACAATAAATTCACCAAACATTCATGGACCAATATATACAATTAACTGTTTTCACTCTCAAGCCCCCTAATTGTGGGGGGATTTCTGAAACTTAGAGAGATTGTTCCTATTTACCTAAACAGACAACTTATTCTCCATTTCAACTATTTTTATTGTATCTCAAATGGTTTAAGATACTCATCCATATTTCCCAGATATTTTAAACTGGCCTGGAAAAAAATTTCACGAATAGATAGAATGAAAACACAAAATCTAAAAAAATTCCGCCACTGACAAATAGAAAATACCCATATTCAGTAATGCCAATGTTGCATTTTCATTACAGAAGTCATGTAATGCCACATCTGTAAAAACGACATCGGCGCGATTATCGCAAATCTTTAACGGGTAATTTCTCTAAATTCAAAAACATTCATAATAAATATGCATTTTTTCAGCCAGGGGGGCAAAACTGATATAATTCCAATTATTTCCCCCATCGGTGTTCCGCTTCCAATCTTACCGCAGTTAACAGCAACGGCCCGCCTATTTACTGCTCATTCATGTTTGGGATTCTTATGAATTTTCAAAATACATATTTAATTATTGTTCACTCTTCTAGATTACTCGATGACAATATTTGTGACTTCCCGATCTAAAGATTAAAAATGTCTATGTGTTATGGACTGCCACCGCAACAAGTGAAATGCATTTTTGGTATACAGCTATGACTGTTTCTTGCCAAACATAATTGAAAAACTGAAGACCAAACCTAAATACATTTTATAGCATTGGTAAGATAAGAGGTAAAATTACCTTTTTATCTTTTTTTTGTATATTTTAGAATATTCATGCATACAAAAATTTTTTAAATTTTTTCCCTAAAATTAATTTTCGAACATTATATGTACCAAGTTCAAAATGTTTCGTGTCAGCAGGAAAGAAGACAATAGTTTTGATGCTTCTATGACAAAGACGTTCACAGAATTGATACCTCGTTAACTATAATATCGATAAAATATGGAATATTTTCCGAAAAGTTTTCTTTTTCCCAAGACACAAACTGAAACTTTTAACTTCCAATTGCAATTCTCTTCCAGGATGCAACACTTTAGGTAGGTAATAGTGATGTTAAAGAAATCACTTTTAAATACATTGAAAATGAAAAACTGTATACTATATATGAGAATCAAATTGATAAGTATAGGACGATGCTAAACAAATGTGGAAAAATTTGAGCAACTTATAAAATGTGAGAAAAAAAAAACTAATTTTGACAAAATAATATTTAATATCAATAATGAAATCAAAATAGTGGAAAGACTGAATGGCAGATATTTCAATATATATTTTGTGGAATATAAGAGATATTGTTGAAAGTATACAAAATCAAACATGGATTGAAAAACAAAGAAAGAGAAAGTCAAATTCAAATGTCGAAATTCAAAACTTTGAATATCAAAGAATTAGAGAACATTGTATCTAGCATGTCAACAAAACAATAATGAAATATTGAGTATAAAATTCATCAAGAGCACTTTGATATTATAGGAGCAATTCTAAACTTCATTAATGTCTCACTACAAACTGGTACATTTCAGTCAGATGCCTTGTGTAATGAGGGGGCTTCTTCATAGATCCAGACACCCTCCTATCAGAACCCATTCAAATGACTGATGAATTCAATAGAAAGAGCAACGGACAGAAAGATGGCTGCCTACAACAGAATCTGACTACATCCAAATAACCAATCCTGAACTCGGCTTCAATGGCTCAACCCTCCCACGTTCCATCTGGTCTAACCTGAATCGAATACGAACAGGACATGGTAAATGTGCCGACTCCCTACACCGATGCGGCCTCGCCGACTGCAAGCGGTGCGATTGTGGATCACCGAGACAATCAATATATGTACTTTATTGTCTGAAGAAATAAAATTCTCATTGACAAAGCATAGTTTACAATTTACAATGATGAACAATGCAATAAATAAGTATATGTAGGTGTACATGTATAAAATCGATCAATAAACGAGAAACAATCACATCTGACAATATAAAAAGATAAAATATTAAATAGTAAATAGTACTCAATCACAGTTTGCTTAGAGAGATAGAGAGAAAAAAAATATAAATTATTGTCGTCGCCAAGAAGAAAATAAAATCATATGGACAAAGCACCTACATAAATCTAAAATTATATCTATATATAACACGGTCATGACACTAAAAAGGACGAAGCAACATGAGTATGACGTTGGTATATGATATTCATTGATATCAATCAATAAATCAATCATGCTTTATTGTCCAAGAAGTAATTCTTATTGACAGAGTAAGTGTAATTTTATAAAGTCAGAAATATTAAGAATATAAAATTATATGAAATATAATGAACAATCATTATAGAGTTAAAACATATGTACCTAAACGATCCGCCATATCGTTTCAGACTGCCCAATCCGTGCTTATGGCGAAAACCTCAAGGACTTCCTGGAGTGCTCTCAATACGCAATCGAATGGCTGTCAATTTGACATTAATATATAGTTAGTCATAGAATCTGTGATATGATATGATATATGTTGCCTTCACGAGATTGTTTACATTTCTGTTTGTACTTTTAGTTTTCTATCATCGTATTGTAAAGAATCCATACGCTAAATAAATAAATAACTGGTACATTCCCTGAGAAATTAAAATTAACAACAGTAACACCGATACAAAAATTAAGAACACAATAGAAGCGATACATTTTCGTCCCTGTTAATACATTGCGGCTGGAAAAGATTTTAGAAATAGCAGTGTATAGACAAGTTGAAGAATTTTAGATCTCGATAAAATAATCATGTTGAATCAATCAGCTTTCGGAAAAACATGTACTTCAGTAGTGTATGACCCTTTATTTCAAATTTAAATAATAAATGGATGTGTCATTTCAAATATAGGTAGTGTATGGATCCTTTATTTTAGTTTTAGTTTGAAGTGGGTCGTATCTCAAGAACGAAAAGAGTTAGAGTAATTTCGCAAACGGCATTCGATTCAGAATGGTTGATTTAGTATATGCTCATAATTTCAAAACGTTTCTCAGAAAAAAAATATTTCTCGAAAAATCGAACAAAACCCATGAAATTCACCAAAAAAACGAAATCGTCCTATTGCCTTCAGATTGAAGCCGAATGTAGAAACCATCATGGAGATTCCAAAAATATGTACTTCATAGTGTATGACCCTTTATTTCAAATTTAAATAATAAATGGATGTTTATTTCAAATATAGGTAGTGTATGGATCCTTTATTTTAGTTTTAGTTTGAAGTGGGTCGATCTCAAGAACGAAAGAGTTAGAGTAATTTCGCAAACGCATTCGATTCAGAATGGTTGATTTAGTATATGCTCATAATTTCAAACGTTCTCAGAAAAAAATATTTCTCGAAAAATCGAACAAAGGGTTAACCCATGAAATTCACCAAGAAAACGAAATCGTCCTATTGCCTTCAGATTAAAGCCGAATGTAGAAAACATCATGGAGATTCCAAAAATATGTACTTCAGTAGTGTATGACCCTTTATTTCAAATTTAAATAACAAATGGATGTTTCATTTCAAATATAGGTAGTGTATGGATCCTTTATTTCAGTTGCAAGTGGGTCGTATCTCAAGAACGAGAAGAGTTAGAGTAATTCAGCGAAAAGCATTCGATTCGGAATGGTTGATATGCTCATAATTTCAAGACAATTGTCCAAGAAACAAAGATTTATTGAAAAATCGCGTGTGAGATGGGCTTCAGTTTACGGGAGAGGGACTTTAGTTCACGTTGAGAGGCTTTTAGGTCGCGTGTGAGACGGGCTTTAGTTCACGTGTGAGAGGGATTTAGTTCACGTGTGGAAACCGCCTTTAGTTCACGTGAGACAGGCTTTAGTTTATATTTAGTTGAAGTGGTGATTTCAAGAACTAAAAGAGTTAGAGTAATTTCTGCAAACGGCATTCGAATTAGAATGGTTGCTTCAGTATGTGCTTATAATTTCAAGACGATTCTCAGAAAAACAATATTTCTCAAAAAAATCGCACAAGGGTTAACCCATGGAATCACCAAAAAACAAATCGTCCCATTGCCTTCAGATTAAAGCAGAATGTAGAAAACATCATGGAGATTCCAAAATATGTACTTTTAGTAGTGTATGACCCTTCATTTCGAATTTAGATAATATATAATGTTTCATTTCAAATATAGGTAGTGTATGGATCCTCGATTTTAGTTTCAGTTGGAAGTGGTCGTATTTCAAGAACGAGAAGAGTCAGAGTAATTTGATAACGGCGTTCGATCCAGAATGGTTGATTTGGTATATTCTTATAATTTCAAGAGGATTCTCAAAAAAAATATTGACAAAAAAAACGAATTAGTTCTATTGCCTTCAAATCAGAAGCAGAATGTAGAAAACATCAGGGGGATTTTGTTACAACACTTATGACATTATTATAAAAAATACCTGAATAAAATTTACTCAGCGATCCAAACGGCTAGATGACATTTAAAATAAGAGCTTATATTTTCATTATTATCAGCATGACCTTTATAGATCCCCACGGCTGATTCCGAATCAATACAAGTTTTGTAATTTATTGCAAAGAAACTTCATCATTCATTTCTAAGGTAGGTAATAAATGGATCTTTTATTTCTATGTAGGTAGTGTATGGAACCTTTATTTCAAATTGAGGTAGTGTATGGCTCCTTTATTTCAAATATAAGTAGTTTAAGGATCAATAAAACGTTATGGTCTGATATATATCGAAATTTTAGGATTTTTAACTATTGTGCCAGGATTGGTAAATGTATAGCTATCTTTTTTTTTTTTTTTATGTTCTGGTTCCCACGAAAAGGGATATCCTGTAATGTTCAGAGAACATCGTGGGAACCAAGGGAAAGAAGGTAGGAGTTGGTGTTCTTCTTAAATTTCTGAGGTTGTATGCCCGGGAACACCTCCTAGGTATGAGTTCCAAAGCCTCGCTGATCGTTGGATGAACGAGTCTTTGGAAAGTGATGTTCTGCAGGTCTCCAAAGTGACCACGAAGGGGTGTGATGACTGTTCTTGACGGGTTAATCTCGAAGAGACTGCCAAAGCAGGAACGATTGTTGATATTTCAGAAGAGCATCGCCCATGAAAATATCTATAAAATAGAGACAAATCGCCAACTTTTCTACGGTGTTCCAGACAAGTGAGCGAGTTTGTAAGCGAGGCATCACCAACGAGACGAATTGCCCTTTTTTGGACAGAATCCAATAGCCTCAGGATATGCTTGTGCGCGCCCAAATCCTGATTTTGGCAATGGACCTCACGTGATTTTCCCAGGAAAGGTTATTGCTGATAGTAATACCAAGCATCGATATGGATGACTTCAGTGGTATGGTTACTCCTGACAAAGTTATGTTAGGCACAGTGAGATCGGCTTTTCTAGAGAAAAGACATGCTTGTGTTTTGTTTGCATTGAATTCTACCAAGTTATTAGATCCCCACTCGAGAATTGTTGCTAAGTCCATATTTATATTATTAACATTTCTTCCTCGTTCATTTCTGGTTTCACGGGCTGATATAGGGGCCCTGGAAGAGAAAGCAGTATGGAGGGTACTATCATCGGCAAAGCTGTGTACTGGACATGAAGTTGCTTTCAACAGGTCGTTGATGTGAAGTAGAAATAGTGTTGGTGCGAGAATAGATCCTTGCGGAACACCAGCATTTATGAGTAGAGTGTCAGATGAAACTCCATCGACCACTACATGGAGAGACCTGTTTGAGAGAAAACTAGCAAGCAGAGAACACAGCTGAGGGGGCAAGCCATAAGACGGAAGCTTGGCGAGGAGTCCCGGGTGCCAAACTCAATCGAACGCCTTGGAGATATCTAATGCCACAGCTAAAGTTTCTCCATACTTTTCAATAGATAGCTGCCATATATGTGAGGCGTAAGCGAGCAGGTCACCAGTTGATCTCTGATGGCGGAAGCCATATTTATTTATTTATTTATTTATTTATTTATTGAATACATCCAGCAGGTTCGAAAACCCAATTACAGGTGTACATAATGTCTATTGCGAACATGATTTCATAATTAGGTAGGAATTACAAAAAGAAAAATTAAAAGAAAAGAAAATTCAAATAGCAAAGATAAAACATAAAACTATATCTAAAACCATTAATTAGTTTGGTAATAGGCGATTTATTGTATGTTTGAAATTTGATAGGCTCGAAAAGAAAATATCTACGTTGCTTAAGTTATTATAGCTTCGACCACATTGTCGAGATGGGACAGTGAAAATGATGAAGCGCGGAACACCAATGTTGAATAGTAGTCGAGATCTAGATGTCACACGCGAACATTGAAATTAAAAAAAGATAGTAAGGTTGATGAGTCTACTAGGTTATTGACAATTTTATACATAAATATCAAGTTGTCTTTTTCACGGTGCTTCTTAACGAGCACAGATCAAATTCTTCGAGAAGCAAGTTGTAGTTGTATCCCTCTTCAGGATAGATTCCGTGTTTTTTCAGGTAGCAGAATTTTAGAAATTTCTTTTGGATACTTTCAATATTTGAGATGAATTTCAAGTGATTGGGATTCCACACTGGGCTACAGTATTCGAGCTTACTTCTAACATGAGAATAGTACAAAGTACGTAGAGTGTCTATTGAGGTGAATTCCTTGCAGGTCCTTATCAGGAATCCCAATGACCTGGTGGCACTTGAGATGTATTATCAATGTGTTTCGAAAACGTTAACTTAGGATCAAATGTAATGCCAAGGTCTTTAAATTCAAAAATACGAGTTAAGTCAGAGTTGTTGATTTGATAGTTAAATTGAACTGGAATTTGTTTCCGAGTGAATGACATAACTTTGCATTCATTAATATTTAATCCTAGTTTGTTTTTCTCACACCAAATACAGAGATTTTTTATATCCTCCTGTAGTAAGTTGCAGTCTGATAAATTATCTACTTTCCTAAAGATTTTCATGTCGTCTGCATATAATAATGTATGGGAATTAATGCAGTGTGTTATGTTATTAATAAACAGAAGGAATAGAAGAGGTCCTAGGTTAGAACCCTGAGGAACACCCGAAGTAGCAACAAATGTCGATGATTTGACTCCTTCATATTCGACAAATAGATTTCTATTTGATAAATAAGATTTTAGAAGCTGCTGAATATCAGGTGAGAAGCCAAAGTACGGTAGCTTTCTTAGCAATTGTTCATGTGAAACCCGGTCGAAAGCCTTACTAAAATCTGTATAAACAACATCAACTTGATCTCTAGAGTCGAGAGTTTCGGAAACAAACTGAGTAAAAGTACAAAGATTAGTGGAGGTAGAGCGGGCTTTGCCTATCGTTGACAATTCCTGAGTCTTCCAGATATTTCATGAGCTCGATATTTTTTCTGTGGACATACTAGTCATTGGAGGTGAAACACTCGTTGAAATTACTAATTTTATTATTGAAAATAAACAACTGTTATTTCTATAGTAATTTGATTTATAAAACTTGCTTCAATCGCAATAGTACTCTCTCTGAAATGAGGTTCATATTAAGTATTAATTTAGGAATATTTTAAAAAGTCTGATTTTGTTTATGCATTATTTTGAGAATATGACTTCAGCAAATTTGCCCATAAACATACATAACTACTGATCCGAATATTTTATTTTCCCGAGTATCCTAAATCAATTTAATGGTATAACTCGACTATAATTGGTATGACGAAAAAGTGAAACAATCTTTCACACTGGAATTGAATTTTGTCGAATTTTCCTTGGATAACCGTTGATGGACTTAAATGAATGCAATTTTCTTTACCGTCATCTTTTATCGAGTAATCAAACTAGAAACGCAAAGTAGAATGGACTCAAAATGAAGGCTATCTCTACCGCCATCTTTTGTCGAGTAGTCAAACTAAACTCAAAACGCGATGTCGATTGGACTCAAAATGGATGCTATTTTCTCTACCGCCATCTTTCGTCGAATAGTCAAACTCGAAGTCGAATGGACTCAAAATGGACTCTATTCTCTCTACCGCCATATTTTATCGAGTAGTCAAACTAAACTGAAATCTCCAAAGTTGGAAGTGGGGCTCTAAAATATTTCAAATTCAGCTAGTGAGGTATTTGATGAAATGATATTGAATTGATGCAGGAACTTATCGAGAATATACTCCAGGGATATTTTTCAGCTACTCACTTGAAAATGACCGAAAAACAATAATAGGAAGTCAGATTTAATGTTTTTTGCAGTTTATAGGAATTTTTGGGACTAGAAGTTGGAAGTAGGGCGTATCTCGAGAACGAAAAGAGTTAGAGTAATTCAGCGAACGACATTCGATTCAGAATGGTTGATTTGGTATATGCTCATAATTTCAAGACCTGAAAAAAAAAATTTCTCACAAAAATCGCACAAGGACCCCTAAAATTCACAAAAAAAACGGAATGTCCGATCGCCTTCAGGTAAGAAGCAGAATGTAGAAAACATCATGGAGATTCCAAAAATATGTACTTCAGTAGTGTATTACCCTTCATTTCAAATTTAGACAATATATGGATTTTTAATTTCATATATAGGTAGTGTATGGATCCTTTATTTCAGTTTCAGTTGCAAGTGGCTCGTATCTCAAGAACGAGAAGAGTTAGAGTAATGCTGCGAAAAGCATTCGATTCGGAATGGTTGATATGCTCATAATTTCAAGACAATTGTCCAAGAAACAAAGATTTATTGAAAAATCGTGTGTGAGATGGGCTTTAGTTTACGTGGGAGAGGGACTTTAGTTCACGTGTGAGAGGCTTTAGGTCACGTGTGAGACGGCCTTTAGTTCACGTGTGAGAGGGGATTTAGTTCACGTGTGGAAACCGCCTTTAGTTCACGTGTGAGACAGGCTTTAGTTTATATTAAGTTGGAAGTGGTCGTATCTCAAGAACGAAAAGAGTTAGAGTAATTTCGCGAACGGCATACGATTCAGAATGGTTGCTTCAGTATGTGCTCATAATTTCAAGACGATTCTCAGAAAAACAATATTTCTCGAAAAAATCGCACAAGGGTTAACCCATGTAATTCACAAAAAAAACGAAATCGTCCCATTGCCTTCAGATTAAAGCAGATGTAGAAAACACCATGGAGATTCCAAAAATATGTACTTCAGTAGTGTATGACCCTTCATTTGGAATTTAGATAATATATGGAATCTTTCATTTCAAATATAGGTAGTGTATGGATCCTTTATTTCAGTTTTGGTTGGAAGTGGGTCGTATCTCAAGAACGAGAAGAGTTAGAGTAATTCTGCGAAAAGCATTCGATTCGGAATGGTTGATTCAGTATATGCTCATAATATCAAGACATTTGTCCAAGAAACAAAGATTTATTAAAAAATCGCGTGTGAGATGGGCTTTAGTTTACGTGGGAGAGGGACTTTAGTTCACGTGTGAGAGGATGTAGGTCGCGTGTGAGACGGGCTTTAGTTCACGTGTGAGAGGGGATCTAGTTCACGTGTGAGACGGGCTTCAGTTTATATTTAGTTGGAAAGGGTCGTATCTCAAGAACGGAAAGAGTTAGAGTAATTTCGCGAACGGCATTCGATTCAGAATGTGCTCATAATTTCAAGACGGTTCTCAGAAAAAAATATTTCTCGAAAAAATCGCACAAGGGGTCAACCCATGAAATCCACCAAAAAAACGAAATCGTCCCATTGCCTTCAGATTAAAGCAGAATGTAGAAAACATCATGGAGATTCAAAAAATATGTACTTTAGTAGTGTATGACCCTTCATTCCGAATTTAGATAATATATGAATCTTTCATTTCAAATATAGGTAGTGTATGGATCCTCTATTTTAGTTTCAGTTGGAAGTGGGTCGTATTTCAAGAACGAGAAGAGTCAGAGTAATTCTGCGAACGGCATTCGATTCAGAATGGTTGATTTGGTATTTTCTTATTATTTCAAGAGGATTCTCAAAAAAAAATATTGACAAAAAAAACGAATTAGTTCTATTGCCTTCAAATCAGAAGCAGAATGTAGAAAACATCATGGGGCTAGATGACATTTGAAATAAGAGCTTATATTTTCATTATTATTAGCATGACCTTTTATAGATCTCTACGGGCTGATTCCGAATCAATACAAGTTTTGGAATTTATTGCAAAGGAAACTTCATCATTCATTTCTAAGGTAGGTAATAAATGGATCTTTTATTTCTATGTAGGTAGTGTATGGATCCTTTATTTCAAATTAAGGTAGTGTATGGATCAATAAAACGTTATGGTCTGATATATATCAAAATTTTAGGATTTTTAACTATTGTGCCAGGATTGGTAAATGTATATACTGATTTTGTTTAATGTTTATAGTTGTATGGATGTATTGGTTGAAAATCAGGTTGTTTTTATTTTTTCTGTGGACATACTAGTCATTGGAGGTGAAACACTCGTTAAAATTACTAATTTTATTATTGAAAATAAACAATTGTTATTTTTATAGTAATTTGATTTATAAAACTTGCTTGAATCGCAATGAGGTTCCTATTAAGTATTCATTTAGGAATATTTTAAAAAGTCTGATTTTGTTTATGCATTATTTTGAGAATATGACTTCAGCAAATTTGCCCATAAACTTACATAACTACTGATCCGAATATTTTATTTTCCCGAGTATCCTAAATTAATTTAATGGTATAACTCGACTATAATTGGTATGACGAAAAAGTGACACAATCTTTCACACTGGAATTGAATTTTGTCGAATTTTTCTTGGATAACCGTTGATGGACTCAAATGAATGCAATTTTCTTTACCGTCATCTTTTATCGAGTAATCAAACTAGAAACGCAAAGTAGAATGGACTCAAAATGAAGGCTATTCTCTCTACCGCCATCTTTTGCCGAGTAGTCAAACTAAACTCAAAACGCGATGTCGATTGGACTCAAAATGGATGCTATTTTCTCTACCGCCATCTTTTGTCGAATAGTCAAACTCGAAGACGAATGGACTCTATTCTCTCTACCGCCATATTTTATCGAGTTGTCAAACTAAACTGAAAACTCCGAAGTTGGAAGTGGGGCTCTAGAATATTTCAAATTCAGCTAGTGAGGTATTTAATGAAATGAAATAAATTGATGTAGGAACTTATCGAGAATATACCTCCAGGGATATTTTTCAGCTACCTACTTGAAAATGACCGAAAAACAATAATAGGAAGTCAGATTTAATGTTTTTCCAGTTTTTAGGAATTTTTGGGACTAGAAGTTGGAAGTAGGGCGTATTTCGAGAACGAAAAGAGTAAAAGTAATTCAGCAAACATTCGATTCAGAATGGTTAAGACGATTCTCAGAAAAAAAATATTTCTCGAAAAAATCGCACAAGACCCTGAAATTAACAAAAAAAAACGAAATCGTCCCATTGCCTTCAGATTAAAGCAGAATGTAGAAAACATCATGGAGATTCCAAAAATATGTACTTTAGTAGTGTATGACCCTTCATTTCGAATTTGGTAATATATGAATCTTTCATTTCAAATATAGGTAGTGTATGGATCCTTCATTTCAGTTTTAGTTGGAAGTGGGTCGTATCTCAAGAACGAGAAGAGTTAGAGTAATTCTGCGAAAAGGAATCGATTCGGAATGGTTGATTTAGTATATGCTCATAATTTCAAGACAATTGTCCAAGAAACAAAGATTTATTAAAAAATCGCGTGTGAGATGGGCTTTAGTTCACGTGGGAGAGGGACTTTAGTTCACGTGTGAGAGGCTTAAGGTCGCGTGTGAGACGGGCTTTAGTTCACGTGTGAGAGGGGATTTAGTTCACGTGTGGAAACAGCCTTTAGTTAGACGGGCTTTAGTTTATATTTAGTTGGAAGTGGTCGTATCTCAAGAACGAAAAGAGTTAGAGTAATTTCGCGAACGGCATTCGATTCAGAATGGTTGATTCCGTATGATGTGTGCTCATAATTTCAAGACGATTCTCAGAAAAAAAAAAACTCGGAAAAATCGCACATGAAATTCACCAAAAAAACAAATTCGTCCTATTGCCTCCAGATTGAAGCAGAATGTAGAAAATATCATGGAGATTCCAAAAATATGAACTTCAGTAGCGTATGACCCTTCGTTTCGAATTTGATAATATATGAATCTTTCATTTCAAATATAGGTAGGGTATGGATCCTTCTTTATTTTAGTTGGAAGTGGGTCGTATCTCAAGAACGAGAAGAGTTAGAGTAATTCTGCGAAAAGGAATCTATTCGGAATGGTTGATTTAGTATATGCTCATAATTTCAAGACAATTGTCCAAGAAACAAAGATTTATTAAAAAATCGCGTGTGAGATGGGCTTTAGTTCACGTGGGAGAGGGACTTTAGTTCACGTGTGAGAGGCTTAAGGTCGCGTGTGAGACGGGCTTTAGTTCACGTGTGAGAGGGGATTTAGTTCACGTGTGGAAACAGCCTTTAGTTAGACGGGCTTTAGTTTATATTTAGTTGGAAGTGGTCGTATCTCAAGAACGAAAAGAGTTAGAGTAATTTCGCGAACAGCATTCGATTCAGAATGGTTGATTCCGTATGATGTGTGCTCATAATTTCAAGACGATTCTCAGAAAAAAAAAAAACTCGGAAAAATCGCACATGAAATTCACCAAAAAAACAAATTCGTCCTATTGCCTCCAGATTGAAGCAGAATGTAGAAAATATCATGGAGATTCCAAAAATATGAACTTCAGTAGCGTATGACCCTTCGTTTCGAATTTGATAATATATGAATCTTTCATTTCAAATATAGGTAGGTATGGATCCTTTATTTCAGTTGGAAGTGGGTCGTATCTCAAGAACGAGAAGAGTTAGATAATTCTGCGAAAAGAATTCGATTCGGAATGGTTGATTTAGTATATGCTCATAATTTCAAGACAATTGTCCAAGAAACAAAGATTTATTAAAAAATCGCGTGTGAGATAGGCTTAAGTTTACGTGGGAGAGGGACTTTAGTTCACGTGTGAGAGGATTTAGGTCGCGTGTGAGACGGGCTTTAGTTCACGTGTGATAGGGGATTTAGTTCACGTGTGGGAACAGCCTTTAGTTCACGTGTGAGACGGGCCTTAGTTTATATTTAGTTGGAAGTGGTCGTATCTCAAGAACGAAAAGAGTTATTCCACGAACTGCATTCGATTCAGAATGGTTGATTCAATATGTTTCAAGATGTTTCAAGATGATTCGCAGAAAAAAAATATTTCTCGAAAAAATCGCACAAGGGGTTATTCATTTCGAATTTAGATGATATATGAATCTTTCATTCCAAATATAGGTAGTGTATGGATCCTCTATTTCAGTTTTAGTTGGAAGTGGGTCGTATCTAAAGAACAAGAAGAGTAAGAGTAATTCTGCGAAAAGCATAAGATTCGGAATGGTTGATTTAGTATATGCTCATAATTTCAAGACAATTGTCCAAGAAACAAAGATTTATAAAAAAATCGCGTGTGTGATGGGCTTTAGTTTACGTGGGAGAGGGACTTCAGTTCACGTGTGAGAGGCTTTAGGTCGCGTGTGAGACGGGCTTTAGTTCACGTGTGAAAGGTGATTTAGTTCACGTGTGGAAACAGCCTTTAGTTCACGTGTGAGACGGGCTTTAGTTTATATTCAGTTGGAAGTGGTCGTATCTCAAGAACGAAAAGAGTTATAGTTTCGCGAACGGCATTCGATTCAGAATGCACAAGGGGTTAGCCCAAGAAATTCACTAAAAAAACGAAATTGTCCTATTGCCTTCAGATTAAAGCAGAATGTTGAAAACATCATGGAGATTCCAAAAATATGTACTTCAGTAGTGTATGACCCTTCATTTCGAATTTAAATAATATATGAATCTTTCATTTCAAATAAAGGTAGTGTATGGATCCTTTATTTCAGTTTTAGTTGGAAGTGGGACGTATCTCAAGAACGAGAAGAGTTAGAGTAATTCTGCGAAAAGCATTCGATTCGAAATGGTTGATTTAGTATATGCTCATAATTTCAAGACACATTGTCCAAGAAACAAAGATTTATTAAAAAATCGCGTGTGAGATGGGCTTTAGTTTACGTGGGAGAGGTACTTTAGTTCGCGTATGAGAGGCTTTAGGTCGCGTATGAGACGGGCTTAGTTCACGTGTGAGAGGATTCAGTTCACGTGTGGAAACAGCCTTTAGTTCACGTGTGAGACGGGCTTTAGTTCATATTAGTTGGAAGTGGTCGTATCTCAAGAACGAAAAGAGTTAGAGTAATTTCGCGAACGGCATTCGATTCAGAATGGTTGATTCAGTATGTGCTCATAATTTCAAGACGATTCTCAGAAAAAAAATATTTCTCGGAAAAATCGCACAAGGGGTTGTTGTTATTAACCCATGAAATTCACCGAAAAAACGAATTCGTCCTATTGCCTCCAGATTAAAGCAGAATGTAGAAAACATCATGGAGATTCCAAAAATATGTACTTCGTTTCGAATTTCATTTCAAATATAGGTGGTGTATGGATCCTTCATTTCAGTTTTAGTTGGAAGTGGGTCGTATCTGACGAACGAGAAGAGTTAGAGTAATTCTGCGAAAAGCATTCGATTCGGAATGGTTGAAAAATGCCTCGCGCTCCTCACCACACAACTGGAAAAATTACTTTGAATGATTGAATTATTTTTTCTTGAAATATACTAATCGCGTACAGGAAGTATTAACTCAGTTTAAATTCATAATTGCTGACAATTACTTCTATCAGACAATATACATCTTTTTTTTTTGAGACGACTCAATGGTCATTTCCTTTTTGATTACGGCAGTCATTACCATTACATCCTGAAATTCCAGAACCTCTGTATAGGGCCAAATATCAGAGTTTTTATGGTAGGATCGCGCGTACGCAAAAGCAACTGTTACAATGTGACGTAACACGGGCGCCGGGACGTCAGTGCAGCAGTGCCAGTGTTGGTGAGCGTAGCAGCGCCTACAGCGTCTTTGGTTGGTGTTACTAGCTAGTATTATTTGAATATGTATAACAAATTATCATTTACCAGTTTTGTGTCAGACCTGAAAAATTGTGAATAGTTGCTGAAATCTTCTAATTGATGGTAAGAATATCAAATTTTCATTGAAACACCTGGCCAAAATTATACGATTGCAATTCAGATTTCGCATTATTCAGATCTGCAAAATACATCCAAAACAGTTTATCGTTTGGCGTTTTATTTCTAAGCAGGCATACATTCTTTCAATATATTACCTTTTCTGAGGAAAATTATATAAAAATCTAATGCTGTGTATATTAGAAAAAATTTATTCCATTTCGCTGCCTCAGCTAATAACACATTTTTAGGGATCTGAGATATGAACTTTTACAGCCAAAAAATCAGTACAAGCAGGTGAATGTAAGAATAGAAAAAAGAGTGAGAAGAGAAGATATAATAAAAGAAACACTATGAAGTAACAGACCAAAAAGTGAATGCAGAATAAAAGATTGAAATTGATAATGTCGTATTTTAAAGCACTTTCAAATGACTTAATAATACACACGAGAACTGAACAATAAAAAAGTAGGGAGTAAATCCGTACCAAGAGTCAGAACAGAATAATAATTGTTGGTCGTAGCTGTCTGTCCAATTGTCTATCACACCCTTCTGAAATAATCCAGGAGAATTATATATCAAATTAGAGCTGAGCGAAGTTTATCGATTCAGAACAGAATAAAAATTCTAACAAAAAACTGAAAAAAATCAAGAAGTTGCTTTTGTCATCTTATTTTCTGATATGTCAATTATAAAAGTTTGAAAAAAATGTTTGTCAACGTTCAAGGAAAACTATATGGTGATATTTTAAACTATTAAATGAAACTGATATAATGTAGAGCTGAATTTGGGCAGAATTTTGTTTTTTTAACGAAATATTCAAATTTAAAAATCGAAAAACACTTTTTGTTACAAAATAATTTTTCAATCACATTCTGCCTTTCTTTGAAGATTTTTAACCCACATAGATATCTTTCATTGCGATAGATTTTGATACTGAAAAAAATATATCACTCGGTCAAGGAAAATTATTTCAGTGAATTACTTTTTTCAAGAGATTATGTTTGATTTAGGGAACATATTTGCTCTCTATACCATTTGGTCTAATGAATTAAATGTTAATTTAATTTCAAATTCCACAAAATGTTCTAGATGTGGAAAAAAAGAATAGTCAATTCTTTCAGTAACACAGGGATTTTTCAATCACATTTCCCAAATATATGACTTTTTGTTCTGACATACATATATTGTTCGTTTTTCACAGATTCGCTACTCTATAATATTCAATTTAAGAAAGAGAAAAACTGACGAGTTAGGTATGCCAAAGGAAGTAACACTTATGAAACTTTTCAGATGACGACACATACTTTGTCATTGATATGAAAATGAAATATTGGGATTTATATTTTCAAATAGACTTCATTTTGGAGATGTTTTCCTCTTTTACTTTTCTGTTTAGGAAAGAGTTCCTACTTTTTTAGTTCTATTCATGTTGAAACCTACCTACAAGTGTGTAATCAAAATAGCCAAGTAATAGAATTACCAATCGGTTTTCAATTAATAATTCTCAACAAAGATTATGAGTCTCTGTATGCAATCCTAAAAATCCGATGAAAGTAAAGAGAAATCGTCCAAAACAATTCAAAAGGGTAGGACAAGGAAATATCAAATTGTATCGAGATTATTATCAAATAAAGCTTTCAGAAATATCTTCAGTACCTACTTTTATCATAAACATAAAAAGAAATATTGTACATTATCTTGTTGGAAATGAACAATTACCTTGCATTCTATGAATTTATCGAATATAAAAATTTGAACCAAAAACCAAATCCCGCCTACTTATACCGGGTGTTTTATAAAAGGTGTTACAAACTTGCAAGGTAGCTGGTATTTTTAATTTTCAGTAATTTCTGTGCGCTGATCTGTTATTAAAAATGACCCCCCTCAAAGCTGAAGAGATTTTTGTGGTTTGTAGGAGTTAAAAACTGCCGTGAGCTTTTATACGTTTTTTTTTTAGTTTTTGACTGGACATTGTGAAAACGAGGTTTTTTATACATGAGGTAGACTCTACGTTCAACAAACAGTTTTAAAAAATTAAGTTGAAAGTTTAACAAATTTAACTTAATTTTTCCAAAATGGTTTTCACCATCGATTTGATACAACCGCCCTCTTTTATAAAAATATGTTAATAATATTCAGAAAAAAAAACAGATTTTGTGCTGAATCTGATCTGGTACATACATGTAAGTACTAAAAACTATTCCAACTTTTTAATATTTATGTTTTTTGGCCATTTCACTAAACATTATGCAAATTTTTCACTTTCCTCAAAAACGCACACTTCTATCGATGAAAAAAGCTCCCATTTCTTTTTTGCATGGAAAAAATTAACCAAAAAAATACGTACAAGAATGTTGGGGTAATTTTTAGCTTTAATTAGACCATTTTCGATACCAGTAAACAGCGCAACAAAATTGAAAAAAAATACGATATATAAGATTATCTCAATAACTATAAGGCGTTTCTGAACCCATATTCATATACATTTTTTATTCTGACAAGTACTATGAAAGTTTCAACAACATTTTTGAAAGACGTTGTATATCCACACCATATCGAAATGTTTCTCAGTCTATAAACAAATTTTAAGTAAGTAATAATATGTGTGTATCCTCAATAAATAGTTTTCATACTTACAAATATTCATACACTTTTAAATATAAAAAATTTACAAAAAATATAAATGGAGACTTTACCCATACAACTGCTAACTGCTATGTTTTGATGGGTTCCCTGGTTTATTGTTGTTAACATATTAATTCATATACTTTAACAAACTTCATTATATATATTTCTGGGTTTTGTGACTAATATCTCATTTTATTTTTTCCATATGTAAAATAATCGCTTGAAATTTGTCAATTAATAAATTTCTCGAATTATTTTGCATTAGAAGTTGGTGCAAGATCATGCGGTCATCACATCTGGGGTAAAATAAAAATTTCCAATTAATTTCCAAGGAAAATTCAAAAACAGTTGAAGTGTCTAAACGATCTAAAATTAAACAATATATGTCAACTTTCTACTCGACTATATTGTCATTCAGAATGTAATTATTATATTCGAGGTACTATGACGCTTCTGGTTTTGCTATTACATGTAATGGGCAGTGTGGATATAATTGGGTTTCCATATTGGTAAAATAATATTTTTACAAATATTAAAAGAAAAATTCATCTGCCAGACCAATTTATGTATTTGTAAATCTAATATCCCTCGTTCCGTCTCATTAAAAATTGTTCAAGAAATATTCATTATCTATATTATCGCGTCATTTGGTAGAAATATTCAAATTTTCGGATACGACTCTGTGTATTCTCTCCACGGGCCGTAGAGGATCGATGAAGAAGGAAAGACTACCGATCGATGAACACTGTGAGCAAATACTTCACAGAGCTCTATGCCGAGGCAAACGTTATTTGGGGGTGTCTTGTGAAAAACTTTAATTTATTATAAAAAGTTAGACCTTTTTATCCAGAATTCAATGAAGAAGATAAATTGAGTTAGTCCTAGCCACAACAATTATGTACTGGGCTAACAGTTTATTTTTATTTTCAGGCTAAAGATGAAAGCGTATGACGCTCATTACTAAAAAACAAGGCAACTACACGCCTTCATCTTTAGTCACAAAAACCAAAAAGTTCACGACCCAATTAGATAGATAGATAGATAGATAGATATTTAGATAGATAGATAGATAGATAGATAGATAGATAATAGATAGATAGATAGATAGATATCTTTATTCGTTCTGTTAATTTACATACCTCATAGAAGTGTAGAACATGTCAAATAAATAATCTTAAATATAATTACAATTACAATGATTACGGTAAAATATTTATATGTATGTCGTTTCATACTGCCTGTCATAATAAAATCATTGAAAATGTATAAAATTGAAAAACTTGCACAGATATTAAAAGGGAAAGTAATCAAATCCCAATTACCAGACTTGTCGAATAGCGTTAAAAATGAAATAATGGGTTTCTAAATAAACATACTCTAATAGGTACTGATATACAAGTAAGTTGTCTCTATTCGTTCTGTCGAATAATATACCTCATAGAGGTGTAGAACATGTCAAATAAATAATCTTAAATATTACATTAGGGTAAAATGACTTGAGTAATATTTATATACATAATAATACATTTAATACATTTAAAAAATTATTATGAGATTCACCCGCAAATTAATTCCAGTTATCCAATAAATTGGATATTCCATATTTTCACCAAACTATACTGCACATTTTTTTGGATATACGTATATTTAACTTTATCATTTCGTAAATCACATTTACTTCGCGTATTGTGCTTATGAGATACTACCCTGTCATTAAACAAGTATTTATTATTTAAAACAAAATTAATTGATTCATATATATATAAAGAGATAACTGTCAATATATTATTTTCTCTAAATAGGGTTTGCAACTTTCGCGACGGGCAACTTTAAAAATTTTCCTCACACATTTTTTCTGAAGAATAAGTACTCTCTGTATGTGGGAAGAGTTTCCCCAAAATATTATTCCATAACGGAGTTTGGACTGTACATATGCGTGATACGACATTAGAGCAGCATTCACATTAATATTTTCAGAGAGTACATATAAGGCATATGTATATTTTGATAGATCTCGAGTCAACTGATCTATATGAGATTTCCAATCTAGACGATGATCTATTATCACCCCCAAAAAAGACATATTGCTGGATGTTTCAACTACTGCATTGTCGATTACTATGTTTAATGCGTTGGTTTTTCTATCAAAATGCATAATTTGGGTTTTATTTACATTTAACAAAAGATTATTGTCTGAGAACCATCCATTTAACTTTTGTAAATTTTCATTGACCGTTGCAACAGCCGACAATGAGTTATCTTCATTGATGATCAAGGATGTATCATCTGCATACAATATAACAGCTTGCTTAACTATTTCTGGAAGTTCGTTTGTGTATAAAATGTACAAAAGTGGGCCTAAAATTGAACCCTGTGGTACCCCTCTTTTAATTATAGCCATTTCTGATTTAATGAGGTTTCCGGTTTCATCAGTGATATCCCCAAAAAACCATTTTAGTACTCTTTGTTTTTTCAAAAATATTAATATAGTGTTGACTGAATTGGCATTTTGTAATTTATATTCACCGAAATTCAGTCCTGAACATACGATGTTCATTGAAGATAACGTCTAAATCTTCTTTTTTGAGATAAATAAATTCCTTTCCATTTGTTTTGTTTTCCCTCTTCCTGGAAGAGAAATATGTCGGTTATCTCTTCAAAAAAGATAAATTACCAAATCTGCCTCAATACGTTGCCGCGTTTTGGTATTCTAAATAATGAAATATCAATTAGAATTCGATCTTACAAATTTTCTATTTTACAAGCTTTTATTTGGCCAACTCATGTTGATGAACTAAAATTAATTTTTGTTCACACGTATAAACGAAAATATTCGGTAGTTGTTTAAAATGACTGCGAACGAAATTGTCCAGGCAGACATAGTAGCTATTTGCGAATTATTAAACGAAGAAATCAGAGATGTTTTGTCAAAATTTGACAAAAAATCTAGAAAACGTCAGTTTTGGGTTAGGAATTGGATATTGCGAATAAATAAATTAGGCGCATTTGAATAAAAGCTTGCATTGAAGAAGTTTTTTTATAAAAAAAAAATTATTTCGGTGTTCAGATTTTTTAAGTTCAAAAGTCTGTCGTTTTTGAGGTGTAAGTTTTACCACGAACACGTTTTTGTGTTTTGAACATTGAATTGTTGCAAATTCTCTTCAATTTTTCGAAGAGGCCAGGAATACCTATAAGGAATCGTATTTGTCACTAAAAGCTGTTGGTGAGGGTGTAGCTGTTTTATGTTTCCACTTTGTTGGATTGTTCTGTTGGCCAAAACTTTCTGGATATTCAGTTGATGAAAAGACTAATAAAAAAATGATGAAAACATTTTCTGGTTTTCCAGTATTTCTTTGGTAAATTTGATGGTGGGTCCCTTCTCATTGATGTAACTGAAAATAGTTTCCAATTCTTGTCTGTGATGTGGCCAAATTATGAAAAAGTGATCGACACATTTCTATGAAAAAATGGATAGGGATGTTCATTGTGTTGGAGTTGGAGTGTCTTCTTAGAATAAAACCACAATATAAATATAGATAGTGTTACTGAACCGAATATCGTACGCCACTGCCGAATACAATACGCCACCGCATGTTCACCTAGCGTGACGACAAAATTCCAAGAAAACTGCCTGGAACACTTCTAACGACTTGGGAATATTAGTTTCCAATTTGTGAAAAATTCATGGTGAATTCGCGAAATACACCCTACCACGATATGGAGGCAATAATGGAAATCGACGATTGCTGGAAGAAAAGCGAGTAGAGGAGAAAAAAAAAGAAAGAAAAGAAGGAGGAAAGGTTTAATTCGAGATGAGCCTATATGGAATTTGTTTGAATTGGTATGCATTTGAAAAGAATATATCCACTGAGGGAAGATTGTTTAGACATCTAAACTTATGATTAAGGCAATTATAGAAATGATGTTGGGAATTCGGTACATCAATACGAAAGGTAAGATTCGTTCTAGAGGCTAAACGAGGAATGTTGAAGGTCAATAAAGATAGTACCTAATGTTGATGAATCGATTTCATTGTGTATAAGTTTATGAATGAAAGTAAGGTGGAAATTTCACGACGTTTTCTCAAAGAAACCATATTGAATTCATTCAAGAGAAGATTATACTCACAGTATCTTTCTGGATGTGAACCATGAACTTTGAGATACATGAATTTCAGAAATCTACGTTGAACATTTTCTAGTTTGTCACTGTATTTTGTATAATGCGGGTTCCATATCTGGCTGCCGTATTCCAATTTCGATCTCACCAAACCCAAAAGATGCATTTCATTGCTTCTGGTGATTTGAATTCTTTGCAATTTCGTATAACAAATCCAAGAAGACGCATTTATTTATTTGTGATGTCCTCTATGTGTGACGAAAACGTTAATTTCGCGTCAAACGTTATTCCTAGATCCCTACATTCAGATACCCTCGTAATGATGGCATCCTTCAATAAATAATTGTGGACAATTGGAGATCTACGTGAGTATGTCATAATTTTGCATTTGCTAATGTTCAGTGGTAAGTTATTCGAGTCACACCATCCAACTAAATTATTTATGCCGTCTTGTAATGTGGTACAGTCCGTAGGATCTCGAATTTCTAAGTTTCATATCGTCTGCGAAGAGAAGTTTTTTTGATTTTATGGAGTCACAAATGTCGTTTACAAACATGAGAAATAAAAGTGGCCCCAGGTTTGAGCCCTGCGGCACCCCAGAACAGGCTATAAACTCGAAGCTTTTTCCCCCTTCATATTCAACAAACACATTTCTGTTCGAGAGGTAACATTTCAGAAGGTTTTGGAGTTTTGCAGATATTCCGAATCGACATAGTTTTCTCAAAAGTAATTCATAGGAAAATCTGTCGAACGCCTTACTGAAATCAGTATAAATGACGTCCACCTGATTTTTATCATCTAAGGATTTCGAAACATATTGGTAAGTGTACATAGATTCGAAACAGTGCTTCGTGCTCTCATGAATCCATGTTGAAATTCCGAGAGAGATCTGCCAATTTTATTATATATTAGATCCGACAGGATGATTTAAATAAGTTTTGAGAAGACTGATATCAGCACAATTGGTCTGTAGTTGGTAATATCTTTTGCCTTTCCTGACCCAAGTACCACACAGAGGTCATAATTCGGTTGTACAGACGTCTACTAGACCTTTCGCAAAAGTCCATGACTTATGTCTTGTAATATGCTAAGACGTCGCTATGTATGCCAATACGACAAAAAAGCACACTCTTGCGACGTCACATCGACGCTATGAAGTAGTGGTAATGACTTGCCAATATAGACTTATATAAGCCAGTCGCAAAAGGGTCGTTCTGTGGTCTTAGTGTAGTCATTATATCATTATGCATGAAGGTCATAATCTTTCTAATATAGTATTACAATATGTATATCATATCAAAAGATTTTATATAATATCAATATAATATATGTCAGCCTTCCTTTACATGTTCACGATACTCTGTGATAGTTATCGAGATGAAAATGATTTTCATTGATGTGTCTTTAAGAATTGTTCTGAAACTCTAGTGACCAAGCAAATCCATTTTTACGATCAAAATCCAATTCTACTCACTTCAAATTCATGCGCCTCGAAAATGAAGAGAGATAAATATTTATTTTCATTTTAGAAAAAATATATTTCATCAATTTTCTCATTAATCGTTGAAATATGTAGACCATATTACGAGAGATACTTGATTAGCACATCTCCAATGATTTTTAAGTTGATATAACACCCAGGGTCCCATATTTTTTATTTTGAATATTTTTGTTCCAATATGGCTACCAGAATGATGTTATCAATCAATCGAAAAACATGGATGCCGTCTTCTAGTGTCGAAAAGTTGTAATCACTCCGGTATGTACTATCATAGAATAGTTTACGAGTGTCTCAAAGACATCGCAATATCTTACATAAAAAAGTTGTAATGTAGTCGCTGTGACCACAAGTAGCAAGTTTTGTTCTACTAACGTCGTAATAACGCTATCAAAACAGAAAAAGATATACACTGAGTGAATAAGCATTCCGCTAGTTCCGCCTAATGGAAAACGCTAAAAATAACTGACATTTACAATAGAGGTTATGTTGATGTTGAACAGTTATATTTAAAATTTTTTTATTTATCATTCGAAGTGCACATACATATTATTTACGTCTTTCCTTGTTGTGAAAACAATTGAAGGAACTGGATGGACTTCATTTTTTTGCAGTGTCCCGATAGACTGATTAATTATTTCAGATGTTAATTTTGGGGTAGGCACTCATCCTTCCTCTTTATATTTTTCAATACGCTCCAGTTCTCTTGTAAGGCAGATTGGATTTTTGTTTTGGTATTTTAATCATTCATACGGAACTGAATATTCTACATACATAACACAATATACCTATCCAACAAAAATAACATAACCAACAAAAAGAATCTAACCATACATACCATACATACATAATGTAATCATTGTGACGTGTTTTGCTAGGGTTTGTTTTAATAACCCTTAAACTCCTAGAAAATCACGTTACTTATGACGCCAGAATTTTAGGCAGGAAATATTTTCCTTTCTCTATTTCAAATCTCGGGCGCCAGATTTTATAGTGGTTTTCTCCACGCACTAGGGTAGCTACAGATGGAGATACGGAACGTCCAGGGGTCTGGTATATTAACACTTTTTGAATCTTTACAAAATACTGTAGGCTTTAAGTACAAATTTTGGATACTGAACGCCGATTGCGTAACTTCAATACTTTATAGGAAATAGCAAGGGTTTTTTTCAATGTAAACACAGTGTGTAATAGGTATTAAATTAACTGGTATATTCAATAAGTTTTGGCACAACAATTTTCGTAATACAAATAATTTTGTTTAAAAGAAACCCGGTATGGCACATTAAAATGGGGATAATACATACACCGATACATATATATACATATATATATATATATATATATATATATATATATATATACATATATATATATATATATATATATATATACCTATTTATTATATATATAACTATTTATTCACATATATATTCCTATTTATCAAATAGTATCGAAATGATATTTTCCTTCACGATAAATATAACTGGCCAAATGAACAGTAACTTTCCGACAATTTAAGGAATAAAAAGGACTACTCTTAAGAGCAAAGAAAAAAACTGTTTCTTCCGTAACACGGTTATCTGACTGACTCAGAAAGTGATTTCTCAAGTTTGTAAGCAAATGACTTATAACATCCCGATTTCCCCTTATTAACCCTAACACAAAATTTGAATACTACGTGTCACTTGTATATTACCTAAGCTTCACGTTGGTAATAATCCCTGCTGTGATATTTTTTTTCTGTTCCTTAAAATAGCCCTTTTCTTCTACGACTGTTCTCGTTAACAAGAATTATATTTTTGTCTTTGTTTTCCTATTGTTTATGCTCGGTGATTTCCTGAGCTTAGACAATATTAACAAATGGGCGTGGATACAGACGACAAAGCCTCACAGTATTTTCGTGTTATAAAATCCCTTATTTCCCCACAATGTAATCAAAATCGTTTATTTACCCAAATCACCTTCTCAAGTCGCTATTATGAATTATTCCTCCTGAATATAACATAAATTGTGAA
Organism: Gonioctena quinquepunctata; assembly: GCA_018342105.1. Lineage (NCBI taxonomy): Eukaryota > Metazoa > Arthropoda > Insecta > Coleoptera > Chrysomelidae > Gonioctena > Gonioctena quinquepunctata. Next base: position 25,609 of record JAFIRS010001191.1, read on the forward strand.
ATTCGTGAATTTTGTTTTGCTCGGCATGTATTTTCAGGGACATATAAACTTTTCAACGCCTTTATCGCGGCCGATGTTCCGATTTGGTTAGTGCCTGAATCGGGACAACGGGGACCAATAATTATTGTTATGTAATTGGTTTATACGTCAATTGCTTGTATTCGGTGTTTTCCCCGAACTTAAGACAATAGAAAAATTTAAATTCACTGATTTAAGTGATGTAAATATTCGCGTCAGTTGTTTGCATTCGGCGTTTTCCCTGAACTCAAATAACTGAAAACATAACTCAATAATTTTAATAACGGGCAAATAAAAGAACTATTTATGTAAGATTTCCCTTGACAAGAAAAAGAAAACACCTGCCAGAGCTTATGTGAAAATTGTTTTCCGCGGGGACACAAAATAAAATGGTCTACTTTATACTGTTCAATTTGGCAAATAAATCATATATTTTTACCCGTAAAAAATAACCAACAATTGACTAAAATGTCAATACTACCCAAAATTAAACACTCAATCGATTTCACAAAAAGTTCGATTGAACTACCCAAAAATAAAATAAATCAATATTCACTCTGTAGTCTTCTGACCAACTTAAACGTTTCAGCAAATGCTCGAATAAAAGAAATTATAATAATGCAGAAAATATATTTAACTTCTCAGGCAACGAATTAACTCAAATAAAGAATACTTTGGCAGAAATAAACTGTAAATTCCACGACAGATAATTAACTAAATGAAATAATAATAATACATATAATAATATGTAAACGCCCGGAAAATTAATTGCATCAAATCAAATAATAAATGTAGAAATAATAAACTTCAAGTGCTTCAGCACACGGAGAAACCCAGCTCCAATACAAATTATTTACTATTTCCACTTACGCATACCTCAACGCTACTGGAACTCGAATCTACTTTTCACACTTTTCACTTTTACTTCTAAACGGATTTCGTATCACCACTGGATTCAAGTAACAAGTCACAAGTCTTACGGGAGAACAGGAACAAGCCCCGATGAGAGCTTCATGTGCCTTTTTATAGATCTCGAATGTATGACCAAACTAGACGAAAAAGCCCAGTAAGAAAGGGGCGGTTTTTTGTCCGATGAACTGAACCTGGACCGAAAATCTGAAGAATAAATTCGTTCCTGATACAAAAAATGATTTGGTTTTTCCCATCCCGATCTTTATTTCTTTCTCGTCTTTTACAAAAACTATCACCGGAGCTTTTCACCCTTTTTATCAAATCTAGAGAAAAACTCTGTTATGTTTTATGCATGATGTTGACGTGAATTCCAGTAGCTTCGGGTATGTACCTTAATTTCTAACAGGGAATGAAATATTTTGCCAGACCAGAACTAATAGAAACCACAAATAGGCAGCGACGTACCAAAGTTAGGTTAAATATACTTTAGCTAACGGAGCTCTAAAAAAATGCTTCGTTACATCATTACGACCAAAGTTCATCAGTTGATCAAACTACATTACATGAGTACAATATGTAGTCGTAGAAACGTTTCAAAAATCTAATCATTAGAACCACATATGTTCATTGTCATAATAACCTCACAGCAACTGCTCTTAAGTTCTACTTAACGACACATACAATTTATTTACATACAAACCACATTACAACTTCTCGAGAATCCTTTATTGTACTCTCGTTATATCTACTACACGACGTCATAGCAACGCCTGAAGGTTATAAAACGCACATTGACTTTTTGGTTTTAAAACATACAAATACGTGGTCTTTAGACGGTATAAGAAGTCATTATGTTAATTTTATGACTCTGTGCTACTTGGGGACTTATGAACAGGGCAAATCATTGTATATGTATTTGATGCCGCCTTCTTCAATTCTTGGCTTGTGACCAAACATTCGTATTTCGCGTCCTCAAAAACCCTCACTAGCCGATTATTGCAATTGTTTCTACAGTTCTCGCGACGAAAGGCCGACGACGGCGACGGCCGGTTCAGTAGGCCACCGCGCGGTTGGTGGACATCCCCGATGCTTCATTGCGCCAAGGTCATCGGGCATAGACACGCCAACTCGTAAAATATTTTAATTGTTGTATCGTGGAGCAGATACCGGCATTACTCATGAGTTCGCTCTACTGTTGAACTCTGGGCTATACAGGGTGTTGGGAAAACCACACACCTGACTACCAATGTTGACGACTGGACTACGGGGTGTTGTGAACTAACCCACCACACCTGTAATACCAGAGTTATTCGTTGGGTTGGGAAAACAGTATTAGAAGCATCGACTATCTGAATATAGTCGAACCGGATATGATATATGGAGCGGTCTACAAATATCAATATCCTTTCTTTCAATACCGGAACATGGGCTGTTTATTCAAGAAGTACTACCGTTCAGAAAGATTCGAACCAAACAATGATTTAATAAAATAATAATGCACTCATAAAAGTTAAGAATGTATATATATATATTTAATAAAAACTGACACAATTCTATCAATCGTCTATGGACGTATGATAGGCAACAATATTCGTACAATGAAAGCGAAATTAACGTATTGGCAGATAATTCTGCAGTGGCTTCACAATAGAAATAATTTTACTAAAAGAAATCTTGCAATCAAGTGCTGCAAACGACTAACAATAATTCTCTTTTTGAACACTTGGTGATCTTGAAAACTATGGAAATACTTTTTAGACACATACACATTTTAATGGGTTGGGTTTTGCCATAAACATAAATACAGAAAAACAAACATGAGACTCACCCTGTTTAACACTTATTCACTGGAGTAGTTTTAAACGGCAATTAGCTTAGAAGTTATTATTATCAGTTCATTTTCTCCCGCGTCAATCGGTTATTCTAATTAATTCGTCCGGTATATTCGTATACAGATAAAGTTTTTCTAAGTGATCGTGAACCATTGAAATTTCGGAATCCCGTTACTATCTCTGTTTTGGAAGCTTTTACAATTTGTGGAAACTATACTGTTCACTCGTGTTTTTACTAGGAGCTTCAATACTTGATTTGAATCGGCTGAGTTTCTATGTTGGCTGAATTTTACTACATTTTATACCGCACTTTTGAGAATGACATGTTCTCCGAAATATTTTCGTATTATATAAGTGATTACTGAATGAGGTACTGCTTTGGACTAACTTGCATTCTAACCTTACTTTGAGGTTACATGCTCTTTGTTTCACTGTATAACAACGAACCGAATTGAATGAATTGAATATTGACATGAAGCTCACGCTTTTATAGTGTCGTCCGCACGGGGGCTAGTAGGCGGAGCTTAGGTTGTTGTGAAGTCGTAAAACTGATAGAGGACTTGTTTTTCTAACCCGTTCTGGCTTATCTTATGTTATAATTGGATAATATTTTACTGAATGACAGGTATTTACGATCGCTGGTGCGTTATCGTTGAGTTAATGACCAACAAGTGTGTTTATGAATTTCAGAGGTGTCTCGACTCCCGGTGATTTATAAGTTGTTTACCTCGTCTTTCAACTGCTCAGTGTTTATCGACTTAGTTTTGGTAATTATTTAAACTGACTTCCTTATCTCGCTGTGACTGTAACGGGTAGCAATAAAAACTTTGTTTTTCTCTTCTAGATGAGTCATGTAAGCATTCGGTATACAATGGTTACGTCTTGGTAATTATCTTTTAAATGCATTTCTGTAATTACAGGGCATAACACTACTTCAACTATTTGATTCCGCTCGCTCATTTGATATGCCGACCAGATAATAGTTATGGGTCGACTTTATTAAAATTTGGTATCTATTAGTCTTATAAAATTGGTATTTTCGATGTATTTTGTCATTTCTAACCTAGATATAAATAAATGATAGTTTAAAAAAACTAAAAAACACGCTTTTATAGAAAACCAAACTAAAAAAATAGAAAGTGAGAAAACAAAATTATTTTATTTAAAAAAAAGCGAGGGGTGCATGGTATTGCCTCGGCCAACAATTATCTGTGATCTGAGACATTTCTTACTTTACTGCCCTGTATAATTATCGATACCATGCACCCCACGCTTTTTTTTAAATAAAATAAATGTTTTTCTTATTTTCAATTTTTTTAGTCTGGTTTTCTATAAAAGCGTGTTTTTTAGTTTTTTTAAACTATTATTTTTATTATTCTTTTGCAAATTAAAAAATGGAATAATCTTATAAAATCAGGTAATTATAATCTCCGACCCCAAAAACCCCCACATACCAATTTTGAATAGAATCAGACCATAATCACAAAGCTCGGCCGCCATTTTAAAGCCGTCATCTTGAATTTTTCAATTTTTACAGAAGAATCATAATATTCGACCCCAAAAACCCCCACATACCAATTTTTAATAGCATCAGACCATAATCATAAAACTCGGCCACCATTTTGAAGCCGCCATCTTGAATTTTTCAATTTTCACAGAAGAATCATAATATTCGACCCCAAAAACCCCCACATACCAATTTTAAATAGAATCAGACCATAATCACAAAAATCCTCCACCATTTTGGAGCCGCCATCTTGAATTTTTCAATTTTGACAAAGAATCATAATCTCCGACCTCGAGAACCTTCAGATACCAATTTTGAAGCGGATCGAACCATAATCACAAAACTCGTAAGCCATATTGGAGCCGCCATTTTGTTTTTTTCCCACACAAAAATTTCTTAATGCATTGTCACCGGAATTATGTACACCTGCCAAATTTCAAATCATTCGGACGTCTGGAAGTGGGTCAAAATCGCGCCCAAAGGAGTCGGTTACAATCAAACAAACATACAAGTGAAGCTAATATAAAGCGTGTAAAAAAGGACATGTAGCAAGTACTTACAGTGGATTTATGCAGCTCCAATTATATTATTATTATTGTATTTATACCTATATGGTTTATTTGTTTATTTATTATGTTTCTACTTATTGTTTTCCAATAAACAGTTCTGTTTATAGAGGAATAAATGTTACTAGACAATTCACTTTGTTCGTAATTCGTAATTATTCATAATTATGTTTGATTAGGACTTGTAAAAATGTATGTATATTAGGATTCCTATTTTCAATAAACAATTTCAATTAACAAGTAATGAAAGTGATGGCATTTATGCAAACAGAATTAACAATTAAGGTATAAATATTCAAGCAGGAGCACAAGTCAGAGATACGATCTATTTAAATTAACCTTTTTATACAAAATCAAGAAAAATTGTCTATTGAAAACGCATAACCCATTTTCTTTTGAATGATAATCATTCACGTAACAGGTAAAACGAACTTTTGGTAAGCCACAATAAAATAATTTGAGAAAAGTTAGGTTAGTAATCGTCATCGCACGGACCAATCCACGGTCACTTCAGAATCAAGGGAAATTGTCTATTGGAAACGCATAACCCATTTCATATTGAATAAATATCATTCACGTTTCACGTAACAGGTTAAACTAACTTTCATCATCAATATTCCTCCCCAAAAACCCCCACATACCAATTTTGAATAGAATCAGACCATAATCACAAAACTAGGCCACCATTTTATAGCCGCCATCTTGAATTTTCCAATTTCTACAAAAGAATCATAATATTCGACCCCGAAAACCCCCACATACCAATTTTGAATAGAATCAGACCATAATCACAAAACTCGGCCGCCATTTTGAAGCCGCCATCTTGAATTTTCCAATTTTCACAAAAGAATCATAATATTCGACCCCAAAAACCCCCACATACCAATTTTGAATAGAATCAGACCATAATCACAAAACTCGTCCGCCATTTTGAAGCCGCCATCTTGAATTTTCCAATTTTCACAAAAGAATCATAATATTCGACCCCAAAACCCCACATACCAATTTTGAATACAATCAGACCATAATCACAAAACTCGTCCACCATTTTGGAGCCGCCATCTTGATTTTTCAATTTTGACAAAAAATCTAAAAAGGAATTATGTATACCTGCCAAATTTCAAATCATTCGGACATCTGGAAATGGGTGAAAATCAAGTCCAAAGGAGTCGGTTACAAACAAACAAACATGCAAACAAACAAACAAACAAACAAGCAAACAAACATACAAGTGAAGCTAATATAAAGCGTGTAAAAATCTAGGAGCAACTATATTAGGGGGATGAAAACAGAATTTTTTATAATAAATGATATTGTGGTTGATAGAGATCGTTAATTGTACATGCTGCTTTAATGTTCTTCTCGTGATTTTTTTTCCCAGACTTTCTCTACATTCTGTTGAAAAACCTCCCATTTCTCTGGATCTACTATGTGATTTTGCCCTATAACTTGTCTTGGCAAGATCATATCGTCATCGCTAATGAATCGATAACGGTTTGTTTTTTCTTTCGTTACTGCCATGTTTATCTCACTTTCTATTGAGAATGTGTAATTGCAATTCAAATCACAAATCCCAGTATATTACGAGTATGGCAAGTCAAGCGCATGGTCAGATTCAAGAGATCCAATGCTCACGTTTAAAACCAAATTCACCAGAAAACTCACTAAAAACTTTTTAACAAAAAATTAAACCGACGAAATACGGAACTGAAAAGTAAAAAATAAAATAAAGCTTCTTGGTCTCAATAACTAAGCTCCTAAACTAATGTAAGTAACTAATTTTGAGTCGGCGCCAAACAAACAAGCAAATGAATTAGGTAAGGCGTAAAATGATGGCATCGAGTTGCGCGGTGACATTCTGATATTTTTTCAAAGTAATTTAATGATATTCGTTGATTGTTCGTTTGGCGCCGACTCAAAATTAGTTACTTACATTATTTTAGGAGTTTACTTATTGAGACTAAGAAGGATTATTTTATTTTTTACTTTTCAGTTCCATATTTTGTCGGTTTAACTTTTTGTTGAAAAGTTTTAATTTTTCAATTTTTTGTGGCTGAAATCTACTGATAACTACCTACTTCTTTTTTGATTACTTCCAAAATACTTACTTACCCACCCTACTTCAACTATTACCAGTTAAATAATATGATTATCTACTTTCACTATTTGTTGTAATATAAATTATTTTAGTTGTTCTGGTTAGTTTATTTCATTACTCCATATATCATTCCATCCTCTCATAGAATATAATGATTTTGACGGATGTAGGAGAACAAAAATAATGACAATAGCGATCTGTCATTGTCAACTACATATGTGTGCCATTGTTCACAAGTGAAAAATCAAGTATCCCCTATTTTTCTACCCGCAAGGATGGATAATTCCATTCGAAATCCAAATATGATCAACTATGAGGTATACCCTATCTAATAAAAAAAGAATCATCCAAATCGAAGAACCCAGTACAAAGGTTATGCCTGATAGAATCGGTTAGCGGACCAGAATTCAGAGGGTGAGTGATCAATATCCTTCATTTTGTTACCCTTAGGGGTGGATTTCATCTTTTACATTCAAATGGGACCAACTTAAAAGTACACCCTATCCACTATCCTCCTTTTTGGTTCCGTCGATTAAAAAAGTGACTGCGAAGCCATTTTTTGATAAATCCGAACTTATTCCGAATCAGTGATTCACATGACCTTGAGTAAAAATTAGTGCAAAAAGAAACATATATTATTTTCATATTTGAAACTAAGAAAAAGTAGTCCAATCAATTATCATTGATTTGAGAAAAATTATTTCTTTAATTCGATGTTCTGTGACATGAAATTTTAATTCAGAAAAAGGTTTCTCAGATGTGAAAATCACAAATGCGTTGGGTTGCAAAATGATTACATTTTGTTTTTCAACTCAAGCAAATGTTTCACTTACATTGGGAAGTTTACGCAATTCATAGAAAAGGGGTTTTCACTCAACGGAAGGAAAGATCTTCTAAATATGAAGCCATACCTCGATTCCTCGGCTAAGAAACTATTTCAACATACTTCAGTAGCAATCAGCAACTGGTTCATGATTAATTCTTGAATGTGAAACTGCGGTATGGCTTTGGATTTGAAATAAGAAACAAAATAAATCAATTCCACATCTGGAAGAGTTTCCTCAAATTCCAAATTTTATTTTTCATACAAAATGGAGAAGCGGAAATCCTAAATGTTTCTTCAAATTCAACACAGTCTCCATAAAAAACAATTATACAAATGTTCGAACAACGCAGACGAAATTTAATTGTTCATCGACACAAAAGGAAGCTTAAGAAAACAAGGATATGTCATTCTCTGGAAAGAAAACGAAAAGATCGAAAATTTAAAAAAGTTGATGTCCAGTAGAGTAGTGCCCACCTTGGAGTCAACTACCAAGAAATTACCCCACTATCCTGAATGTACCTTACAAGCCCAGGGTGATATAAAAAACGGTTATAATATTCTACTTAGATACAAAAAAAATATAATTATTATTAACTTTCGGACCGTTTCTTACTATCACCCAATATTTTTTTTAACAAAAACAGGCAAAGTTACATTTGAAGTAAAAGGTTGGCATTTGCGATCGAAGCGCAAATCCTATTATGTTTTATCAGGATTGGATAATAAACCCCATTCTCATCCAACTAAGAATGGATATACTATACAAGGTTTTTGAAAATTCAACAGGGGTTGAAAGTTTGTACAGGAGTATCGTTAGTTTTCAAGTTAGGGTAATAAAAATTGGTATTTGAAGTCTTTGTTACAAATGAAGAAAGACATGTTTCGGTGTTTTTAGAAATTGCATCCCTAAAATCAGTGGTGAAAATTTGTATGCGGGTTCCGTTAGTTTTTAAGTTAGGGTTATGAAAATTGGTGTTTTGGCTCTCTGTTACAAATAAATAAATCGTGTTTACCTTATTTGAAAATTCCATCCCTAAAGGGATGAAAAGAGGTTAGTGAATTTAGTGAATTTGTAATAGTCGTCACAAAGCATTACTTTGAAATATTAAAATTATTAAAATATTCTAAGCTCAGTGTACAATTTATAAAATATCAACTCAAAACTAGACAATTTAGATTAACATACACATATACATACACATGTTCAAACATTTTTCATTTCCACCAAATCAGCAATTTTTTTTCGTTGTTGACTGTATATTAATGACTTCAATTCTTTCTTATATGACACCAGATAGTTGTTTTTTTGTATATGGGTTGGGACAGTGTTATACATTTTTGAAGACATATAGTTATAGGACCGTTGGCCGATAGATTTGATAACAGGATAACGGGAAGCAGGCCACAGGCATAAGCTAGAACAACACAAATAAAAACACAGGAAAAAATACAAATTCTACGCGGACGAAGTCGCGGGTACCAGGTGGTACTATATATATATATATATATATATATATATATATATATATATATATATATATATATATACAGTGCTTCTCAAAAGTCCCCTCCCCCCTCTTATTTTTGGAACGATTATACATAAACAAGTGAAATTTGGAAACTGAATATTAAAGGTTGTAAACTTCCCTACTAGTAATGATAGATGACGAAATCGTCAAAGATGACGTCACAAGGCCATTGTGACCAATAATTTTAAATGGAACCCTACGGCAAGCGACACCTCTTTCAAAAGGTATCGACAAAACCTATTCAATGATACTAATTTTGTTTCTGTTTATGGCAGTTTTGGCAACTCGCTTTTTAAAAACACAAAACTGTGATGAATTAAATCAGTTGATACTAAAATTCCCAATTCAAGCTCCGCCTCTGGATAGTTGTCAAATAAGCTGACGTTTTTGTTAGTCTCCCTAATTCAACGTTTTTGTAATCGTCCAAGTTATTGTACATTTAATAATTTGTGATCGAACGTTTAACTGTTTTAGCAGCTTTTGGTACTTTTGATATTTTTGTACATTTTAATAATTTGTTAAACTGTTGTGAGCCGAACGTTCAAGTGCTTCAAGAAGCGAAATGGTACGTGCTTTAGGTGATAAAGTAGCAGCGATCCTAATTCTTGGTGAAACTAGACAAAATATTCATGCAGCAGAACGCATTTTCAATGAGTGGTTTCCCGATCGCCCCGTTTTGAGGACTCATTAAAGGGAGCTTCTTCGTTAGTTTGAAACAACGGGTAGTACTAATGATGCGAAACGATCTGGCAGACCACAAATTTCTGATGAGAATAAAATTGATATACTGGCAGAAGTAATAGTTAATCCTACTTCTCAACAACTCACGTTGCATCTACCTGTGAAGTCAGTCGAAGTACAGTACACAGGGTGTTGAAAAAAAACAAATTTCATCGATACAAATTAAAAATGGTTCATCAACTCTCAGACGACGACCCAGACCGAAGACTATAATTTTGTGAAAATATGGAAACTAAAATTAACCAACAGCCAGACTATGTTAAAACAATTTGTTTTAGTGACGAAAGTACTTTCTATCTGAATGGAAATGTAAATACACAGAATGTGAGGTATTGGAGTGACGCAAATCCTCACTTGTTTCATGAAACACATACCCAATTTCCCCAGAAGGTGAATGTTTGGGCAGGTATCCTAGGAAACCACATCGATGGGCCTCTCCGTTATTCCTTGAAATTTTGGAAGATAATCCAGATGAATTCGGCAATTTGGAAATAACATTCCAACAGGATGGTGCCCCTCCACACTATTACGGTGCAGTAAGACGGTATTTGGATGAGGAGTATCGTGGTAGATGGATTGGACGACGAGGTTCAAAGGAATGGCCAGCTCGATCACCGGACCTCACACCTTTGGATTTTTTTTGTGGGGGTACCTTGAAACGAAGATTTACGCCACTGAACCTGACAATATTGACGTTTTAAAACAACGTATTGTTGCAGAATGTGAGGCTGTTTCCGCAGACACATTTGCAAAAGTACGAGAAGAGTTTAAACATAGGATATTTCACTATCAGGAAGTAAATGGAGGTCACTTCGAGCAATTTCTTTTAGTAGATACTGATTCTTAAATCTGTAATTAATATCATACTGAATGGAATTTAAATGTTAATGTTTACTAATGAGCCATTAAAACTGCCATAAACACAAACAAAATTAGTATCCTTGAATAGGTTTTTTCGATACCTTTTAAAAGAGGTGTCGCTTGCCGTAGGGTTCCATTTAAAATTATTGGTCACAATGGCCTTGTGACGTCATCTTTGACGATTTCGTCATCTATCATCACTAGTAGGGAAGTTTACAACCATTAATATTCAGTTTCCAAATTCCACTTGATTATGTATAATCGTTCCAAAAATAAGAGGGTGGGGAGGGGACTTTTGAGAAGCACTGTATATATATATATATATATATATATATATATAGAGAGAGAGAGAGAGAGAGAGAGAGAATAAGAGAAATCTGTTACGAATCCAAGAGAGATCACCATCCGTCTACAGCATGTTTCATGGTTTCCAATCATCAGGGGCCTGTGGTCTCTTTCAAATTGTATCAGTATCTCGTAGAGTTAATACCTACGGCAAGTACAAAAGCATCAAATTATAGATAGTGACACCTATAATCTGTGTTGAAAGAGACCACAGGCCGTCCTGATGATTGGGAAACCATGAAACAGGCTGTAGACGGATGGTGATCTCTCTTGGATTCGTAACAGATTTCTCTTATTCTCGTAATTTGTTTTGCGTTACTCAGAACGCACTAGTAGTACGACTATTTGTGCCGTGGATTGGCCTATGCTGACATCTGTTGGTGACTTATTGATGTGCATGAAATTTCGTGTCATCAAAATTCCACGATAACAGGTCTAAGCTTCACCGCACAGATTATAGGTGTCACTATCTATAATTTGATGCTTTTCATATATATATATATATATATATATATATATTCGCCAAAGAAGTTTCATTTCTGTCACGTGTACTGAGTTGCACGCACGTTTTTTGTAAAGTAATGTAACATGAGAGTGAAAGATATTGCTGATGAACAGGGGACCATAGGATATATCAGTTGTTTGCTGTTGAAGGAAACAGTAGCTATGATTAATTCCATAGTTAAACTAAAATCCAGAAGGAAATTCATGATAGAATAGTTGAGGACGACCAGCGCGTCAAAAATAGCGAAAGACCCCGAAGGAATAAATATTTGGAAAAGGCGTTAGTTTTGTTCCGCCTTATATAATAATCCACTTTTCGCCTTTTTCGCGTCGAAAAAGAAAACCACAGCCAAGCCACTTTAGTTCGCAACGAAAATGTTGTGGTTTTTAATTAGTTAAGAGGCTTCGGGTTGGCAGATTAAAATGTGAAAGGCGAGGTTTTGCGAGAGCCCGTCCAATCTCGAGTGCCGTTAACAGCTATGTAGGTACTAATGGCAAATCTGATTTTAGTGCTAACAGCTCCCAACCCGATTTCAGGATATATCTGATAAACTCCGGCTCCGACCGAATCGATATTTAGGTGAATGGCGTTGTTTTAAAAATTGCCGTTTGCGCGGCAGCGGATACCTACTATCCGTCTACGGCGAACAGTTCACGAACATCGGGGATATTTCGATACACGGATGATATACAAGGACAAGGCTGGCCATTACGAGATGAAGCGATATTGTATTTATAAATTGATTCGTTTGAAAATATGAACAGTGAGTTCATAAAACCTTTGAGTCGCAGATGATTCCACATCTGATTTTATGAACACCCTGCTCATATTTTCAAACAAATCAATCTATCATACCCTATGACAGGTTATGATTTCAAAGTGTCACTCCGAAAGAAATATTTCTATAACATTTTTCAATCTTTGTAAAGTAAGATTGCTTCTGCTTCCCAATTATTCCGGCCTTCCGGATGGAGGCGTGAAATAGATTTTCGTCGACAAAAATGTATTGGAGACCTACTGAATGCGATGCCAGTCTTGCATCAATGTTACAAATGATTTCTAGCTGGTACCAGCGACTTCGTCCGCGTTGAACTTTGTTTTTTTTTGTGACGACTATTACAAATTCACTCGCCCCTTTAGGAACGGAATTTCTACAAATACTGAAACACGTATTCCTTTATTTGTAACAAAGACCTCAAATACCAATTTTCAAAACCCCAACTTCAAAACTAACGGAACCCTTACACAAACTTCCATCCCCCCTTTCACCATCCCAGGGGTTGCATTTATAAAAACCTTATTTGTAACAAAGACCTTAAATACTAATTTTTATGAACCTAACTTGAAAACTAACGGAACCCCCCTTTCAAACTTCCACCCCCATTTCACCCATTTAGGGGCTGAATTTCCAAAAACACTGGAATACATATTTCTTCATTTGTAACAAAGAATTCAAATATCAATTTTTATGATCCCAACTTGAAAACAAACGGAATTCCTATACAAACTTCCAATCCCAATGTAACCCCCATTCCATCCCTTTAAGGGTTGCATTTCCAAAAACACCGAAACACTTATTTTTTATTTGTAACAAAGACCAATTTTGATGATCCTAACTTTATAACTAACTACACAGACTTTCAACCCCCATTTTAGCCCTTTAGGATTGAATTTTCGGAATCCCTGAAACACATTCATCTTCATTTGTGAAGAAGAGCCCAAATACTCGTTTCTATGAGTCTAATTTCAAAACCAACTGTACTTTCACTTTCAAAAGGTGGGTGAGAAGTCACCTTTTCACGCCTTTAGGAATGGAATATAAAAAAAAAGTTGGCCATCACGGGAAGCCCGGCAGATGTGAAACATCTCAGTGAATATTCAAATTTCTAATTAATACAAACCAAAAACCAATAAAAAATATGGAGTAATTTTATTAGTTATACCGTGTGTAACAGGATCATGGTTCACCCCCCGTATCTCCTTTAGTTTTGAAGGTAATTGGTTGAAATTTGGGATATATCATATACATAATAAGCGGCACTTTTTGACTTACGAATGAATTTTTTGTCACTTCCGGTTTTGCCGGAAGTGATACCAACTTTCGATTTTTGAATAGAACACCCTGTATATCATTACATTTCTGAAATCTGCATAATTTTCTGAATCTAATGATACTACATAAGTGACATTTCAAACGTCAATATTTTTGATAATTCAATTTTTAGTTTTCCATTTAAGGGTGCCATGACGGTTCCGATTTATTCCAATTCACCCGTCTAATGCTAGAAAAATCGAAATCCCGTCAAAAATACTAAATTGCGTTTTTTATGAGCAAATAAAGTTCATCGTAATCGATTTTGGGGTAAAACTCATTTTTTTCCAATGGAACCATATTGGTTCCGTGGTACCATTTATTAGTACTATCATTAAGGAATTTATTCATACCTGCTAACAAAATGTGCGATAAATACAATCAAAATTACAGCTAAAAGAAAATAAGATAATACAATTACTTTATTCTAATTTAATGCTAAGAAGTTACTAAGGTGGCTTTGAAATACAAAAAATGAACAGAAAACATTGCAACAATTGTTCGAAATGCTGTCCATTAACGTCAATGCACTTCTGAACTCGCATATCTTCGAATGCCTGTTGAAGGTTACTAAGGAGGCTTTGAAAACAATGAAATTATTCATTCAGATTGTCAAATAAATAGGTATTGGTTTATCGGTGTATTTATTGTGTATTGGAAAAGTCTTTACATTTGTTGTTATTTTTATTCAAAATGCCCCACAGTTATACAAGGGATGAAAAGGTGGACATTTATGGGGACTGTAGAAAAAATGCCGTTGCGGCTAGAAACCTTTATGCCAACCGATATCCTGATAGACAATGTCCAGTGAGAAATTATTTTAATCGCCTTGAAAATCAATTCTGAAGAGATCCCGAAGAAAACGTTATCATTGACGAAGGAACGGAAATTAATGTTTTAGCTCGAATAGAAGTTGATAAGACTGTTTCTTTAAGGCAAATTGGGTTTGAATTGGAAATTAGTCACCAAACGGTAAGCCGAATCTTGCACAAACATAATTATAAATCTTTCGAATATCAATTGCACCAGCACCTGTATGAATATGATTATGAACGTAGGAAGGAATATTGCAATTGGATCTTGCAGAATAATGTGCAGCCAAACAATGCTTTTTTGGGAAGGATTTTATTTTCGGACGAGTCTAGGTTTACAAATATTGGATTATTTAACCAACAAAATACAAGGTATTGGTCACAAGAAAATAAAAATTTATTGAGGGAGGGTAACTTTCAAGTGCGGTTCGGTTTCAATGTTTGGCTTGGAATACTCGGTCGTAGAATCATTGATCCAATAATTTTTGAAGGACGCTTGACTGGAGATAGATACTTAGGATTTCTGCAAAATGAAATTGAGGACAGGTTAACTGAATTACCTGTCCATCTACGATAGGGAATGTTTTTCCAACAAGATGGAGCTCCTCCCCATAGTTCAAGAATAGTAATGGATTACCTTCAACAGGCATTCCAAGAAAACGTAATTTCGACAAATGGTCCTGTGCGATGGCCTCCAAGGTCACCTGATTTGACATCTCTTGATTTCTTTGTTTGGGGCCATTTAAAAAACATTCTCTATGCAACCGTTGTTACAACCCGCGAAGACCTGGAGTTGCGAGTAAGACGCGCAATTAATAGTATAACGGCCCAGCAATTAGCGAACGTTCTTCAAGAAACAGCTATGCGAGTTCAGAAGTGCATTGACGTTAATGGACAGCATTTCGAACAATTGTTGTAATTGTTAGTAACTTCTTAGCATTAAATTAGAACAAAGTATTTGTATTATCTTATTTTCTTTCAGCTGTAATTTTGATTGCATTTATCGCATATTTTATTAGCAGGTATGAATAAATTCCTTATTAATAGTACTAATAAATGGTACCACGGTAGCAATATGGTTCCATTTGAAAAAATTGAGTTTTACCCCAAAATCGATTACGATTAACTTTATTTGCTCATAAAAAACGCAATTTAGTATTTTTGACGGGATTTCGATTTTTCTAGCATCAGATGGGTGAATTGGAATAAATCGGAACCATCATGGCACACTTAAATGGAAAACTAAAAATTGAATTATCAAAAATATTGACGTTTGAAATGTCACTTATGTGGTATCATTGGATTCAGAAAGTTATGCAGATTTCAGAAATGTAATAATATACAGGATGTTCTATTCAAAAATCAAAAGTTGGTATCACTTCCGGCGAAACCTGAAGTGAAAAATAAATCATTTGTGGGTCAAAGAGTGCCGCTCATTATGTATATAGAATATCCCAAATTTCAATCGATTACCTGCAAAACTAAAGGAGATACGGGGGGTGTACCATGATCCTGTTACACACGGTATATATATATGGAATAAAACGAAGTTCAAAGTAACTACAACCACATTAGCGTTGTTTAAAATTATATAAATATAAATGTGTACTCCATGTGGTGTGACAAGTGAAACTGACAGGTTAAGATCTTCATATGAACACAGGTCTGCAACCGCTTCATTTCTGGGATACAGGATGTTGAAATTTAACAAAAAAATCAGTTCTTCTCCAATATCTCCGAAACCGCTTTGGCTTAAATACATGTTTTCCATGATAAAGAATTTCTTAATTTTCATCAGAGGCGTCCCTGTTAACATGCCCTGCCATATTTTTGATCAAAATAATAATACGTCACTGTCTTTTTTTCAAATGATTTTTTTTGTAATCGTCCTCTATTTTCTCATAAAAATGGTCACTTGCTTTTTTTTCGTCCGGCGAAAGGTTTTTGAGTTAGAAAATAAAATGCATTCATTTGCTTGTCCCTATGCGAAATCAGCCGTTGAAGAGTAATGGGATTATCTTGTGGGCTAGAAACATCTAGTATACTAAGAACACATTTCGTTGTTTTCAACACAAACGATTTTGACACTTCTTTGGCTAGATACGTAATATTATTTACGTTATAAAAACTTGATTATTAAAAAACAAACATGGTAAATTTTACAAATACCGAATTAGCAGACATGCATTACTTGTATGGGCTTGCTGACGGGAACACATATGAAGCTAGGCGACTGTATCAAGAGCGCTTCCCAAATAAAATGGTTCCTGATGCTCGAACGCTTTCAAGCACCCACAGAAGGTTATGTGAAACAGGAAGATCTGAGTCAAAGCATCACTTGAAGGAACTCCAGCGATTGAAATCCTTTATTTGACAAAGAAATTTTTTCACGGACGAAGCTAGTTTTCCTAAAAACAGGATCAGAAATTTTTATAATAATCATTTTTGGGCCGAGTAAAATCCGCATGCAATCATGGAATCTCATCACCAGGAGCAGTTCTCATTAAATGTCTGGGCTGGAATTATTGGAGATTACCTAATTGGACCTTTTGTACCACGCAGATTAAATTTACATAATTATCGCCGATTTCTTGAAGATAATTTGCCAATTCTATCGGAAGATGTTCCTATTTTAATGCGAAATCGCATGTGGTTTATGCACGATGATGCACCTGCTAATTTTAGTGCTCTGGCACGCGAATATTTCAACCAAAACTTTCATAATCGCTGGATAGGTCGTGGGGGAACAGAGTCATGGCCAGCTAGATCCCCAGACTTGAACAGTCTTTATTATTTTCTTTGGGGACATCTTAAGACTTTGGTGTACAGTCAACCAATTCTAACTGAGGAAGAATTGCGAAACCGCGTAATAGTTTCTTGGGAAGCAATAAGTAATACTCCAGGAATTTTCCAAAAAGTACGCGAGTCAATGACAAGGAGGGCTGAAGCGTGCATACTTGCAGGAGGCGGACATTTTGAACAGTCAATTTGATTTTGGTATTTTTTGTTCATAATAGGTATGTTTTAAAAAATAAAAAATGTCTTTTTATGCGTACTCATTACAAAAACTGAATAATAGTTCCCATAAAATTATAAAATCTTGCCTAGATCCTTTGGTTACCACAATTGTGAAATTAAGACTAATAGAAAAAATCGCATAGGGACCAGCAAATGAATGTATTTTATTTTCTAAATCGAAAACCGTCCGCTGAACAAAAAAAAGGCAGGAGACCATTTTTATAGAAGATAGAGGACAATTACGAAAATCATATTTTTTTGGATTAAAGACAGTGGCGTATCATTATTTTGATAAAAAAATGGCAGGGCATGTTAACAGGGACGCCACTGATGAAAATTAAGAAATACTTTGAGAGATGAGTGCCATGTGAAGTGGAATGAATAGAAAAATCGAATTTAAACGGTTTTCTTCACATAAAGGATTCAATATAAAATTGAACCAGAGAAAGGTAGATCTCAGGTGAAAAACAACTACTTTCCTGGCAAATACCACGCAGAACGTTGAATGATATTCACCTGAAAATCCATGCATACTTCCATATAATATCAATGGACATTGAATGCAAATGTTTCTTTCTGATAAGCTCGATTATGTTTAATTTATGTCGTGTTCACCTAACAATCCGCATACCGGTTTCAGGCTTCTTGGCCCCCATCAGTACGGAGTAGTCAACCAGCCAAAAGTCCAAAGAACTCTGGCTGAAGTGAGACACAACGTAAACAAACCATCATCGATCTTGTAACACCTATAGGTACGCCGGAAAGATAAACTTTAACTGGCGGTACCTAGTGACAGAAAGAAACACTCGAAATCTCCCACCTCGATAGGTTTCTAAATGAAAGATTCCTTCTCAGTAGGAGTGGCAAGCCCGTCTAGCATATAGTGAGAGATAAGTGCCATGTGAAGTGGAATGAATAGAAAAATCGAATTTAAACGGTTTTCTTCACATAAAGGATTCAATATAAAATTGAACCAGAGAAAGGTAGCTCTCAGGTGAAAAACAACTACTTTCCTGGCAAATACCACGCAACTGAATGATATTCACCTGAAAATCCATGCATACTTCCATATAATATCAATGGACATTGAATGCAAATGTTTCTTTCTGATAAGCTCGATTATGTTTAATTTATGTCGTGTTCACCTAACAATCCGCATACCGGTTTCAGGCTTCTTGGCCCCCCATCTTTCATTTAGAAACCTATCGAGGTGGGAGATTTTCGGAGTGTTTCTTTCTGTCACTAGGTACCGCCAGTTAAAGTTTATCTTTCCGGCGTAACTATAGGTGTTACAAGATCGATGATGGTTTGTTTACGTTGTGTCTCACTTCAGCCAGAGTTCTTTGACTTTTGGCTGGTTGACTACCCGTACTGATGGGGCCAAGAAGCCTGAAACCGGTATGCGGATTGTTAGTGAACACGACATAAATTAAACATAATCGAGCTTATCAGAAAGAAACATTTGCATTCAATGTCCATTGATATTATATGGAAGTATGCATGGATTTTCAGGTGAATATCATTCAACGTTCTGCGTGGTATTTGCCAGGAAAGTAGTTGTTTTTCACCTGAGATCTACCTTTCTCTGGTTCAATTTTATATTGAATCCTTTATGTGAAGAAAACCGTTTAAATTCGATTTTTCTATTCATTCCACTTCACATGGCACTTATCTCTCACTATATGCTAGACGGGCTTGCCACTCCTACTGAGAAGGAATCTTTCATTTAGAAACCTATCGAGGTGGGAGATTTTCGGAGTGTTTCTTTCTGTCACTAGGTACCGCCAGTTAAAGTTTATCTTTTCCGGCGTACCTATAGGTGTTACAAGATCGATGATGGTTTGTTTACGTTGTGTCTCACTTCAGCCAGAGTTCTTTGGACTTTTGGCTGGTTGACTACTCCGTACTGATGGGGGCCAAGAAGCCTGAAACCGGTATGCGGATTGTTAGGTGAACACGACATAAATTAAACATAATCGAGCTTATCAGAAAGAAACATTTGCATTCAATGTCCATTGATATTATATGGAAGTATGCATGGATTTTCAGGTGAATATCATTCAACGTTCTGCGTGGTATTTGCCAGGAAAGTAGTTGTTTTTCACCTGAGATCTACCTTTCTCTGGTTCAATTTTATATTGAATCCTTTATGTGAAGAAAACCGTTTAAATTCGATTTTTCTAAGAAATACTTTATCATGGAAAAATTTTATTTTTATGCGTACTTTGTATGTACCAAAATTAAAAAAAAGCCAAAACGGTTTCAGAGATATTGGGGAAGAACTGATTTTTTTGTTAAATTCCAACATCCTGTATCTCAGAAATAAAGCGGTTGCGGACATATGAATAATTTTTCTTAAAATCATCCAAGGATTATCGCCCTTCAGGATCAGAATTCAATTATGAAACACCCTGTATATAATATATATATATATATATATATATATATATATATATATATATATATATATATATATATATATATATATATATATATATATATATATATATATATATATATATATATATATATATATATATATATATATATATATATATATATATATATATATATATTGTGTTCGGATAGGTTTCCGCGGTCATGATTATTATGAATATTGAAAGTTCGGGTTGAACCGCGTCTAGAAATTTGGTAATTTCGACGTTTCGGCTCCCAATTTGGAGCCATTTTCAAGAAAAGTTACTCCTAAACCAAGCCCTGCCCATTGTTCCGCTCCACTGAATTCACCCAGGTTAAATACTCCACATCCACCATCTGATCCTCAGTTCCCTCGAAGCAGTAGACAGATCGAGACCTTAGAGGAATCTAGTGACGAAACCTGGAGAGTAGGAAGATTGAGACCCAGGTATCGCGTTACAAACTCCTGAACCCCACTTAAGTGACTACAACCTAGGAGTAAGCAGATTGAGACTTCGGTTGGAAATAATTTTCTATCCTAAGTGACAACACCTGAGGAGTAGGTAGATTGAGACCTCGGTTGGAAATCACTTCCCCCTCTTTTACTCTTATCAATAACTTATATTTTTTCCACTTTTCTTGAAAATGGCTCCAAAATGGGAGCCGAAACGTCGAAATTACCAAATTTCTAGACGCGGTTCAACCCGAACTTTCAATATTTATATAAACATTATATATATATATATATAATATATATATATATTTAATATAATAAAATTGGTATGAACAGTGGGGAATAACGGGGATCTTTAGCCAGCACAAGTGTTGAATTATGAAAAACTCTTTAATACGTTGGACCGAGCTTTCGTTTCAATTTTGAAACTTTTTCAGGGTCAGTAATCAACCACTCAAGACTACTGACCCTGAAAAAGTTTCAAAATTGAAACGAAAGCTCGGTCTAACGTATTAAATAGTTCTTCATAATTCAACACTTGTGCTGACTGAAGATCCTCGTTATTCCCACTGTTTATATATATATATATATATATATATATATATATATATATATATAATATATATATATATATATATATATATATATATATCAATTATAAATTTAGAATCTTCCTTTTTCTGAAGTCGAAGAAATGTTTGTATGTGTGTCGGTCTATCTCTCGCCAAAACCTTTGGAACGATCCCACACACTATTAAGTTAAAGGCTCCAATGAAAAACAAAATTCAACAGAAAAATCATTTCGCAATTAAAAAAGTTTTTTCGTTTTCAAATGATATTTCGACATAAAATAGAAAACCAAAAATTCCCTCAAATCCATAAAATTCTCAAAACTTTTTAACCAAATATCAAACCGACGAAAAAATCAATTGAAAAGCAAAAAATAAAATAAACCTTTTTAGTCTAAATGATAATTGAGCTCCTAAACTATTGTAAGTTACTGATTTTGAGTCGGCGCCAAACAAACAATTATCGAAGATCATTATCTATGAAAGAAGTCATCAAAACGCAGCCGTGCATCTCGCTGCCATCATTTTACGCTTCACCTAATTCAATTGCTAGTTTGTTTGGCGCCGACTCAAAATCAGTTACTTACATTAGTTTAGGAGCTCAATTATCATTTAGACTAAGAAGGTTTATTTTATTTTTTGCTTTTCAGTTGATTTTTTCTACCAATTACTACCTATTTGTTTTTTGATTACTTCCAAAATACTTACCCACCTTACTTCAACTATTACCAGTTAAATAATATGATTATCTACTTTTACTATTTGTTGTAATATAAATTATTTTCGTTGTTCTGGTTAGTTTATTTCATTACTTTGTATATTATTCCATCCTCTCATGAAATATACTGATTTTGACGGAACAAGAATAATATCAGTAGCGATCTGTCATTGTCAACTACGTATGTGTGTGCCAATGTTCACTAGTGAAAAATCAATTATCCCCTATTTTCTACCCGTAAGGGTGGCTAATTCCTTTTGAAATCCAAATATAAGGTATACCCTAATTATTAAAAAAAGAATCATCCAAATCGAAGAACCCAGTACAAAGTTATGCCTGATAGAATCGGTTAACGGACCAGAATTCAGAGGGTGAATGATCAATATCCTTCATTTCGCTACCCTTAGGGGTGGATTTCATCTTATAATTCCAAATGGGACCAAATTCGAAGTACACCCTATCCACTGATAAAAGAATTATCGGAATCGGACGCCTCAGTAAAAAGTTATGCGTGATCATACATAAAAAAATATGATGGAAAAACATAAAATATACGGGTCGAATAGAGAACCTCCTCCTTTTTGGTTTCGTCGGTTAATAAAAGAAATTTAATTAAAATCAATTTTCCATACTCGTCCTACGCAATGGTTCAAAAGCAATAATTCCATACTGTATCAACATAACTTAACAATATTCAAAAACGTGTGTTTGGACGTCGTGATACACAATCTTCAAAAGCACTCAGTCAGGCTATTAATCAAAGGTGTTGACATGCGACTATCAAATTTTACACGCGACCAATTATTATGTAGATTGTAATGAATACGTGCATGAATACATTTTCCACAAACCGTAAAAATATTCATTGAAAGTTATTTAATACTTCAGTGAAGCATTAAATATATTCGGTAATTTTTATCGACAATCTCATTGGCACCTTAGATTATAGAACAAACATCGGGAAGTTTTTCCTCTGTGTATGATCCATCTTTTTCCTCATATTCGCCTAATAATTTGCCCGTCATTCTTTACATTTACTGGACTTTTCCCATAGCAAAACTAGGTGGATTCACATTTACGATAGGGTCTCATTACCACTATTATCAGAAGTATAGAACCAGTATATGTGTACTGATCATCTAGAGGACACTTCCCATTCGTTTTTCGAAGAAATAATGATCATTATAAGAAACATTTTGAAACAACACATGTATCGATATCTTTTGTTACAGGGGGACTGGGTTCGAAGATTTGGCCCTATACGGACGAACAAAATGCCTCCATACTTCGAGTGTTGTTGACATAACATACAATTCGTTTTGTGAGTATTTAAAAATATATATTAATTTTATAACTATAGTTTCCTTTGAATTTTATATCTTGAAAACAATATGTAGCCAGTATTGATATAGTATATTAAAGTATAAGTGGATAAAAAGGGCTTTAAAACACGCGCGATTTTTATATCATAATAGAGCAAGTGTTTTTAAGACCAGTTATCCACGAATACTTTACGTAATTTTTTTTTATTGGTGCACTTTGAAATCATGTATACTGGTATTATTACTACAAAAAATAGAAATAAGAACTAATAATGCAAGAAGGTTGAATTCGTGATGTGACATCAGTATACCTTTCGTTGTCATGGAAATGAGAAAAACAGATATTCATTTGCAATTTGTTATGAAAGATCAATATTTGTTGTCACCAGAGCTCAAAAATGAATTATTCTAATATTGATTTTTTGAATAGTGAGGCAGAATCGCGGTTAATACCGCGAAAATCCAGTGATATATATAAAAAAGAATATGAAAAGTTCATCAAATGGATGGAGGAGCACATATAAATGAACGAATTGTTAGTAATATTTTATTTGACGTTACAAGGTACTCCTGTCAGATCAATAATCAAAAATTTGTCATTTAGACTTCACGTTTCTCGATTTGTTGATGTTGTCATGGTAACTTAAAAAAACGCGCGTTTTTTAAAGTTCGATTTAAACACGCTGAGGCGTGCTTTAAATGGGTAAAAAGGGGCACCGATAAAAAAAAATATGTTTTTTATATTGTTTTAGAACTCAAGGAAACGTTGAGCCAACCTGTATTTACCCTATTAAGCCATTTTGGATCAATATTATTTTTACCTTTACAATATGTATGTCTATTTTGACCAAATGTAGAATCGAGTTTAAGCCAATAAAATGTGTTACATGGGATAACTGATGAAATAATGATATCGATTTACTAAAATAAGTAGCCTATATCACAAAAGACATCCAGGTGTATCTAATGATACCTCGTGCGCTGCAATTGGTATAGTAGAGTGGATCTCACTAAAGACATAAATGTGAACAGGGGGCCAAGTTCGGTACAAACGACGTCCGGAGTGGCCAAGTTCCATAGCAGTTCCTCAAATCACAGCTATAAGAATGTATAATGTTCTTCAATTGATTTAATAAAAAAAGTTAATTTGAAAAATAAAAAAACCCGACTGCGTAAAAAGTGCATTTAAAAAAAGATGGAAACAAGATGACCAGAAAATATTTTCAGAAAATTATGTTTTAAGAGGTTAACTATCAAACTTAATACTGTAAACAATCTCACAATGAAGATATATTGCCTCCGACTGCGTGAGATTGTTTAACAGTTTAATAGTTAACCTCTTAAAACATAATTTTCTGACAATATTTTCTGGTCATTTTGTTTCCATCTTTTTTAAAGTGCACTTTTTACGCAGTCGGGCTTTTTTATTTTTAAAATTAACTTTTTTTACTTTACACTTCTTATAATCCCAACTTTATAAATCGGTAATAATCTAAAGTCATTATTTAAATTTACTTTTTTTATTTTATACTTTTTAGTTAGGATTAAAAGACGGTACATTTTTTGTGGGTGATTGGCTATTATAACGAATTTGATCTCCCACGTGTTGCAATCGTTTCTGTCGGGCTTTTTTGGTTTTACGAGAAAGTCCCCTCCCCCCCCCCTCTTATTTTTGGAACGATTATACATAAACAAGTGAAATTTGGAAACTGGATATAAAAGGTTGTAAACTTCCCTACTAGTGATGATAGATGACGAAATCGTCAAAGATGACGTCACAAGGCCATTGTGACCAATAATTTTGAATGGAACCCTACGGCAAGCGACACCTCTTTTGAAAGGTATCGAAAAAACCTATTCCATGATACTAATTTTGTTTGTGTTTATGGCAGTTTTAATGGTTCATTAGTAAACATTAAAATTTGAATTCCATTCAGAATGATATTGATTACAGATTCAAGAATGAGTATCTACTTAAAGAAATTGCTCGAAGTGACCTCCATTTACTTCCTGACAGTGAAATATCCTATGTTTAAACTCTTCTCGTACTTTTGCAAATGTGTCTGCGGAAACAGCCTCACATTCTGCAACAATACGTTATTTTAAAACGTCAATATTGTCAGGTTCAGTGGCGTAAACCTTCGTTTCAAGGTACCCCCACAGAAAAAATCCAAAGGTGTGAGGTCCGGTGATCGAGCTGGCCATTCCGTTGAACCTCGTCGTCCAATCCATCTACCACGATACTCCTCATCCAAATACCGTCTTACTGCACCGTAATAGTGTGGAGGAGCACCATCCTGTTGGAATGTTATTTCCAAATGGCCGAATTAATCTGGATTATTTTCCAAAATTTCAAGGATTAACGGTTCTATTGAGTTTTGCAACAGCTCCAGATAAACCTCACCAGTTAAATTAGTATTCGAAAAAAGAGGCCCAACGATGTGGTTTCCTAGGATACCTGCCCAAACATTCATCTTCTGGGGAAATTGGGTATGTGTTTCATGAAACAAGTGAGGATTTGCGTCACTCCAATACCTCACATTCTGTGTATTTATATTTCCATTTAGATAGAAAGTACTTTCGTCACTAAAACAAATTGTTTTGACATAGTCTGGCTGTTGGTTAATTTTAGTTTCCATATTTTCACAAAATTCTAGTCTTCGGTCTGGGTCGTCGTCTGAAAGTTGATGTACCATTTTTAATTTGTATGGATGAAATTTGTTTATTTTTATTTCAACACCCTGTGTACTGTACTTCGACTGACTTCACAGGTAGATGAAACGTGAGTTGTTGAAGAAGTAGGATTAACTATTACTTCTGCCAGTATATCATTTTTTTTCTCATCAGAAATTTGTGGTCTGCCAGATCGTTTCGCATCATTGATACTGCCCGTTGTTTCAAACTTACGAAGAAGTTCCCTCAAATAAGTCCTCGAAACGGGGCGATCGGGAAACCTCTCATTGAAAATGCGTTCTGCTGCATGAATATCTTGTCCAGTTTCACCAAGAATTAGGATCGCTGCTACTTCATCACCTAAAGCACGTACCATTTCGCTTCTTGAAGCACTTAAACGTTCGGCTCACAACAGTTTAACAAATTATTAAAATGTACAAAAATATTAAAAGTACCAAAAGCTGCTAAAACAGTTAAACGTTCGATCAACAATACACAAATTATTAAATGTACAAAAACTTGGACAATTACAAAAACGTCGAATTAGGGAGACTAACAAAAACGTCAGCTTATTTGACAACTATCCAGAGGCGGAGCTTGAATTTGGAATTTTAGTATTAACTGATTTAATTCATCACAGCTTTGCGTTTCTCAAAGGCGAGTTGCCAAAACTGCCATAAACACAAACAAAATTAGTATCATTGAATAGGTTTTTTCGATACCTTTTAAAAGAGGTGCCGCTTGCCGTAGGGTTCCATTTAGAATTATTGGTCACAATGGCCTTGTGACGTCATCTTTGACGATTTCGTCATCTACCATCACTAGTAGAAAAGTTTACAACCTTTAATATTCAGTTTCCAAATTTCACTTGTTTATGTATAATCGTTCCAAAAATAACAGGGGGGTAGGGGCATTTTGAGAAGCACTGTATAATAGTCAGCTATACAACAAATAGATACAAACTCTCACCATGTTTACTGAATCATAAACTAGCAAAGTACATGAACGATTTCACTAATAACAAATGAATATACTACAACAACAAAGTAGATGGATAACTTCAGTCACTAACAAGATACAGTCAAACTCGGTTTTAACGAACTACCGAGGAAGATTGTCCAATCAAGTGCCGATAATTTGCGAAATTTTACCACCGCAGTTGACCGATGGGATTCCCCTATTTCTCTGTTAGGGATTTTTTAGATACAAGGCGTAGTCTTAGTACGTGTTCAACTGCATTGTACCAGTATCCCCACTTCAAAAGTATGCAGAAAGGCTATTACATTGTCGGTTAAGCTGGAAATGATTAGAAAATTTGACAGTGGGTGCGCAAATGCACAAATTTGTCGGGATCATGGTCTCAAAACATTAACAGTGTTGCCTATTTACGCGAAAAAAAAATCTACAAGGATGCATGTACTGTGTATTTTCTTCATAGCGAACACCCTTTATAACGAACCAATTCTAATCATCAAGCCGTTCGTTATAGCCGAGTTTGACTGTACTCAATTAAGTTTCTATTAAAATATTCAACTGATCGTGTATTAAAAATGTGACAAAAACGAAATAGTTACTGAAACCGAAATAAACCAACTAACGAGCAAATGAACCAATTACTGATGTACCAAGCTATAAGCTGTTATAACTCTTTCACAATATGGCGTCATACATACATACATACAACATGATAAACACATTACCCTCCTTCACGTTGCGCAGTCGGGTAAAGAGATATTGAATTCACAACTTGGCAAGTTTGAATAGTCAATAAGTAACGTTTAACGTGATGATATTTAATAGGTAAAAGCTTAAAATATAACTTTTGCTAATAGGTTTATTCATGAAATTCGGCTGACGTTTAGAAGCTGTGAGGTAATAAAGACGTTTTAACAAAAAATCAAATCGACGAAAAATGAAACGGAAAAGCAAAAAATGAATCTTTTTAGTCAATATCAGACAGACAGCTACCCGAACGGGGACACGTCACAGGATATTTCACGTTGCTTTTTTGTGTTATTTCGTTTTGATTATGTCTTTAAAGTAATTCAATGATCTTCGTTGATTGTTTGTTTGGCGCCGACTCAAAATCAGTTACTTACATTAGTTTAGAAGCTTAGTGTTATGACTAGAAAGGTTCATTTTATTTTTTGCTTTTCCTCGGTTCAATTTTTTGTTAATTTTTTTTATTTTTTTTATTTTTTGTGGCTAAAATCTATTAATTGCCAGATACTTGATTTGGATCTCTTTTAAAATACTTACTTACCCACTTCAACTATTAACTGTTATATACTATAGCTAGCTGGTACCAGCGACTTCGCCCGCGTTGAACTTTGTATTTTTTGTGACTACTATTACAAATTCACTCACTCATTTAGGGACGGAATTTCTAAAAATACTAAAACCCCCCCCAAATACCAATTTTCCTGGTCCTATTAACTTCAAAACTAACTATTCAGACTTTCAACTCCCATTTTAATTTGTAGTTAAATCTCTTAATGAATTTGGCTAATAAGAGAGTTTATTAAGGATAAACAGTACCGCTTACCGGAAAATCTCGAAGCCTACGAATGTGTTCTGTAAATTCACAATCAAAACAAATTAGTTAGCTAAAACATTATAATTTATTTTTGAATAACACTTTTATTTAACCCCAACAATTATTTCATCAAGTGTTCAATGTGGCCCCCTCCTAAATCTTGACAATGAAGTGCCCTATTATGAATAGCTTTTCTCACGTTGATGAAAGTCTGTTCATCTATTTCTTCACATGTATCAATTATTCTGCGTTCCAACTCTTCTATTGTTTGGCATTCAGTAGCGAATATTTTTTACTTCAGTACCCCCGAAGGAAAAAATCTAGAGGTGTAAGATCCGGAGATCCTGGTGGCCATTCTGTACTTCCCCTGCGACCTATCCATCGCCCAGGAAAGTTTGTATCAAGGAACTCTCTAGCCATGCGATCGAAATGGGGAGGTGCCCCATCCTGCTGAAATATGATTTCACGATTTTCAAACTCTTCCTGATTGTTTAATACAATTTGTCATATTCGAGGTTCAATTTCAGTTTCTAAAAGATTTCTGTAAAGAACACCTGTGAGATTGCCTCTGATGAAACTCAGTCCAACAACGGGATTGCCCAAAATCCCCGCCCAATCATTCACCTTTTTAGGAAACTGGGTATGTCCCTCTCTGAAAATATGCGGATTAGTATCGTTCCAGTATCGTACATTCTGTTTGTTGACTTTTCCATTGAGAAAAAACGTGCATTCGTCTGCGAAACATACACGTTTTAGGAAGCCCCGTTCTCCTTCAATTTTACTTGTTAACCACTCACAAAATTCAACCATCCGGTCTGGATCATCCTCGGTGAGAGCATGCAGGATTTTCATTTTATAGGGATGAAACTTTCCTTTTTTTAGGACTCTCTGGACCCTTTTTGAACTTACTCCACAGGATTCAGCAACTGCAGACGTCGACTGAGTCGGATTGATTACCATTTCAGCAACAATTTCTACCTTTTTTTCTTCTGAAAGAGGCGGTCTTCCTGATCTTGGAGCATCTTTCAGCGTACCAGTTGCTCGGAGCTTATTTAAAAGTTTGCGCAAATATGACCTCGAAATAGGATTCTCGGGAAATCTATCATTAAACATACGGACTGCTAGATGATAACTTCTTCCAGCTTCTCCAAATATCAAAACTGCTTTAAATTTATCGACTAAACTACGAGCCATGATCACACTTCACATAGAAGGATTTGGACTATTTGACAGTTAGCAGTTCAGTTTGACAGTAACAAGATGTTACCGAGACAACGATTTTTTCCAATGCAAACTTGATTGAAAGCAACATTAGTGTTTTTGGTTGGGTTTGAAATGACCAAAATGTCACTTTTCAAACGTTAATATTTCGAAAACAATTGAATTCAGGAGTATCAGAGGAAACCGTTGAGTATTGTGAGCAGATTTCGAAACTGGAATAATATACGGGGTGTTCTATTTAAAAAAAATATTGAAGATGGCGCTCAGCCGCCATTTCGGAACTTTTAGCTGTGATTTTTTCATGAAAAAGTAGGTTTTTATCTCTTATTTAAGCCCTCCAAATTCTGTTGCGATATACCAGGTGGTTCAAAAATTAGTAGGGGGGGAACGGAGTTTAGACGAGCACTGTATAATACATACAAACAATAATACATACAAATGTGAAGTTAAATACAAGCATGCAATAAAAAAACTGATGCTATAAATAGACAAGAAAAGGAAGTAGGGACACGGCTGC
Organism: Gonioctena quinquepunctata; assembly: GCA_018342105.1. Lineage (NCBI taxonomy): Eukaryota > Metazoa > Arthropoda > Insecta > Coleoptera > Chrysomelidae > Gonioctena > Gonioctena quinquepunctata. The sequence goes on from JAFIRS010001191.1 coordinate 55,699, forward strand.
CCCAGGCCCAATGCTGGTTCTCTCCGGCCCTGCTCCGTAACTGAGACAATCAGATGGAGTTTTTGAATTATTTTGATGAGGCATTGAATTATCTCTCAAAATGTTTGTAATTCTCTGCTACGACTCCGTATAGTGTATTGCAACAAACGTGTTGAATTTTCTTCTCAGCTCCAAATAGAGGAAACTGACATGACTTCCATTGTCCATTACGAGTAAATAAACCGGCGAATATGAATATGCGAGAAATAAGATCTCCATTCCAAGTAAACAAAACAATGGAACGAGAAGAGTATTGCCTAACGGCGGTAGGCTGTACAACTGCTCTAATTACAATTTCCCGCTAATTGGAGACCGGGGAATTGTACAGTTGACCGGTATAGTCCTGGTAATAACACGCATATAGTGCGTAGAGAGGAAATGTCTTTATACACGCTTTATTAGCTTCATCTGTATGTATGTATGTAATAGAATCTTTGAAACTAAGTTTAACCCACTTCCAGACGTCCGCATTATTCGAAATTTTGCACACGTTTTAAGAACCGATGACAATACAATGATTTCATAGCTATGAAAAAATTAATTTACATTTCAAAGATATGGCGAATGCACTGGTTTTTTCAGCAAATTCGCCAAAATTTCGTATGTGGCACTGAAAGAACGAAAAGTTCCATCAGCTCCATTCAGAAAACATAGCTTAAGCGGGCTATCATGACATATCGTCATATCGGGTGGTCCACCTACGACTATCCACCCTCAATAACTCCCAGAAAAATTATTTTACAAAAATCTCCGAGACACGTCGATTTTTGTTTGGAGGGGGACACCATTTGACGAGAAGAAGATATGTTATACTTCAACCCCCTACTCCCCAGAGCAACCCCCTCTATAATTTTAATAGGGAATGAGGGTCGTGTCATACATCATTGTGAATGTAATTCAATTCTGATACTAGATGTGTAAAATTTTCTGAATTTGAATGAGGCGTTCTCGACATATTCGAGTTCAAATGTTCAAAATGATCTCCATTATTGTCTCCCAGACAGTAGTACAGTTCAGTCGTAATTATCCACCGATTGTCTTATTTTATTTGCTAACCGAGTTTCAGTTTTTTGTTGTCAACATGATTGTCAAAGAAGAAATACTAATCTCTGAGAACCATTTTTTTGTGAAATGTGATGGTGTAGAATCGAAAACAATCGAAAACGACAATGCTACTTGTATCGCGATGGTTTACACAAAAGACGAGAAAGTTGAAATGATTTTTATTTTTGCTGCTCAAAATGAGTGTGCACGAGCAACAGCTCGGATCTTCAATGAGAGACACGAAAACAGAAACGTAACTCACAAGTGAGTATTAGGAAAAATGGTTATAGAAAAAGTTTTGGTATTTTTTTATCATTCTAGATATATCTTGGATCTTGTGGTGAAATTCCGTGAGACTGGATCAGTCGCCAATGAAAAAAAGAATAGGATGGCGTCTGTTACAAACGAGATCAATAAAATAGAAGTTTTAGGACAAGACAACTCAGTAGCATAACAGGCATATCGAGAACTTCCATAATGAGGGTGCTAAAATTGCACAAATTTCATCCGTATAAGTTGCATCTTCACCATGAACTGAATGAGGATGACTACGACAGACGATCTGAATTTTGCGAAAATGTAACAAGAATGATACAGAGGAACCACGGATTCATTAAGCATATTTGCTTTAGTGATGAGTGTTCATTTTTTTTGAACGGGTTAGTGAACAGACACAACTCTCGCTATCAGAGTTAGAACAACCCCCACCCACTTAGAGAAGAGCACACACAATGGCCTCAAAAGTTGAATGTTTGGGCAGAGATTCTGGGTAATAAAATCATTGGCCCAATATTTATCCAAGGTGATGTAAATGGTGCGATTTATTTGGATATGCTGCAGAATCTGATTCAACCTCTTATTTTGGATGCTGTTAACACGGACCCTGATGATGATGGTAATCCAAATCTATTGGCAGGTAACATTTATTTCCAGCAAGATGGTGTTCCACCTCATTTCCTATTACAGGTGAGAGAATGGTTATGCCAAACTTTTCCAAACGAATGGATAGGTCGTCGAGGTCCAATAGAATGGCCAGCACGCTCGCCGGACTTGGCACCCAATGATTTTATCCTTTGGGGTCCTTCAAAATCCGTTATTTATAAAACCCAACCCATTGACCGGAAGGATTTGGGAAGAAGAATTATAACAGAATGCCCGGCAATTACCAGAGAAACAGTTTCAAAGATGCAGGAGGCATTTGAAAATAGACTCTACTACTGTCTGGGAGTTAATGGCAGTTATTTTTCTAGGAGTTATTGAGGGTGGATAGTTGTAAGTGGACCATTTATTTAGGGAACAGATTAGAAGATAACAAAAAACTTGTGTGTAGTCGGAGGACCACCGTCGGTAACGAAGTTCCTTATGCTTTATTTTTACAAGCTTTTATTTAGTTTCACTTGTTTGTTCGTTCGTTCGTTCGTGAGGGTCAAATCTTGCAAGTGAATTTTGACAAACTTCTAGTCTTCCGATTGATTTGAAATCTGGCAGATGTTCATAATTCCGGAGACAATGCATTAGAGAGTTTTTGTTAGAGAAAAAACAAAATGGCGGCTCCAAGATGGCGGAAGAGATTTGTAATTATGGTCCGATTTGATTCAAAATTGGTATGTAGGGGTTTTTGGGGTCGGAAATTATGAAATTTCTATGTCAAAATTCATGAATTTAAGATGGCGGCTCCAAGATGGTGGACGAGTTTTGAGATTATGGTCCGATTCGATTCAAAATTGGTATGTGGGGTTTTGGGGTCGGAGATTATGAATTTTTTGTCAAAATTCATAAATTTAGGATAGCGGCCCCAAGATGGAGGACGAGTATTTAAGATTATGGTCCATATTTCGATTCAAAATTGGTATGTGGGGATTTCCAGGTTCGGAGATTATGAATTTTTTGTCAAAATCTATCAATTCAAGATGGCGACTTCAGGATGACGGAGAGATTTGTGATTATGGTCAGATTCTATTCAAAATTGGCGTGTAGGAGTTTTTGGGATCGGAGATCATGATTTCTTTCAGCTCAAAACTTACAGGGAAGAGAACTTGTAATAAAGATGCTCTATTAGAAATGAACTAACTAAAAAGCAAAAAATAAAATAACTTATGAAACACCTTTTTGAAGAAGATCTTCTATTTAAGCAGTGTATTAAAACGTATAAAATAAATTTAAGTATTTAAGTCATCGCCGACAATGATTTAATTATTTTTTGTTGAATTATTTGGTTTCAAAAAGCTTGTCGCGCGAATTGTAATAAAATCAATACTTCGACAAGTTGTTACTCACCCACCAGTCATTGTCCAATGGAATTAATTGGTATCTACTTTCATGAATACTTTGCAAAAATCAAATACTTCGACAAGTTCTTACTTACCAACTAATTACTGCCCAATCAAATTAATTGGTACCTACTTTCATGAACACTCCGCGCGACAAGCTTATTGAAACCAAATAATTCGACAAAAAATTATTAAAATCATTGTCAGTGATGACTTAAATTCATTTCATACATTTGAATAAACGCATGTCTTTCAAAAGTTTTTTTATCAGTTATTTTTCTCTTTCGATACTCTTTTTGACGCTGAGCATATGATTTCCCTATTGTCTCTCTGTAATGTATTTAAATAGTAAATAGTAAACACAATTCCACAACGCTTATGTGCTACAAATAAACGAATAATTTCAAAGACCAAACGGAACTGCCGTAAAACGAGGGAATACCAAGCCAGAGGTCCGGGGTTCAATCCTCAACACGACCATGTTTTTATGTTTATTTATATTTTATGTTTGCTGTGAGTACTAATATTTTAAACACATTTCATTCGGTTACTCGATTTTCCAGGTTTTCCTCAACTCCGAATGTAATTCGATAGAGAGATTTAGATTGTTTATATTTGTATATGTTCGTCACGTAAGGAAAAATCGTTATGCTCCCTCCATGGTTCCAAACGATCCAATAAATCAATTAATATCGAGGTAGCAGAACATTTTGCCATCAATCTCATGTATCCACCATTTTCTGTTTATTTTTTCTCAATATTTTTCCCTTTGAAAATTGACGTTTTCTATTCCATCTCATTTAATTGTCATTATACCATGCAATACTACCATACCTATTGTATATTCTTTTTCCAAACTCCTCCGCCACAGTAAAAGGTATTTTATTCCTGATAATAATATTCGTTATATTATATCAAATTGACGTGCCACATATTCATTGTAAACCATTAATTTAATGTTTAACTTTTTAGTCCATATTGCTACAAAAGATTAAAAAGATTATGGCAGAAAAACTCTTCGATGGATTCCTCCACCATAATTTGTCGAAGATGCATTCGCCATATTTTGATATGAAAATTATGCTGTGAAAAACTTGTGCTTTCGCCATATTTTTGAAATGAGAGATTTTTAGGTGAGAATACTAGGTCATAGCTATGAAATTATTGTATTGTCATCGGTTCTCAATATGTATGAGAAATTTCAAATACTTCGGACATCTGGAAGTATGTGAACATTGAAAAAGCAAACATTCTCAATTGAGTATTGAATAGAAAACATTTTCTGTGAATTTAAAAATCCACGATAAAAATGAAGTTATTTTTTGTGAATATCTAACAGAAAACAACTACTTCCCCGGCTAAATTTAATTTCAAAGATTCTATTACCTACATACATACATTGATACATACAGGTGAAGTTGATAAAGTGTGTATAAAAACATAAGAAATTATGTCCAAAAAAGGATATTAAACATCTAAACGTTATATAAAAATAGAGAAGAAACACAAATATCTTCCACGTATTACCTCTCAACGATAATATCCGACTTGTATTCGCATATATATATCCTACCGCTCATGTGTCATTTTAAATTTCCCGCAAACAGAACAGCAGTTCGGATGGTTCGTACACCTTCGGAATCGTATCACACAGACTCGTATACAGTGCTAGTCAAAAGTCCCCTCCCCCCCTCGTATCTTTTGAACGGGTATACTTATAATAATGAAATTTGGAGGGTGGAAATAAACGGATGTAGGCTTCTTAACTGGTCATAACAGGTGACGCAATAGTCATAAATGACGTCACAAGGCCACTGTGACCAATAATTTTAAATGGGACCCTATGGCAAGTGACAGCTCGTTTGGAAGGTATTGAAAATACCTATTCAGTCATACCAATTTTGTTCGGGTTTCGGCTGATTTTAATTGATAAATTGAAGAAATACGAAAATTATAGTTTCGCATTTAATTAATAAAGATTTTAAAGTACGCCTCTGGTTAATTGTCAAAAAGGTTGACGTTTTTGAATTCTCTACTTGTCAAAAGTGTTTATACCTTGAAAATTTACCTAAGCTATTGTTTAACGAGACGTTTAAGTGTTTACATAGGCAAAATGGTACGTACTGTAGCCGACAAAGTAGCAGCTATCTTAATAATTGGTGAATGTAGAAACAATTTCCATGCAGCGGAACGACTGTTTAATGAGAGGTACCCCGATCGCCCTATATCGAGGGTTTATTTGAGGGAGCTTCTTCGGAAGTTTGAAGCATCAGGTAGTGTTCAAGATGCCAAACGATCTGGTCGACCAACAATTAGTGATGACAAAAAATGACAAATTGGAGAAATGGTAGTAAACCCTACTTCTTCCACAGCCCAAGTTGCGTCTATCTGTGAAGTCAGTCAAGGGACAGTACATAGGGTGTTGGCTAAAACAAATTTCATCCATACAAATTAAAAATGGTGCACCAACTTTCAGATGATGACCCCGACCGAAGACTAGAATTCTGTGAAACTATGTCCAATAAAATGAACCAACAACCAGGCTACATACAGACAATTTGTTTTAGTGACGAAAGTACTTTCTTTCTCAATGGAATGTTAACACTCAAAATGTGAGGTATTGGAGTGACACAAATCCTCACATCTTTCGTGAAAAACATACTCAATTTCCAGAAAAAGTAAATGTTTGGGCAGGTATTTTGGGAAACCACATAGTTGGGCCTCTTTTCTCAATGCTAACTTAACCGGTGAATTGTATCTGGAGATGTTACAAAATGATATTGAGGCGTTAATTCTTGAAATTCTAGAAGATAATCCAGATGAATTCGACAACTTGGAAATAACGTTTCAACAAGATGGTGCTCCTGCACACTATTACGGTGCAGTAAGACGTTACCTAGATGAAGAATATCGTGGTAGATGGATTGGACGACGAGGTTCGATCGAATGGCCAGCTCGGTCACCGGACCTTACACCATTAGATTTTTTTCTATGGGGGTACTTGAAATCTAAGGTTTACGCTACAGCACCTGACAGTATTGCCATTCTGAAACAACGAATTGTTGAAGAATGTAGGGCAATTTCCGCTGACACACTGGGACGAGTACGACAAGAGTTTAGCAATAGGATGCATTACTGTCAGGAAGTAGATGGAGCACATTTTGAACACTTATTATAAGAACTGGTTCTTAAATCTTTATTAATTAAATGCGAAACTATAATTTTCGTATTTCTTCAATTTATCAATCAAAATCAGCCAAAACCCAAACAAAATTGGTATGACTGAATAGGTATTTTTAATACCTTTCAAACGAGCTGTCACTTGCCATAGGGTCCCATTTAAAATTATTGGTCACAGAGGCCTTGTGACGTCATTTATGACTATTACGTCACCTGTTATGACCAGTTGAGAAGCCTACATCCGTTTATTTCCACCCTCCGAATTTCATTATTATAAGTATACCCGTTCAAAAGATACGAGGGGGGGAGGGGACTTTTGACTAGCACTGTATAATAAAAAGAGACAGAGAGAGACAGAAAGTCGCATGGAGGGGCATAACGCTTTTTTCTTAGGTGACGATTTCTATCAGTCAACACCTCCGCAAGCCGCGTAAAGAAACTTCGCTCCAATTACTGAAATGCTAAGGGGGTAGTTTCCACCCTTAGGATTATAATTTCGGAACATCCTTTTTTAGTACGCCACTTTGGTCAAGGGTCATGAACGAGTTTTTATGGGGTATATCTTACGAGATTTGGTTTCGAACACCACATTTATTCTATCACCCAGATTGTATTGATCTGGAAAATATCAATTACATTTTTCTTGCGGGACTAATTCGAAAATATGTAAAGCGACGTGAGTTGCAATGCTCCAAAATGAAGTTCGAATTCAAACATTTTATTAACCGACGTAACCAAAAAGGAGGAGGTTCTCTATTCGACCCGTATATTTTTTTTTTCCATAATATTTTTTTATGTATGATCACGCATAACTTTTTACCGAGGCGTCCGATTCCGATAATTCTCCCTTCAGTGGATAGGGTGTACTTCGAATTTGTCTCATCTGAATTTAAAAGATGAAATCCATCCCTAAGGGTAGCGAAATGAAGGATATTGATCACTCACCCTCTGAATTCTGGTCCGTTAACCGATTTTATCAGGCATAACTTTGTACTGGGTTCTTCGATTTGGATGATTCTTCTTTTAATAGATAGGGTATACCTTATATTTGGATTTCGAAAGGAATTAGCCACCCTTACGGGTAGAAAAATAGGGGATATTTGATTTTTCACTAGTGAACATTGGCACACACATACGTAGTTGACAATGACAGATCGCTACTGACATTATTCTTGTTCCACATCCGTCAAAATCAGTATATTTTATGAGAGGATGGAATGATATACAAAGTAATGAAATAAACTAACCAGAACAACGAAAATAATTTATATTACAACAAATAGTAAAAGTAGATAATCATATTATTCAACTGGTAATAGTTGAAGTAAGGTGGGTAAGTAAGTATTTTGGAAGTAATCAAAAAACAAGTAGGTAGTAATTGGTAGATTTTAGCCACAAAAAATTGAACAATAAAAGCTTTTTAACAAAAAATCAAACCGACAAAATACGGAACTGAAAAGTAAAAAATAAAAACTTTTTAACAAAAAATTAAACCGACGAAAAAATCAACTGAAAAGCAAAAAATAAAATAAACCTTCTCAGTCTAAATGATAATTGAGCTCCTAAACTGATGTAAGTAACTGATTTCGAGTCGACGCCAAACAAACTAGCAATTGAATTAGGTGAAGCGTAAAATGAAGTGGTTTCGGATCCCACTATAAAAGGTAAGGTCCCCGTGATCTTAACTCGTACAAGTTTTCATTAACTTCTGAGGGTTGGTCAAACAACTAAGAAAGCGGTTAAAAACAATTTTACAAAAAAATGGCAGCGAGATGCACGGCTGCGTTTTGATGACTTCTTTCGTAGATAATGATCTTCGATAATTGTTTGTTTGGCGCCGACTCAAAATCAGTTACTTACATTAGTTTAGAAGCTCAATTATCATTTAGACTGGGAGGGTTTATTTTATTTTTTGCTTTTCAGTTGATTTTTTCGTCGGTTTAATTTTTTGTTAAAAAGTTTTTATTTTTTACTTTTCAGTTCCGTATTTCGTCGGTTTAATTTTTTGTTAAAAAGTTTTTATGAAAAATCAAATTGACGTATAAATAAATTGATTTCAGAGGACAAATCAGCCCCTTAGCGACGAAATACCAGAACCTCTCACTGCCCCAAAAAATCCGTGTTTGAAGAGCACCTAGCCCTTGTGTTGGGATATATTACGATTTTTATTTCAGAAGATTCTGGACACACATGGATATAAAAATACCGAGATGAAAATATTAGTATACCGATTTGCCCTTCGGTATGAGAACACTAAAAGCCAACACATGACTTTTGTCAGAATATATATTATTTCACTGCCCTTTGGACTTGCCTTTCTCGGGTTAATGAAGTATTTATCTAATTGATTCGAGGCGCCTAACTCTGAAACTGTGTAAATTGACGTTGCCCCAATTTATTCTAATTAGAGACTGGGGAATATACTAGTTAACTTACATGCTGTATGCAGAATTATGGTGCCCTAACAAGTTCTGCTGATCTGTGTAATCGGCACGCCAAGAATTCCAGGAAACTGCTGATGCCACCAACACCTTGAGGAAATTTCATTTGCGAAACGCTGCACATATAAAATTATTTGTGTCGTTGGATCGATTCAAGTCACAATGCACATGAAAAATGAATTTCAATAGCAATTTTTTATACTCATGTTGGTGCTTCGGTAATATTGTAAACCTAAATGTGATTTTTAGGGGTTCTTGGGTTGTTGTTGGGGTTAAAATTACCCCAACTTATAAAAACCGAGACCACTTCAAATTGACTTTCACTTCTAATTGACATGGAAGCTTGAAAATTGGTATGGAATTAGGCCATTGGACATATAAGAGGAAAACAAACAGAAAACTGTCCATTGTGTTTTGAGAAAGTATGGTATGTCGGTAAGAAACAATTATTCGGTTGTTAAAGTGAAATAGTATGTAGATTATATAGTAATGAACAATTAGTAACATAATAATTAATATAGTGAACATAATACCGAATTACAGCAATACAAATTAATCTCGATACTTTGTAAGCGCAAAACGTGACAACGGAATGTTCGTAACAGCCCGAGGATGGTTGATACGGAAAAAATTGGAAAGTTGCCCGGAAATTGGAAGATTCGGGTATATATGAAATTTGGCAAAGAAAAATACTATCGAGTCATTTATTACCAAAGACGAAATAGCTCGTACAGTTACACTGTCGCCTACCAAGCAGAATGTCACAGGAACGAATCCTGGTCAGGATAACATTTTTTTTTCATTCCATAAAAACAGCTCCTGAAACGATTTGGCATTTTTTTTTTTAATAAATAAATAATAAGTAATTACGCTTTTATTCACACAAATAAAAATACAAAATACAAAACATTTATCACATTATTTAATAATAATAATAATATGTCTTTATTCATTATTTGCTCATTAATATCTTACAAAAGTAATTCGCTCATTAACATTACAATAATAATGAAAGGGCGGGGTTCAGCTATAAAGCTGCTTTTCAACCCTACCGGGAAACAAAGCAAAATCCGATAAGTGTATTTTTATTTTTTTTATATGTTCTGGTTCCCACGAAAAGGGATATCCTGTAATGTTCAGAGAACATCGTGGGAACCAAGGGAAAGAAGGTAGGAGTTGGTGTTCTTCTTAAATTTCTGGAGGTTGTATGCCTCGGGGAACACCTCCCTAGGCAATGAGTTCCAAAGCCTCGCTGTTCGTTTAATAATTTTAAATAACACGTTGAAAAGGGGAACATTCTCAATTGAATATTGATAGGAAGATTTTTTTGTGAATTGAAAAATCCACGATGAAAATGAAGTTATTTTTTGTGAATGTCTAACAGAAAACAGATGTAGTTCAATGTCCAGCGTGGCTTTAGCCGGGGAAGTAGTTGTTTTCTGTTAGACATTCACAAAAAAATAACTTCATTTTCATGGTGGATTTTTCAATTCACAGAAAAATCTTCCTATCAATATTCAATTGAGAATGTTCCCCTTTTCAACGTGTTATTTAAAATTATTAAACTTTTGGCTTTGTACTACTCCGTTGCCATAGATAGATAGATGGATAAACTGTATCGTCTAAATGAAAGCATTTGCCGACAAAATCAAAAATATCGTAGTGTTACAAGTACAAATGTTAATGTACATAAAATGTAAATTTGGTGCCTTGGTACCCTATGAGCAAATGCTCCCATACAGATAAAAGCACTTATTCTAATTGTAAGATTTTAAAATTGTGAAATAACAAAAAGGACAGAATATAATGTAAAATAAATCAGTGTATCACAGAACATAGAATATAGAACGACTAGAATAAATATACAAGATAATCCTCTGAATTTTAGGCGCATCTTCTCTCCACAACAAATAACTTTTTCAGTACAAATATGTAGTAGTGAGCAAGCAATATATTTGTTTGTTAATTTGAACAAGGTTATATATTTCTATAGGTGATTTTGAAGGAACTTCAATGGAACTTGACATCCACTTAGATCTCAATTCTTTCATCAACGGAGTTGACAAACCTACTAGTTCTTGCAAATTAAATTTGATCCATTTCCAGTTGCCCGATTAACGTGAAATTTGGCAGGTGTTCATAGTTCCCGTGACAATGCATTATGGAATTTTTGAGAAAAAAAATGGCGGCTTTAGGATGGCGGCTTTAAGATGGCGAACGAATTTTGTAATTATGGTCCGATCCTATTAAAAATTGGTATGTGGAGGTTTTCGGGGTCAAAGACTATCCATTTATTCTCAAAATTCATGAATTCAAGATGGCGGCTCCACATGGTTGTGATAATGGAACGTTTCTATTCAAAATTGGTATGTCGGGGTTTTTGGGGTCAGATATTATGATTTTAGTCGAAGATTATTGTTTTTTTGTCAGAATTCATAAATTGAAGATGGCCTAGGAGTTAATCTTCAGATGGTCTCCTCATTGAAGAACTAGATAGCTCAGAACTCACAGGAAAAAGGCCCCATAATGACTATGCATTAACAAAAATGCATAGATTAAGGTGTACTTACTAAAAAGCACAAAATAAAATAATTAATAAAAAAACCTTTTTAAAGGCAAGCTTTCATTCAAATGCGCTAAAAAGTAAAAAATAATAGCTTTGGATGTGCGACGTAGGTTATTCCGTGAGTTATAGATTCAAAAGCTTGTCGCTTCTGTATTCGAACTGAAAACTTTGCGCGACAAGCTTTTGAATCTATAACTCACGGAATAACCTACGTCGCACATCCAAAGCTATTATTTTTTACTTTTTAGCGCATTTGAATAAAAGGTTGTTTTTAAAGGGTTTTTTTTATTAATTATTTTTTCATGTTCACGTTTCTGGTGGGATAAGTATACCGGGTGTCAACGAATCTATTAGACAAGTCATAACTTCTAGAATATTAGGTGTATCAAAATGAGATTTAGTATAGGTGAATGGTATGTGAAGAGGAGAGTTTCCGAATATTTTTCACTTTCCGGAAATAACTCCGGTTTTTAATTTTTAAATGTGAAATTTCAATAAGTTTTTACGCCTACTTTATTTTTTTAGAGTCACTTTTAATATTGCATCTAGGTGGCCATGATCTGACGTAAACTGATCTGAGGACCTCAGATGATGTCTGAAAATTACAATCGCAAAGTTTTAGTTACTAGTATGATAGATAGGGATAAGACAAGTTGGCAACATTACATTTTCGTGTCTAAGTATTCTTTTTCAAATGGCGACCATTTGAAAACAAGCACTTTCCGAAAAAAGGATTTTTTGACGAATTTAACGATACTAATTCATTTACTTTTGTCAAGTGTGCCATAATTTATTCACTTTCACTGTAGTAAATTTTCAAAATGCATTCCTCCTTGTTCAAGACACATTTCAGGTCGTTCAATTGTTTCTCTAAATGCCCGTAGAATTCTTTCTTCTAAGATTTCAAGAGTGGCTGGGGCTGTTGCATAGTCAACCTTCTGTTCAACATATCCCCAAATGAAAGAATCGAGCACAGTGAGATCCGGTGAGTGGGCAGGCCACCGTACTAGACCATTGGTTGCGATAACTTGATTATTAAAATGCTCTATTGAGTAATTAAGAACTTCTCTGGTATTATGAGGGGGTGCTCCATATTGTTGGAAGTGAATTCGCTGTAAAACTGCTAAAGGTAGATTATTAAGATGGTCCTCGATTTCATTTTGAAGAAAACCAAAGTACCTAACCCCTGTTAACTGACCTTGAAACAATATTGGTCCAATTATTCTGTTTCCAACGATACCAGCCCAGACATTGACGACAAACCTTTCTTGAAAATTGCCCTCTGTCATTGCATGTTGATTTTGTTGGGCCCTGTACCTAGTATTTTGCCTAATGAACACATCATTATTTGGAAATCGTGATTCGTCGGAAAATAGAATAAAGTTGATAAAATTTGGGTTAACTCTATGATTTTGAAGCAGCCAATCACAAAACATTACCCGTCTATCGCCATCGTCAGCATACAAATGTTGATGTAACTGATATTTAAATGCTCGATATCCGTGCTTTTTCAGTATTTTTCTTGCTGATTCGTGACCTTATCTGCATTTCTTGACTAATTTATCTTAAAGAAACCGTTTCATCAACCTCAACCATAGCAAGAACGTTAATCTCACTCTCTTCATTTATGATAAACCTCTGTTCCGCCTCTCGATTTCCTTCTTGCCTAAAACGATTCTCAACATACAGAAAATACTGATGGGCTGGATGTTGCCGATTGGGATATTTGCTCTTTCAGCGGACACGCATCAGCACCAAACAAGGTCAGGAAACCTCTTGAGAACACCAAGATATAGACTTTCTGTATCACAGAAAAATTCATTGAATATAAACCTTTAATGTCCCCCCCCTTTTATTTTTTGAACGGGTCAACTCAAAAAATTGAAACTTGGGATAATGAAATTGATGCATAAATACTATATATTGGAGTAAAATTGACAGATGAAACTTCCAACTGGGCGCCATCTGGGAAAAAAAAAATTGAAAGACGGGTCTTGTGACACATTGTTTTGAAGGTCTTGGCGAATACTTTTCACAACCCTAGAATATAAAGTTAATATCTTCACCTTCTACAAAATGGCGGAACATTTAATAATTGCCTGAATACATCGACGTTTAACTTCATAATTTGAGGAAAGAAGCTGAGTTCAGTTCAGAGGATGCTCGAAACGATTGCTTTGAACTGCTTGACATAAGAACAGCCTATCCGATATTTCACGCCGAACATTTTTGAACACAGTAACGTCGATATTTCTACAAATATTTATTATTCTCTGCTGTATATCCAATATTGGAGCAGGTTCAGTTTCGTACACCTTTTGCTTCAAACAGCCCCATAAAAAAAAGTCTACAGGTGTCAAATCTGACAAGAGGGCTGGCCATTCCGTAGGACCTCGACGGCCAATCCAACGACCGGGGAAAGTATTATCCAAATAGTTTCTTACTTGTCCGTAGTAATGTGGTGGTGCTCCATCTTGTTGGAATACAATATCCATATCGAATTCATTAGGATTCGCTTCGACGATTTCGGTGATTAGAGGGTCAACAGTACTTTCCAGCATATTCAAATACAGTTCCCCTGTTAAATTTTGTTCAATGAATAGAGGTCCTCAATATGGTTTCCCAATATTCCTGCCCAGACGTTAATTTTTTCTGGATACTGAGTATGAGTTTCCCGGAAAATGTGAGGGTTGGTGTCACTCCAATAACGGCAATTTTGTCTGTGAACCTTGCCGTTGAGGTAAAATGTAGATTCGTCACTGAAACAAATATTGTGGAGATAGGTAGGATGCCTTGCAAAGATTGCCGTCTTAATTTCGCAGAATTCTGTTCTTCGATCAGGGTCATCTTCAGTTAACTGGCGTACCATTTTGATTTTATATGAATGATACTTATTCCTCTTCAAAAGTCTCCACACAGTAGAAGGACACACCTCACAAACATTCGCGACGGAGGAAGTAGACTGTTGAGGATTTACTATCATCTCACCAATTATTTGAACTTGCTGTTCTTCTGGAATGGACGGATGACCTGGGGGCTTTTTGTTCTGTACACTACCGGTAGTTGTAAATTTGGTTACAAGTTCCCTTAAATATTTTCTACAGATAGGACGATTCGGGAAACGATCATTAAAAATTCTTTCGGTTTCGTGAAAGTTACGCGTCGCACCGTAAATAAAAATCGCTTCGATTTTTTCTTCCAATGGACGAAAATTGACTATTTTAGAGATAGTTCACGTGGTACCTATTTACTAGTAAAACCGAAAACTAAATGATAATATTTTAAGTGAACAATGATGTTCGTTGTCGTACTGACATTTCTTGTAATTTTTTGTTTAAACAAAAAATAACCTATCAAACCTCATCGGGTTGTTGGGATTGCCATATGGCAGAGAAAAACAAATATTTCTAGATGTATCGATATTAATGTGTTTGTATGCAGGTAATTATTAAATGAAATGAAAAGTGTGACTGTGTGCACGTATCGATATAATCGATGAAAGAAAATTGTATTTCGTGCATAAAATTATTTATTAGTTGTAGCAAAGCGCTTTCGACGGTTAAGTCATCATCAGTGCGTACCTGAAAGTAAGTATTTTGATAGAAAAAGTTACTGAAAAGGTTTTATTTGAGAAAGAAAATTGACATATTTTAAAAAAGTGAGGTTACTTACTCGTCAGGTGTACAAGAAGCCAAAAACAGCTCATGATCAGTGAACACTGTATAGGTTTACATAACATACATGTTAAAATAAGTATTCTAGGTCAGGATGACACTAGATATTAAAATTTCCCTCTATTTTCTCATTTCTTGTTAGAAACCATTATTTTGGTGTTATAGCTGGACCCAAGTGACAAGATTGACAATTGACAAGTGAACGTTGAAGTAGAAAGACATGGAACACAACATCATGGAGATATCAGAATCAAGAAAGGAATATCCCTGTCATACGAAAACACACCAGAAGATGATCAATCTAATGAAGGACGTCATCTGTCAAATATGTTCCAGTATTCCAAGGAAGACCAGACAAGACTCTAATTCTCGCATTTAAGTCATCGTAATTGAATATGAGTTCAAGGGAGAAGTCTAATTAGACCTGTCTAATCAAAATAAACAATTGAATCATTATGGTAGTGTCCATAGACAATGAATTTAAATTTTCTTTATAAAATAAAAATCCTTGTCCACCATGGCTCAGTTGAACTTCAACTGGGGATAGGAAGTGTGATACAAGTCTAATGGGAGCTAGACCCAACTTACAACTCCACAGCCGGAGTAAAACCGAGTCTAAAGGTGATAATCCCGAACCTGACTTGTGTTCTCAGTATGAGAAAACTGAAAAGAGGCTGGCAAATTGCAAAGAGATGCAAGTAAAATCATCATAGAGAATGGAAATTGAAAATTATTAGAATGATTAACAAGAACAAAAGGAAAATTATGGCATAAGAAAGAGATTAAATATTTAATTTAAACGTCTATGAAGTGGAATATAGGATCTATTTAAATTGACTTGTGTGTTGAGACAAAGGTTATTGTTGAGTAATTCTGTACTAATGTGTAAATCTTCAATAAAATCTAATCTATTATAATTTTTGGACCTAACTTCATGTAGGATCTGTGAATTTCTATTTGGACTGAAATTATGATTGTTAAATCTTAAGTGATGGCCGAAGGCAGAAACTTTATTACTATTTAAATGTTCCAAAATACGAACTTTCAAAGGTCTCAAGTTCTACCAATGTAGGCTGCATCGCAGTCTTCACAATTTAACTTATATATACCACTTTTGGAAAGTTTGTCAATTTTGTCTTTTGTATTGACCAAAGAGCTACTCAAGCTATTGTTGGTTTTGAAAGAAATTTTAATGTTGTCAAAGTTACTTTTAATGCAACTAGTACTTTGTTAGAAATGTTGTTGTTTAAAAGGAATTGAAACAAATTTCTCGATTGAATTTGATTTTGGATAAGATAAATTATGTTCATTTTATGTTTAATTTTTTGTATCAAAGTGTTAATAATGCTAGGATTATAATCATTGTTGGAAGCTATTTGTTTCAAATTATTCAATTCTTTTGATACTCAACAGTAGAAAGTGGTACATTTAAGAGTCTGTGGATGTAACAATAAACGCAGCCATTTTATGCTGATGGGGATGATTCGAAAACTAGGTATCACATGATCAGTTTGTGTGGTTTCTGTAGATATTGAAATCTACAGAGTGAATATTTTATGTATTGTAAGATCTAAAAATTTATTTTATTATTTGATTCTATTTCTAAAGTAAATTTTATGTTAGGGTGTATTTGATTAATTTTAGTTAATAAATTTTGAGCAGTCTCAATATTACATTTACAAACACTAAACAGTCATCCACATACCTGTACAATTTAAATTTCAGGATTAATATCCGTGACAATGAATTTATTTTCTAAATTGTTCATGAAAATATCTGCTAAAAAGAGATAAACAACTACCATGGCAAGACCTTCAGGTTGCTGATAATATTTTCATTAAATATAAAATCTTGTGAAGGCAAAATTCAAAATGGTTAATATAAAGTAGTACAATTGTCATCAACTCTTGCAAGACTTAGAACCTCGTTGACAGTGGTAAGTTTCATTTTTGAACAAGTGAAGAGATTGCTAACATCAAATGAAATCATTAGGCAATCTTGGGGTAGATCTAATCGTAAGTTTATTAATCAAATCTAAAGAATTACTTACCGAAAGGTTGGTTTGAAGTTAGTTAACTGTTTTATAAGTTTGTAAATGAAAGAGGCTAGAATTGAAACTGGAGTATTGGTGAAACTCACTACTGGCCTTATCGGTATGTCGATCTTGTGGATCTTTGGAAGTCCATACATCTAGGAATGACTGGATTGCTAGAAATTAATGAAAAGGAGCAGAATGTTCTTTGAAAATTCCGAATGAATATTCAACTGATTTTAAGTTGTTTGATGAAAGTGTCAAATGGATTTGAAGTTAGGAGTTTGAAATTGTGCTCTGAGAGAAAATTATCTACTTTTTCAATGTAGTCTGATTTATTTAGAATTACTATACAATTGCCTTTATCTGCTTTTGAGAATATAATGTTGTGATCTTTAATTTTAGTTTTAATTCTATTCTTAAGAAGATTAAAACTAAAATTAAAGATCACAACATTATATTCTCAAAAGCAGATAAAGGCAATTGTATAGTAATTCTAAATAAATCAGACTACATTGAAAAAGTAGATAATTTTCTCTCAGAGCACAATTTCAAACTCCTAACTTCAAATCCATTTAACACTTTCATCAAAAACTTAAAAATCAGTTGAATATTCATTCGGAATTTTTCAAAGAACATTCTGCTCCTTTTTCATTAATTTCTAGCAATCCAGTCATTCCTAGATTGTATGGACTTCCAAAGATCCACAAGATCGACATACCGATAAGGCCAGTAGTGAGTTTCACCAATACTCCAGTTTCAATTCTAGCCTCTTTCATTTACAAACTTATAAAACAGTTAACTAACTTCAAACCAACCTTTTCGGTAAGTAATTCTTTAGATTTGATTAATAAACTTACGAATTTAGATCTACCCCAAGATTGCCTAATGATTTCATTTGATGTTAGCAATCTCTTCACTTCTGTTCCAAAAATGGAAACTTTACCACTAGTCAACGAGGTTCTAAGTCTTGCAAGAGTTGATAACAATTGTACTACTTTTATATTAACCATTTTGAATTTTGCCTTCACAAGATTTTTTATATTTAATGAAAAATATTATCAGCAACCCGAAGGTCTTGCCATGGGTAGTTGTTTATCTCTTTTTTTAGCAGATATTTTCATGAACAATTTAGAAAATAAATTCATTGTCACGGATATTAATCCTGAAATTCTAAATTGGTACAGGTATGTGGATGACTGTTTAGTGTTTGTAAATGGTAATATTGAGACTGCTCAAAATTTATTAACTAAAATTAATCAAATACACCCTAACATAAAATTTACTTTAGAAATAGAATCAAATAATAAAATAAATTTTTTAGATCTTACAATACATAAAAATATTCACTCTGTAGATTTCAATATCTACAGAAAACCCACACAAACTGATCATGTGATACCTAGTTTTTCGAATCATCCCCATCAGCATAAAATGGCTGCGTTTTATTGTTACATCCACAGACTCTTAAATGTACCACTTTCTACTGTTGAGTATCAAAGAGAATTGAATAATCCTAGCATTATTAACACTTTGATACAAAAAATTAAACATAAAAATGAACATAATTTATCTTATCCAAAATTAAAAAGAATTGAATAATTTGAAACAAATAGCTTCCAACAATGATTATAATCCTAGCATTATTAACACTTTGATACAAAAAATTAAACATAAAAATGAACATAATTTATCTTATCCAAAATCAAATTCAATCGAGAAATTTGTTTCAATTCCTTTTTTAAACAACAACATTTCTAACAAAGTAGCTAGTTGCATTAAAAGTAACTTTGACAACATTAAAATTTCTTTCAAAACCAACAATAGCTTGAGTAGCTCTTTGGTCAATACAAAAGACAAAATTGACAAACTTTCCAAAAGTGGTATATATAAGTTAAATTGTGAAGACTGCGATGCAGCCTACATTGGTAGAACTTGTAGACCTTTGAAAGTTCGTATTTTGGAACATTTAAATAGTAATAAAGTTTCTGCCTTCGGCCATCACTTAAGATTTAACAATCATAATTTCAGTCCAAATAGAAATTCACAGATCCTACATGAAGTTAGGTCCAAAAATTATAATAGATTAGATTTTATTGAAGATTTACACATTAGTACAGAATTACTCAACAATAACCTTTGTCTCAACACACAAGTCAATTTAAATAGATCCTATATTCCACTTCATAGACGTTTAAATTAAATATTTAACTTTCTTAGCCTTATGCCATAATTTTCCTTCTTGTTTCTTGTTAATCATTCTAATAATTTTCAATTTCTCATTCTCTATGATGATTTTACTTGTATCTCTTTGCAATTGCCAGCCTCTTTTTCAGTTTCTCCATACTGAGAACACAAGTCAGTTCTGGATTATCACCTTTTAGACTCGGTTTTACTCCGGCTGTGGGAGTTGTGAAGTTGGGTCTAGTTCCCATTAGACTTGTATCACACTTCCTATCCCCCAGTTGAAGTTCAACTGAGCCATGGTGGACAAGGATTTTTTATTTTTATAAAGAAAAATTTAAATTCATTGTCTATGGACACTACCATAATGATTCAATTGTTTATTTTGATTAGGACAGGTCTAATTAGACTTCTCCCTTGAACTCATATTCAATTACGATGACTTAAATGCGAGAATTAGAGTCTTGTCTGGTCTTCCTTGGAATACTGGAACATATTTGACAGATGACGGTCCTCATTAGATTGATCATCTTCTGGTGTGTTTTCGTATGACAGGGATATTCCTTTCTTGATTCTGATATCTCCATGATTTTGTGTTCCATGTCTTTCTACTTCAACGTTCACTTGTCAATTGTCAATCTTGTCACTTGGGTCCAGCTATAACACTAAAATAATGGTTTCTAACAAGAAATGAGAAAATAGAGGGAAATTTTAATATCTAGTGTCATCCTGACCTAGAATACTTATTTTAACATGTATGTTATGTAAACCTATACAGTGTTCACTGATCATGAGCTGTTTTATGGCCTTTTGGCTTCTTGTACACCTGACGAGTAAGTAACCTCACTTTTTTAAAATATGTCAATTTTCTTTCTCAAATAAAACCTTTTCAGTAACTTTTTCTATCAAAATACTTACTTTCAGGTACGCACTGATGATGACTTAACCGTCGAAAGCGCTTTGCTACAACTAATAAATAATTTTATGCACGAAATACAATTTTCTTTCATCAATTATTAAATGCTCCGCCATTTTGTAGTAGGTTGTGAAGTATTCGTCAGGAGCTTCAAAAGGATGTGTCCCAAGACCCCCCTTTCAATTTAATTTTTTTTCCCAGATGGCGCCCAGTTGCCATCTTGAAAGTTTCATATGTCAATTTTACTCCAAAATATAGTATTCATGCGTCAATTTCATTATCCCAAGTTTCAATTTTTTGAGTTTACTTGTTCAAAAAATAAAAGGGGGGGGGGACATTAAAGAAAAGCACTGAATAATAAATTACCTTCGGAAATAAGACATATGAACTTTTACAATTTTAAGAGATCAGTGAAATCTTGTCTACTGATGAACTGTTTTTACTCCTTAAAGGAATTTTTGAACTATAATTTTAACGTGGATGATCTAGGCTTTTAATGTTTTTCAAAATTTTCCCCTTCTGTATTGTTTACAATGACTGATTTCTGAGTTAACTTTATTTTATTCCTGTGTTGTAATGTGATGTATCACCGTAGGAAATTTAGTCTTACTCTTTTAACTTGTAACTTTTAACTTCAAAAATTTTGTTTCTTAAGGACCTGCTACAAATGTATTTATATATATGGACGTAGTTAGTCTCTCTCTATCTGTGAGCATACAACTCAGCAGCATTCCTCGAATTTCTATGACATTCACCAAATATTAATAACATATCCACTTTTTCACTTTGAGTATACATTATTTTGAAGAAAAAGTAAACTGAAATTTAACGAAAATTAAGAAACTTTTACTGTCTGCTCATGAAGCATATGTGACTGACATTACCTAAGTGAGTGTTTTGTTTTCCAAAGAAGGCTGGATAAAAATAACTGCAAAATATTATGCATCATGGCTATCCATGGCACTCTTGACAAAAGTAAATGAATTATTATCCAGTATTTTCCTTAGTAATATTTACGTTCTTATTTTCAATCCAATCGCAAATAAATTAGTATCGTTAGATTCGTCAAAAAATCAATTTTTTGGAAAGTGCTTGTCAAAAAATGGTCGCCATTTGAAAAATAATAGTTAGACACGAAAATGTAATTTTGCCAAATTGTCTTATTCCTATTCATCATACTAGTCACTAAAACTTTGCGATTAGTTTACGTCCGATCATGGCCACCTAGATGCAATATTAAAAGTGACTCTAAAAAATTGAAGTAGACGTAGAAACTTTTCAAAATGTCACATTCTGATCCAGAATTGTCTCGGGAATCCAAAAATGTTGCAATATACAGGGTGTTCCATTTAAAAATTCAAAACCGAAGCCATTTCCGGTGAAACCGGAAGTGTCCGAGAAGTGAAAACTCACCTCTTCACATACCATTTACCTATACCAAATCTCATTTTGATACATCCAATATTCTAGAAGTTAGTTATAGATTCGCTGACACTCGGTCTACCCCTCCACTTGCAAATCATGCCCTATGAACATCACTTTCTGATTCTCTTACTGTCTTTCCATTTCCAGTGTGAAGTTATCGCCGATGATGAGGTCTTGGATAATCTGCCTTTTGACAAGTTCCTTCATACCCTCGTGTTGGCCAACCCCTCATCGTGGCCGCCATCATTCTCCGGAGCCTCATGCCGAAGCTTACCACATATCTCGCGACCCCTTCGATCCTCACAGGGATTCAGAGGAGTTCAGGAGGGACGCGCCCGACGACAAG
Organism: Gonioctena quinquepunctata; assembly: GCA_018342105.1. NCBI lineage: Eukaryota > Metazoa > Arthropoda > Insecta > Coleoptera > Chrysomelidae > Gonioctena > Gonioctena quinquepunctata. Next base: position 77,816 of record JAFIRS010001191.1, read on the forward strand.
CGAGAATTCACCGAAGAGACTCCGCCGCAGAAGACGATCCTCTCGTCGTGCAAACCAAGCGGGGAAAAGTCCGGGGTGTCACCGTAAGCGCCGCCACCGGCAAAAAAGTGGACGCATGGCTCGGCATTCCTTACGCCCAAAAGCCACTGGGTAATCTGCGGTTTCGCCATCCTCGACCAGTAGAAAAATGGGAGGGAATCCTCAATACCACGACGCAGCCGAACTCGTGCGTGCAAATCATAGACATGGTGTTTGGTGATTTTTCGGGTTCCACCATGTGGAACCCCAATACGCCGCTCAATGAAGACTGTCTCTACATAAACGTGGTAGTGCCCAAACCTCGGCCGACCAACGCAGCTGTGATGGTGTGGATTTTCGGCGGTGGTTTCTATTCGGGCACGAACACCCTCGATGTGTACGATCATAATATTTTAGTGTCGGAAGAAAACGTTATCCTAGTATCGATGCAATATCGCGTTGCTTCCCTCGGCTTCCTTTACTTCGGGACTTCCGACGTTCCTGGGAATGCCGGCATGTTCGACCAGATGATGGCGCTCCAGTGGATCAAAGATAACATTGCCGCCTTCGGAGGAAACCCCAACAACATTACTTTGTTCGGCGAATCCGCCGGCGCCGTTTCCGTGTGTCTGCATCTATTGTCACCGCTTTCGAGGAACCTATTCTCGCAAGCCATTATGCAGTCCGGAAGTGCCACGGCGCCATGGGCCATCATTTCCAGGGAAGAGAGCATAATCCGCGGCCTGAGGCTGGCCGAAGCCGTGGGCTGTCCACATGAACGTAGCGACTTGAGCTCCGTTGTCGACTGCCTCCAGAAGAAAGACCCCAACGAACTTGTGAACAACGAATGGGGCACCTTAGGAATTTGCGAGTTTCCTTTTGTGCCCGTCATAGACGGCGCTTTCCTCGACGAACATCCGGGCCGGGCTCTGGCTAATAAAAATTTCAAAAAAACCAATATCCTCATGGGCTCTAATACCGAAGAAGGTAACTATTTCATCATTTACTATCTCACGGAACTGTTCAGGAAAGAAGAGAATGTCTACGTCAACAGAAAAGAGTTTCTGCGAGCTGTTACCGAACTGAACCCATATGTGAATGCAGTCGCCAGACAAGCCATCGTCTTCGAATACACGGACTGGTTGAATCCCGATGATCCAGTGAGCAACAGGAACGCTCTCGACAAGATGGTGGGAGATTACCAGTTCACCTGTAATGTAAACGAATTAGCACATCGATACGCAGAAACGGGAAATAATGTCTACATGTACTACTACAGACATAGGACTGTCGCGAATCCATGGCCTTCCTGGACAGGTGGGTAACATACAAAAGGATAGAAAAAAAATCGAATTAAACGGTTTTCTTCACATAAAGGATTCAATATAAAATTGAACCAGAAAATGGTAGATCTCAGGTGAAAAACAACTACTTTCCTGGCAAATACCACGCAGAACGTTGAATGATATTCACCTGAAAATCCATGCATACTTCCATATAATATCAATGGACATTGAATGCAAATGTTTCTTTCTGATAAGTTCGATTATGTTTAATTTATGTCGTGTTCACCTAACAATCCGCATACCGGTTTCAGGCTTCTTGGCCCTCATCAGTACGGAGTATGACTGAATAGGTATTGTCAATACCTTTCAAACGAGCTGACACTTGCCATAGGGTCCCCTTTAAAATTATTGGTCACAGTGGCCTTGTGACGTCATTTATGACTATTGCGTCACCTCTTATGACCAGTTGAGAAGCCTACATCCGTTTATTTCCACCCTCCAAATTTCATTATTATAAGTATACCCGTTCAAAAGATACGAGGGGGGGAGGGGACTTTTGACTAGCACTGTATATTGGACCACTTTGTATGTTACGTGGGCACCTGTACTCATGTCCATGTACGTCACTATGATGCGATAATGCTGCAAGATTCTGATTGGCTAGAGCTTATTAGTGCCTCCTAATTGAATAAACTTGAAACTTGAAACTTATTCAGTTTACTCTCTTTGAGTTCTACCCGCCAAAATAACAATCTCAGACTTCCCATTCCTTCATCGACTTTAACAAAAAAGTCACTCATTTATAATGCTCTGATATTATATAATCATCTTCCGGCTACCACCAGGAATATTGTCTCTCCTATTCTATTCAGGAGATCTGTGAAAAGACTCCTCATCAAAGAACCATACTACAGTGTTCAAGAGTATCTTGACACAGTTTGGAATTGTTCGAACTTAGCTCAACCTTATACATTCATATGTTCATTTATTTTTGGTTTTTTCGCTTTTGTCTAATAGTAACTATTTTTACTATAAATTTAAACATTTTTATTGTTGGTTACCAATAACTTTTTCATTATTGTGGCTATTTTAGCATCAATCCCTTCCATGCTACACACGTTAAAAATCTAGTATTATATTTTATGTTTGTATGTTTTTCTATTGGTTACTATAATGACTACGTCTATGAACATTATTTCTCCCTCGGACAAAAATATGTTGGTTGTTCAAGATATTGATTTGATTCAACCATTATAATTGTTCACTTGTATATTAAGTTATATGTATTGTGTTCTACTTTTACTTCTATTTCTATGGCATGCTATATTTTAGGACTCTATAATATCTATATCTATATTTTACACTTATGTCGTGATCAAGTTATGTTTTGATGTCTAGATGTTTTATGATGTACTAGTTTTTATGATGTACCTAATGATTTGAGTTTTTATCAACACTCATACGCATACCAGTTTTGTAGTTTTATATTTATAAATACTTTGTCAATAAGAATCCATTCTTCGGACAATAAAGTATATTTTGATTTGATTTGATTTGACTAGGCACAGATATAAAGGGGTTTCTAGGCATCGATAGAATTTGCTAAATTTCAGTATGTTACACCTTAAAGGTATATTAAATTGATTCTACGCGACCACGATAATGATTACATGGGGTGTAATTCTATTCTTGTCATGTAATGAGCGATTTTAATATAATAACTTGTAATGCGATTATCAAGATCATAATGCAAAATTAGCATATATGAAGGAATGCCTTCGTGCCACCATTTCTGAATGAGGATTTTCAGCTAAGATATTTCATTGAAACGCTGGAATGTAGATTACACAAAACACATTTTTTTTTGTCACCAAACAAAATTTCCAATCAGTCCCCTTATAAGATTAGTTTATACTTGAGATCTTTGGAACAACTTTGCTGACCGGGGTATCCAATTGAAATATTTTATTGGAACGCTGGAATACGATAGCACAAAACAAACCTATTATTCGTACCACTATAGGGAAAATTCACATCAGCTACCATGTAAGGGTAGTTTACACTTGCGATTTTCCGAAAAACTGCTGACGAAGGATATGAATATCTGAAAACAAACCTTATAATAAGCAATTCAGTCTCATTATTTATATAATTAAAAAATTAATTAAAAATACAATTCCAATATATACATCCAATTAAATAATTTTGGCAGAATCCGCATAGAAAATAAAATATACAGTGCTTCTCAAAAGTCCCCTCCCCCCCTCTTATTTTTGAAACGATTATACATAAACAAGTGAAATTTGGAAACTGAATATTAAAGGTTGTAAACTTCCCTACTAGTGGTGATAGATGACGAAATCGTCAAAGATGACGTCACAAGGCCATTGTAACCAATAATTTTAAATGGAACCCTACGGCAAGCGACACCTCTTTTAAAAGGTATCGAAAAAACCTATTCAATGATACTAATTTTGTTTGTGTTTATGGCAGTTTTGGTAACTCGCTTTTAAAAAACGCAAAGCTGTGATGAATTAAATCAGTTAATACTAAAATTCCAAATTCAAGCTCCGCCTCTGGATAGTTGTCAAATAAGCTGACATTTTTGTTAGTCTCCCTAATTCGACGTTTTTGTAATTGTCCAAGTTTTTGTACATTTAATAATTTGTGTATTGTTAATCGAACGTTTAACTATTTTAGCAGCTTTTGGTACTTTTAATATTTTTGTACATTTTAATAATTTGTTAAATTGTTGTGAGCCGAACGTTTAAGTGCTTCAAGAAGCAAAATGGTACGTGCTTTAGGTGATAAAGTAGCAGCGATCCTAATTCTTGGTGAAACTGGACAAAATATTCATGCAGCAGAACGCATTTTTAATGAGAGGTTTCCCGATCGCCCCGTTTCGAGGACTTATTTAAGGGAGCTTCTTCGTAAGTTTGAAACGATCTGGCAGACCACAAATTTCTGATGAGAAAAAAATTGATATACTGGCAGAAGTAATAATAGTAATCCTACTTCTTCAACAACTCACGTTGCGTCTACCAGTGAAGTCAGTCGAAGTACAGTACACAGGGCGTTGAAAAAAAACAAATTTCATCCATACAAATTAAAATGGTTCATCAACTCTCAGACGACGACCCAGACCGAAGACTAGAATTTTGTGAAAATATGGAAACTAAAATTAACCAACAGCCAGACTATGTCAAAATAATTTGTTTTAGTGACGAAAGTACTTTCTATCTAAATGGAAATGTAAATACACAGAATGTAAGGTATTGAAGTGACGCATATCCTCGCCTGTTTCGTGAAACACATACCCAATTTCCCCAGAAGGTGAATGTTTGGGCAGGTATCCTGGGAAACCACATCGTTGGGCCTCTTTTTTTAAATACTAATTTAACTGGTGAGGTTTATCTAGAGCTGTTGCAAAACGCAATAGAACCGTTAATCCTTGAAATTTTGGAAGATAATCCAGTTGAATTCGGCAATTTGGAAATAACATTCCAACAGGATGGTGCTCCTCCACACTATTACGGTGCAGTAGGACGGTATTTGGATGATGAGTATCTTGGTAGATGGATTGGACGACGAGGTTCAACGGAATGGCCAGCTCGATCACCGGACCTCACACCTTTGGATTTTTTTCTGTGGGGGTACCTTAAATCGAAGGTTTACGCCACTGAACCTGACAATATTGACGTTTCAAAACAACGTATTGTTGCAGAATGTGAGGCTGTTTCCGCAGACACATTTGCAAAAGTACGAGAAGAGTTTAAAAATAGGATATTTCACTGTCAGGAAGTAAATGGAGCAATTTCTTTAAGTAGATACTGATTCTTAAATCTGTAATTAATATCATACTGAATGGAATTTAAATTTTAATGTTTACTAATGAGCCATTGAAACTGCCATAAACACAAACAAAATTAGTATCATTGAATAGGTTTTTTCGATACCGATAAAAGAGGTGTCGCTTGCCGTAGGGTTCCATTTAAAATTATTCGTCACAATGGCCTTGTGACGTCATCCTTGACGATTTCGTCATCTATCATCACTAGTAGGGAAGTTTACAACCTTTAATATTCAGTTTCTGAATTTCACTTGTTTATGTATAATCGTCCCAAAAATAAGAGGAGGGAAGGGGACTTTTGAGAAGCACTGTATATCAGAATTGACGGGCACAATTTCAATATTATCAATATTAAAAAAAAATATGTATAAATGAAATGCAACTTAAACAAACAATGGTCAATCTCGACGACGATAGTCACATTTATGAAGGGACTAATGCGAATTTTTTTTATGGTGGCACAAATGATATGTTTCGTGCAATCATATTCCAGCGTTTTATTGAAATATCTTCACTGAATACCTCCGGTCAGCAAAGTTCTTCGAAAAATCGTAAGTATAAACTATCCTTATAAGGGGGCTGATTTGTATTTTTCATATGATCGCGCAAAAAATATGTTATGTGCAATTATTTTCTACCTTTTCAGTAAAATTGCTTTACCAAAAACTCCCGGCCTGTGATGCTTTTCGAAAAATTACCTATTTTTGTTAATAGGAGGAAGCTGATTTTGGCCCCATTCTATCCCATCGAGAATTGCCATGATAAAACAAAATATTAAAAAAATACCGTTTGAATAAAATAATGGTGAACTGTTTATAATATTTGTTTCCACGGTCAGCAATTTTTCGAAAAATCGCAACTAACCTTAATAATAATAATAATAATAATAAATATACTTTAATGTCAGTAAGAGTAAATCTTGTGGACAAAGCTTGAATATAGAAGTATTACTGATGATTAAAAGATTTATAAAAAATATCTAAAAATAAGAGTTGTCTGTATTGTTAAAAAATATAAAAAATATATATACGTACACACACGCCCAAATATAAACACAAAACATACATATATAGACATGTATATACATATAAACACGTAGATGTATACACACATAAACAATTTACATATAGACACAAACACATCTACAACTTAGTGACGTCAACTTAAAAACTTACATGGATTCAAATATGCACCCTGTCAATCAAATTTATCATTGTAAAACTCCTGCAAGTTGTAATAGAGTCTATCTGCCAGAAACTTTTTAATAATTTTTCTAAAGTTTGTATTGTTCATATTCATATTCGCCTCCCTTATGTGTGAGGGGAGGTGATTGTACATCTTAACCCCGTTGTAGTAGATCGAATCTCTGATCATGTTTGATGAGGGAATTGGCAATTTCAACATGTGAGAGCGGGTGTTGTAATGACTGCCTGAAGCCTCGAACATAGACACATTCTTGTATATGAGACAAACTGACTCTAGAATGAATAACGCAAATACTGTTAGTATTTTTTCATCAACAAATATGATTCTGCAAGAATCACGGGGTTTTAGTTTATGCATGTACCTTAAAGCACGTTTCTGCAGTACCAAGACTGATTGAAGTGCCGATGAGTTGCTAACACCCCAAAAAGGTATTCCATAACGTAAATGGGACTCTATTAGGGCGTAATATACAGTTTTGGCGATTTTAGATCCCAAATTCGACGAAGTTACTCTCAGTGCATAGCAACCAGCAGAAATCTTGCTTTTGAGATGCTTGATATGTCCGTCGAATTTGAGCTTGTTATCAATATGGATACCTAGGAATTTAGTGAGAGGCTTGTTCTCGATCAATATGTTATTACTAAATGTAAGGTCGTCAAGAGAGCATCTGAATGAAATGATGTTTGTTTTTGATGTATTGAAGGATAACAAATTTGCATCGCACCATTCCTTAATTTTTTTCATATCAGTAGATATTATGTCGGGTAAGGCGTTAGAATTCTTGCTGTTCCATAATATCGTGGTATCATCCGCAAATAGGGTGAATTTTCCAGATATGTTCAAGTTGGTTAGATCGTTTATGTACAACAAAAACAGAATGGGACCGATAACTGAACCTTGAGGCACTCCGGACTTAATTTCCTCTCTTTCAGAAAGTTCAGTTGTTCTCACCATTTGATTCCTACCCGAAAGGTAAGATTCAAACCATTTGTACGTGGTTCCTCTGCAACCATACTGGTGGAGTTTTCTCAGTAAGATTTTATGGTCGACACAGTCAAACGCCTTTGACAGATCGCAAAAGACTGCAGCAGCTACATCACCGGCATTCAGCTTTGCGTAAGTGTCATATAGAAATGAAAAAATAGCATCATTCGTGTTTTTATTATTTTGAAAACCAAACTGATTTTCACTTAAAATGAAGTGGCGTTTTAAGAAAGCGGTTAAACGTATTTTCACCAGTTTTTCGATGAGTTTGGCCAAAGATGGTATGAGGGCGATCGGGCGAAGATTTGAGGGATCATATGAGTCTCCACCTTTGTATAGTGGGATAACAACTGAAGTTTTCAGGAAGTCAGGAAAAAGTCCTTCATGAAATGAGTTGTTGATTAAAGATACAAGTGTATTGAGAGCATTGAGAGGAAGATTTTGGATGATTTTAATCGAGATTCCATCATAACCACTTGCGTTTTTGTTTTTTATAAACCTCAAAATTTCGACTAATTCGTCGATGTTTGTATCATATAGAATTAGGTTCTCGTCAATATTGATACCTTCTAGATTCATCATGGGATCGTATGGAATAGTTATTTTCTCATTCAGTTTTTGTGCAATAGAGCAATAATAGTCATTGATTTTATCTGGACTGAGAGTTGTCACAACATTTTTCTTCTTGGTTTTTCCCGTAATATCAGTAATAATAGACCAAGTTTCTTTCATTTTATTGCTTGATTTATCAATTTTTTTGGAATAGTAGATTTCCTTTGCTTTTTTGATGGTGGATCTATATATTCTGCGGTAGGTGTTAAAGTAGACATGGAAGCTTTGATTATCGGTGAACCTTACAAGGTAGCTGATATGAATTTTTCCTATAGCGGCACGAATAATATGTTTTGTTCCATAATATGCCAGCGTTTCAATAAAATATATTCATTGGATATCCCCGGTCAGCAAAGTTCTTTAAAAAATCCCAAGTATAAACTACCCCTATGAGGGGACTGATTGAAATGTTTTTATGGTGGCACAAATAATATGTTTTATGCAATCATTTCACCGTTTCAATGAAATATATCCACCGGAAACCCTCGGTCAACAAAGTTCCTCGAAAAATCGCAGGTATAAACTACGACTGATTTGAATTTTCGATGGTGATACAAAAAATATATTTCGTGCAATCTACATTTCAGTTTCAATGGACTATCTTAGCTGAAGATCCCCGGTCAGCAGTGTTATTAGATAAATCACAAGTACAAACTACTCCTAAATGGGGGTGGATTGAATTTTTTAGTATGGTGGCACGAAAGCATTCTTTCATAGATTTCAATTTTGCATTACTCGACGATTCGCTGTTGCGTTCAAATTAACAGTGCTGCTCCTAGGTGGCGTATGGAGTTAGTAACAAGGCCTACCCAGAATACTGTGTGAATGATACATTCTATGTTGTGATTGTCTTGAAATAAATTAATATGGGATGCAGTATTTAAAAAAAAAATATACAAAATTGCATTATGATTTCAAAACGCATTATAAGTTATTAATTAAATCGCTTATTACTTAAAGAAATAGAAAGTTTCGATTACACCCTGTATCAACTAATGCAATTGATATCGTGGTCACGTAGAATTAATCTAATATACCTTAGGTGTAACAAACTAAAATTTCAGCAAATTCTATCGATGCCTAGAAACCCCCTTATATCTATGCCTATTCCTTTGACAGCTATTTATCATTACCGTCATCAGCTTTATCGAAGTGCATTGCTAGGTATAGTATTTCTAATCCCAATTGGACCAACATAAAAAGTTTCGTGAAGGATTCCTCTTTCCGATTGCCGCCTTGACATAGGCGTCGGTATATTATTTTCCAGTGGTATTTTTTCAGTTACTTATTCTTACAATCATAGCAATTGATCATCCCATGTAAAAGTAGACACATGTTATCTCAACTGAATTTTATTATTTGTTTCGAAAGGTCTCCAGAAAGCCATATTGATAAAATTATTTTCAATGGATAATTCCTAACCTCACCAAAACACGGCACTGATTAAGAAATATTGTGAACTGCGTAAATCATGCGGATTCAGATAACAGATGTCCAATCCAGCTAGCCGAGCTTCTATCCCTCAAATATATTTGATACCGCCTTTACTAATGATCTGGGCAACTAGAGACGCGCGCCAGAACTTTTTTATGATTGTACCAGGAACGCTTTGAAAGTAAAAACACAGGTAGTATATAAATTTCCCATTTGCCGGGCAGTGCATAAGGACTCCTCAAAGTGCTCTCATTTTTATTGTTCCAATTGGGATTAGAATAACTATACCTCCAAGTTCTATACAAACCACCTAGAATCCAGATCCGGAAGTTTCTGTCTGAGGGTAGAAAAAAAATCCATTATACACATGTATTATGGATTTCTAGACAATTAATTCCGAAAAGCGTCGATTTCGTAGCTGACTCACTGGCAGGTTATCACAACCTATAATACACTTCACATCCAACCTAAAATATTGTCAAAAATGTATCGAAGAGTAGAGTAGAGTGAAACAATCAGTACAATTTTCAAGTGGGTCACGATGTGCTTATTCTGCAAAACACAAATCATAAACAAGAGTTTTTAAAAGTGACGACTGATGGTTTGATCGGGGAGTCGACGTTGGGTTTTTGCCGTGCCGAAAGCTTGGGAAATTGGGGCAGTTAGAGAGTTGAAAAGTTAAGAAGCTCTATTATCAATTTGAAGATTATGGTTTTTGGAATTAGTTCACATTTATTTCTGTAAGTAAAAATTATTTGTTCTATACATTTGAAATTCATAACTAGGTACTAGAAGGGATTCATGGTTTCATTTTTCATTTATAATTCATTTGATTCTTGTAGATCTTTTAATACATATTTTCTATATTTTTAAAAAAAGTGTTTTTAATCAATACAGGGTCAGAATCTACCTAGTTAGTACCATAATGTAATGTTAGTGTTAGAATTAATAGAAGATCGAATCAAATAGCTCAGTTGGTAGAGCGTCTGACTGGAGATGAGAAGGTCGTGGGTTCGACTCCCACTTGAGGATGTTTTTTTTTCTTTAATTTAATAATTTGTCCAATATGCCACAATTTCCTTTTTCATGTATTTCTCTCGGACACAATTTTCCACTTTCATATTATTTATTATTATTTTAATGATAGTTGGGAGCGATAAAAATCTTTTGTATGATGGCACAGTCGGTTTCCTGGCACAGTCGGTACTATTTTTGTCACAAAATCAGTCATTTTCTGTTCTATTCTAATAAATATTTCCAACAATTTCATGTACCTAGTTTCACGTTAGAATAATCGCCAAATCAGATCATTAGTGGTGCTGTTCCTCAATATCTGAATGAATGAATGAAATTTATTGAAAATAGGAAATCCTAATATACACGAAAATTTGTAGGTACAAAAAAATATTCTGAACAAAAAAGTTATAAACTAAGTATACAATTCCGATATAAAATATAAAATAAAATAAAATAAAAAGACCAATCATTTGGTGAACAGTATTGATAATATATATATATATATAAAACTAAATCAATTACTACAAATAAAACTTTATATAAATACTGTCAGTTGTATGGAAGGTCTGAACAAAAATGGAGGTTTATCTTCTAATATGCAAAACTACATTTCTTTTGAACTCAACCACAGTTTTAGAATCTTTAATGATTTCAGGTAGTTCATTATATTCCTTCAAGCCCTTATAAAATAGGGACTTCATTGTATTACACATATTGACACATGATATATAAAAATTGTCTTTATTTCTCGAATTATAACCATGGATTTGACTGCTGTATTTGAGAAATTCATTTAGATATGTAGGTACCATGTTGTGAGTTATTTTAAAGATATAAATCATAGCATTTAAGTAGAATCTGTCCGAAACTGGTAGCCACTGTGATGTGTCAAGCATAAGGGAGATGTTAGTGTATCTGTTACATTTTAATATTATTCTCATTCCCCTGTTTTGAAGCTTTTGAAGTGCATTTATTTTGTTCGCAGCAAATGTATACAATAAGCTCGCACAGTAGTCGAAATGTGGTTGTATGATTGTATTAAATACAGTAATTTTAGAAAAACTCGAGAAATTCTACTGAAGAAGAATAATTTTTTACATATTTTTTTATAAATGTATGAAAAATGAGAATCAAATGACAGAATGTTGTCAATCATGAATCCGAGATACTTGAATTCTTTCACAAATTCTATGGTCTCATTGTCTATGGTAAGAGTACAGTTGTTGATATTGGTGTTTGAATATCTAAAGGATGTTGTCAGAATCATTGCTTTAGTTTTGGTAGTGTTCAGCTTGAGCCTGTTATTATTTAGGTACGTACTAACTAGTGCCAATGATTCATTCATTTTTTCTACAGCATGATTTAGGTTGTTACTTGATACTGAAAGAAGTGTATCATCAGCAAATAGGTTTATAAAGTTACACTCATGATGAAAATTGATATCATTAATATATATTAAAAAATGGAGTGGTCCCAAAACACTGCCTTGTGGAACACCAACCTTATTTATAATTGGTTCAGAGAACGTATTGCCTATCTTTGTTATTTGGTTTCTATCCGATAAATAGTTTTGAAGCCACTTAAGTACTGTTCCAACAATACCATAACTCTCAAGTTTCTTCAACAATATTGAACGATCAATAGTCTAAAAAGCACGTTTAAGCTTGTTTCCAATTGGTGATAGTTAATTGCAATGCAGATTCACAAGAGTGGTTTGCTCTGAATCCCGATTGATTTAACATAAGTATGTCGTTTTTATTTAAATATTCCAAAAGTTGTTTATAAACAACAACTTCAAGAATTTTTTCTACACAAGGTAGAGTATTTATTGCTCGAAATTCCCAAGACTTTGTTGAACCCACCACTTTCTGAATAGGCACTACAATGCTAGTTTTTAGCTTCTCTGGAAAAACTCAATAATAAAGTGAAGTATTAATAAAATGTAGTAATACGTGACCAATCACTTGAAAAGATGATTTTATTACTTTTGTGTTCATCAACTCATTTCCTGACTTATTTTCTATTTCATTGATTATAATCCTCAGCTCTGTAAGTTCAAGTTGTTTAAATTCACTAATAGTACCGTCAGATTCATATGGATTAATACATTCCCCATCATCATCCTTGATGGAATTTATCACATCACTTATGCTGTCTACAAAGTAATTATTAAATCTTTCTGCAATTTCTTTGAGACAATTTACAGTTTTTACAAAACCATTTATTTCGAATTCAATGACGTTATTGAAACAGTTGTCAGAGCTCTTTGGATTGATAAGATTTTTCAAGGTTTTCCACATTTTAATTGCATTATTTTTATTCGAATCAATATTGTCGTAGTAATACTGTTGCTTTTTATTTTTCAATGGATTAACAAAGTCATTCCTGATAATTTTGAAGTTTGACCAATTTGCTTCTGTACTATTTATCCTGAACAGTCTATATGCCTCATCTCTATCCTTAGATTTAATCTTCAATTCATGATCATAGTATGGTAAACTATTGTTGTTGCATTGAAATATTCTTGTTGGTGCTATTTTGTTCATGACAGATTCACATTTATGCGATATATCTTCATACAACTCATTGACATCAACACAATTTAATTTAAAATCACACGTAATCAATTCCAAATTTATTTTGTGTAAATTTATCTCTCCTAAGTTTCTATATGTTTTTAGAACCGTTTCATTTTTTTGAGTATAATTTGAAAATAAGTCGATGGTTATAATAGAGTGATCTGTTATTTTAGGTATATCATGAACAGTTACAGAAATATTTTCAAAGTTAGCTAGAACATAGTCAACGATAGTAGAACTACTTAGTGTACATCTGGTAAAATCTTTAACTAATTGTTGAATTCCATATATATTAAGAATATTTCTCATTTTTGAGCAGTAATATTCATCGCTTAAATAATTTAAATTAAAATCTCCAACTAGGATGCTTTTCACATTTCTCACAAAGAAATCATCACATATCATTTCGAAATCTTTAAGAAATATTGAATGACTAGCATTCGACGAATGATACAGTGCACCAACTAACAATTTATTTTTCTTATTTTTGATTTCTACTGTTTTACACCAGTAATTTCCATCTAAACTATACTTTTTCTTTACTTTATAATTCAAATCATTCCGTATAGAAAGCAGTACACCACCTGTGTGGCGGGATGTGGAATCACATCTCTCTACATTGTAATTTGTGATATTGAGCTCAGAAGAATCGATATCACAAGTAGTTCGATTCTCGCTGAATAACATTAATGCTGGATTATAATAAGAAATGTTTGCAATAACTTCTACCTTATTTGCTAAGAAACTTTGAATATTCACATATATTATATCACAGTTCATTTGTATATCAGGATACTTTACATGTTTTTTTGCACTGATGAGATTTTATCCACAATTGTAGGCTTGTTATTTATATATTTTATAATTTTTGAATTATCCCCATCAGCTATCAGTTCCTCAAGCTGTCTCTTCATAGTGATATAATAGTCTTTTTGCCTTTTGGTTTGGTCGGAAAATATTTTGAGTCTGGGTACTAAGCTCCTCTTATTTTTAAGAATTTCCTTGGATAAACAATTTTTTTATAAAAATGACATGGTGACTTTTTTGTAGAAAACGTTGATATTGATTTGTTGAAAATATGTTGATAAAATCAGATGTGGAATCATCTGCGACTGAACGATAAACTTTAGTCACTATCTTCCATCGTCAAAAGATAACCTCCTGTGAGGTATTCATGTTGAAAAGTGGAACATTCTCAATTGAATATTGAATGGAAATACTTTTCTGTAAATTGAAAAATCCACGATAAAAATGAAGTTGAATGTTTCCCTTTTCAACATCTTGTTATTGTTACGAAAATAAGTACAGTCCTTTTCAAATACCGATAATTTTGTTGTAGGAGTAATGCACGCAGACGAAATCAACTACGTGTTCGGTGAGCCCCTGAATCCATCCAAAAGTTACACAGCTCAAGAAGTGGATCTGAGCAAAAGAATAATGCGGTATTGGGCAAATTTCGCCAAGACCGGGAATCCGAGTTTGAATCCGAACGGCGTATGGACACCGACTTCCTGGCCCTTGCACACAGCCTATGGAAGGGAGTATCTCACTTTGGACGTCAATTCCACTGCAATAGGCCGGGGACCCAGATTGAAGGAGTGTGCCTTTTGGAAAAAATACCTACCTCAATTGCAACAGATGACAGGTAAGATGCAAAACCGGAGTGTTTTTTTTAACAGATGCCAAAAGGAATACTAGAAGCAAAGTATTGTGTTCATAATAACATCTAGTAGAACCATTCAGTCGACATGCTTTAGTATAATGTCTTGGAGCGAGACCATTCAGACATAGATGCAATTTTTGGAATATTCAATTATTTCGTGGCACCCGCGATTTCTTCTGCGTAGAATTCGTATTTTTTCCGTTATTCCGTTATCTGTTATCTGTTATCCTGTTATCCTGTTATGCTATTATCTTGTTCCTGTTATCCTGTTATCGTGTTATCGTGTTATCCTGTTATCTTGTTATACTGTTATACTGTTATCCTGTTATCCTGTTATCCTGTTATCCTGTTATCCTGTTATCCTGTTATCCTGTTATCCTGTTATCCTGTTATCCTGTTATCCTGTTATCCTGTTATCCTGTTATCCTGTTATCCTGTTATCCTGTTATCCTGTTATCCTGTTATCCTGTTATCCAGTTATCCCGTTATCCCGTTATCCCGTTATCCCGTTATCCCGTTATCCCGTTATCCCGTTATCCTGTTATCCTGTTATCCTGTTATCCTGTTATCCTGTTATCCTGTTATCCTGTTATCCTGTTATCCTGTTATCCTGTTATCCTGTTATCCTGTTATCCTGTTATCCTGTTATCCTGTTATCCTGTTATCCTGTTATCCTGTTATCCTGTTATCCTGTTATCCTGTTATCCTGTTATCCTGTTATCCTGTTATCCTGTTATCCTGTTATCCTGTTATCCTGTTATCCTGTTATCCTGTTATCCTGTTATCCTGTTAGTTATCCTGTTATCTCGGTTTCCGTTATCCCTTTATCTCGTTTCATGTTATCCAGTTATTCCATTATTTCGTTTGGGTGGCATAATTGATTTGACGGCGAAAGTAGTAATGCTTTGTGACGGTATTCAAATTCACTAACCCAATTTCCCCTTTGGAAGGAATTTTCAAATTAGGTTAAATACGATTCATTTATTTGTAACAGAGACTGAAAACAATTTCATTACTCACTTAAAAACAAAGCACAACAAATTCAACCCATTTACCCCTTGGGTTGATTTCAAAAACCTGAATAGGTATTTCTTTGTTTGTAACAAAGACCTCAAATACCAATTTTCATTACTGCAACTTAAAAACAAACGGCACTATACAAACTTCCAACTCCCATTTCAACCCCTTTGGGTTGAATTTCCAAAAACCCTGGAATACTTGTTTCTTTATTTGAAAAGAAAAGCACAAATACCAATTGTCATAATTTCAAACTAACGGTACTTTCACTTTTATCCCCCTTTCCACCTCCTTAGGGATGGAATATCTTAGTAGTTATAAATTAAACCATTTACAATTGCAGAAGCATAAAAAGTTTCCCAGTCGTGAGGCGGAATCCTTTGAACATCATAGGCGGAGATAACAAATTTTATTTCGATATTTAAATATTTTAAAAATACCTTAGAATAAAAAAAAATGGAAGTATGTATTATCAGGCAATCGGATCATCATGATTTCATTTTCCCATGGTCGAAAAAAAGCCATATATTCCAACAAAACACAACAGAACTATAGAATATTGAATGAATGTGGTTTTTTGTGGAGGAACAACGTTTCTCGACATGTTTTTTGGGTAACCTTCCACAGTCTGAAAATGAAAATATAATCAGGAAAATCTATACAAGTGTAGAAAGGGCAAACTAATTAGTTCACCCCGATAAGTTATTGCGTTCACCAAATTATATTTCCTATAGAAAAATGATTCAATTAGTCAATAACTTGTCGTTTTCTGAATTTGCCTATCAATTTTTTTTTTAAATTCAAAAGATACTTCTCTATATAGAAAAATCGAATTAAACGGTTTTCTTCACATAAAAGATTCAATATAAATTGAACCAGAAAATGGTAGATCTCAGGTGAAAAACAACTACTTTCCTGGCAAATACCACGCAGAACGTTGAATGATATTCACCTGAAAATCCATGTATACTTCCATATAATATCAATGGACATTGAATGCAAATGTTTCTTTCTGATAAGCTCGATTATGTTTAATTTATGTCGTGTTCACCTAACAATCCGCATACCGGTTTCAGGCTTTTATGGCCCTCATCAGTACGGAGTGGTCAACCAGCCAAAGGTCCGAAGAGCTCTGGCTGAAGCGAGACACAACATAACCAAAACCATCATCGAGTCTATAACACCTATAGGTACGCCGGAAAAGAAAACTTTTAACTGGCGGTACCAAGTGACAGAAAGAAACACTCCGAAAATCTCCCACCTCGATAGGTTTCTAAATGAAAGATTCCTTCTCAGTAGGAGTGGCAAGCCCGACTAGCATATAGTAGAAGAAAACCGTTTAATTCGATTTTTCTATTTATTCCACTTCACATGGCGTTTATCTTTCATTTCTCTATATAGTTTTTGATTGACGTTTCGGGGACTATATCTGCCCCCGTTCTCGAAATCTTCAAAATTTCCTTGAATTGTTTTAAAAGATCAATCGAATTGGACATAGGTATGATGTGAGAACATAATTTAGAACAACAAACACACTGAGATCTATACTAACACAAACAAAACCAAAAAACGCAGAAGAAAGTACCAAAAACTGTGTTTACAACATACCTTGTTCGTGTGGTCAAGACGTCAAAACCATTGGAAGTGCGCCAAAGTGAACATCAGAGTTACATCAGAAATCGACAAATAACCGGATCAAAAATTGCAGAACATATCCTCACATCCAATGGCGATCACACGATTGAAGGGAATAGGACAAAAATCTTGAAAGAACCTCATCGAGAGAGGAGAAAATTGAAAGAAACGGCCTGTATTCTTCTTTCCAATAACAACTGCTTTTCAACAAATTCTGTTGAAATGCATCATACATGGTTACCTCTACTCAGAGAAGAAATGAGATATGGTAGAATGCTAATAAACTGATCTGAACAACACCCCATATATCAAATGAGCAATACGTCGCTCTCAAACTTTTTTGGCAGATCTCAATTGACATCCGTCAGTTGAAAAAGCGAAAAAAACTCTGCAAGACAAAATTCAAATTATTAAAACAATTAAAGGAGATTTAGAAGATTTTGAGAACGGGGGCAGATATAGTCCCCGAAACGTCAATCAAAAACTATATAGAGAAGTATCTTTTGAATAAAAAATAAAAAATTGATAGGCAAATTCAGAAAACGACAAGTTATTGTCTAATTGAATCATTTTTCTATAGGAAATATAATTTGGTGAACGCAATAACTTATCGGGGTGAACTAATTAGTTTGCCCTTTCTACACTTGTATAGATTTTCCTGATTATATTTTCATTTTCAGACTGTGGAAGGTTGCCCAAAAAACATGCCAAGAACTATAGAATATTTTAAAACCTATTTCGATCCCAGATCAGATACGCTACTGGCTTTTATTTATTCAGACCTCTTGAAACACGTATACAACTCGTGAATTATTAGTCTCAACGTATAGACACACCTACAAGCATTATCATTGGCTTGCGGTCCGTCCTGATTGGCTCAGGCTAATCTGCTATAAAACTAGACAGCTGTCACTCAAACCCACGTTGACTGTCGGCTCTTTTGACCTTGTTTTGATCTACTGTTCGCCGACGGAGAATGTTTACGAGTAGTACACATTATTTTTCGTTCCGTTACTTCGCATATACGCTCGTGTTAGCGAAATGAGTTTTTGATTTTCTCCTTATAGAAACAGCTTCCGCAATTGAAAATGGTTGAACTATATCTATGTCATCATATAGGCTGAGGGCTGTCTGTAGAAAACCTAGCCAATCGAGTAACAGAATGCATTGTTTTTAAAATGTTAGTACTCACAGCAAACATAAGAAAAATCATTTAGTGCATGGGCAAAATTTGTGCATAAGTTTTGTATGCAACATACCAATGTAGTAATATGTTGAAAATACTTTTGACATCCAGTTGGTCAAGCGGTCTAAGGCGCCAGATCTGAGCTTTGGTTCTCGTAAGAGAGCGTGGGTTCGAAGCAGAAACAAATGTTTTTAAAATGTTAGCACTCACAGAGAAAAATAATTTAGTGCCTGGGCAGAATTTGTTCAAAAGTTTTGTATGCCTCATCTCTGGAACATTTTTCCTACTGCAACCATACCGATAGAGTAACAGCTTGGGATTGCTCTTGAAATTTAGTATTTAGAGAGTAAAACAATAATATATTTTAGTGCCTCGTTAAATCTTGTTCTCATGCCTCGGCACAATTTTAACTTGAACTTATGAATTATTTTAAAGAAATGTTACACATTAAAAAACAGTTTTTTTAATCTCATCTAAAACAAACAAGATGGTGTGAAAATGTGTCCTGTGTGAATAATATTGGGTATGTTGAATAATCTAATATCTTCTTAACTCTCTTTTTATTCTTCTCAACTCTCTTTGAAGGTTCTCTTTTTCACCTTTTTTTTTGGCCACACACGTTACAGGAACATTTTGGGAAGAGCCAAGAGCCCTTCATCTGTCTATAAACTCACTCAATCCTAGATTAGACTGCACCAGTATGTTGCATTCATTTCCTCACGGAAAATGATTAAAACTTATTCCAGTACAACGGGATCGTTTTGCCCAACTAGAATCACTCATTTTTTCACTCGAGGACGTACAATAGTCAACTGAATATTCACCAGGTAAACCAGAATTTCGTTGAATCCCAACAATCGCAAGAGATTCGACAAATTTTAAGAGTACAACGGCTAAAAATATTATAAACATGGATGTTTCAAGAAGTAAACAATATGTCCTTATCATCTAGATATACATATATAGTCACTCTTTTTCCATTCTGTATGAATAATGTTCGTTAAGTTGAATAATATCTCTTTGTTCTCTTCTTAACTCTCTTTTCTTTCCTCTCAACTCTCTTTGGATATTCTTTTTAACTTTTTTCTTGGCCACAGGCGATACAGGAAGATTTTGGGAAGGGACTGTATTCTCCTTCAAGAACCCATCGTCTGTCTGTCTATAGACTCGCTCAATCCTAGATTAGTCTGCACCAAAACATTACGTTCATTTTATCACGGAAAATGATGAAAACTTATTCCAGTACAACGGTATCGTTTTGCCAAGAGTCACATTGAGGTACACAACAATAATTATTTGAAATTGAATCACTCATTTTTTCACTCGAGGACGTACAATAGTCAACCAGGTAAACAAGAATTTCATTATATGTCAACAATCACAAGAGATTCGACAAGTTTTAGGTATACAATGTACTCATGTATAGTTTCAAAAATCGACACCAGAGGGAGTGTCCGTTTTTTTGAATTCCCAATAGTTTCTGTAATTTTTTTAAAGTGACACTTCCGTTCGACAGATGGTCACAAAAACTAATAGACGTGGTACTAATGTTTATTCTAATAGAAACATGCTTAAACTTCAATTTGGTTATAGTTACTAGAAGTAATGAACCAAATGAAAAAGATTTAACGATGCACTAAAATAAATTATTTTTTACTCTGTAAATACTGAATTTCAAGAGTAATTTCAAACTGTTACTCCATTGGTATGATTGCAGTACGATAAATATTCCTGAGAGAGGGTATACAACACTTGTGAACAAATTCTGCCCCGGCACTAAATACTTTTTTATGGTCTCTGTGAGTGCTAATGACACTTTAAAAATATTTCATTCTGTTACTCCACCAGTCAGGTTTTCTGCAGCCGGCTCGCAGACATGAGAAATGATTTGTTTTGGGACGAATATTCGTCCCAAAATCATTTATGAATAAGGGAAAAATGAAAAAAAAACTGACGGTGAGGGGTTCGATCCCATGCTCCCTTTCGGGAACCAATCTGGCGCCTAGACCGCTCGGCCAACTGGGTATATACTAGATGTCAAAAGTATATCCATGGTTGTTTTTTCCGAACATATCGGTCCAGCGTTTGGGCGTTGATCGTGAATCACTCAGTCAGAACATGTAAATATATATGAATAGATTTTTCAACAATAACCACCTAATAAGATCTACTCTATGCAAATAGTCGGAAAATGTGATATTCCTGATTTTGAACTATTTCCAACTTGTTCTAGCAGATTTACAGAATCCCCAGACCGGCAAGGAATGCACCAACCTAGGAGTATCAGTTGGCAGTTCGTGGTATATCACTGTAAGTTCCCTGTCCTTAGCTGTCTTAGGAGTGGGATGGAAACGGTTCCAGTAAAAAATCTAAGCTTTACCCACCACCAAGCTTTTAGAAACGAATGGGACTCAATGGATTTCAGCAGGTTTAAATTTCTGCTTTTGCTACACGTAGAGTTGATAATGTTGAAAAACAAGTTTGTCCTGAATTGGTAATTCGACGAAGAAGTTGAAACGGAGTTGTCAATTACAAAATGAAGAGATTTGCCTTTGGGTCGTTTGGAGATTTTTTGATCTGAGGGATGTTGTGGCCTAAATGAAATCGGCAAAATATTGATGGATTTTTCGATGTGTGAATTGTAGGTAGGTACCTTATTTCTTAAAACACATTTGATGTGAAAAAATCTCCATTCTTTCTTTGCGCGATGACACTTATGAAACCACATTTGAAATCTACTTCGGGTCCTCGATGTTAGAAACATACGATACAGGTCGAAGGACAGTTATATAATTGCCAACCTTTTCATTTAACATATTTCACATCATTTCTTTACATTTATTGATTACATTTCCCGTAGATAAAAATTGATTTGCACCAAACATTTCTAGTATTTATAAAATAAACAGAATATGTTCCGTGTTTCCTTCGAAGCATTATGTTTTACAAACTCGTGGAAGGGCTACAAGTTTAATTTTAATTAAGACATAGATCTCGGAATTCCGATTAGATCTTGGAGTTATCAGACTTTATTGAAGTTGAACTTCTATTGGAGCACTTAACGAAAATCCGACAGTATGAAATTAGCCACGAAAGACTATGAGCGTACGCAACATAACACGTGGTTATATATTTAAAATCGACAGAAAATCAGTTCATGCAATAACCAAATAAAAAAATACATATTAGTGATTCATTGGGACTATTTCCCATTTCCCATTATTTTTAAACCAATCAAACAGCCTGAAATTTCTCAGAGCTGTTTTATACTGACTATTTCTCTCTTTTTTTCTCAAGCAATCAAATGGCCGATATTTTCTACAGAGAACCAATCAGATCAGTTTTGGGGCCAATTTATGCAACATTATCATTGTCGTCACAACCATTGTTTCAATCCTACTTTCAGTCGCTGTCTTGAGAAATTTTGGTATTTATGCAACAGTCTTTAGATTGCAAATAAGAAAATTACCATTGAAAACACTGTCAATCTCATTATTTTGGAAATTATTTTCCAGGAATTTTTATTGGCGATTTTATCTTCAAACAATGATTTTTTTGTCTCAAAGATTAGTAAATTTTTCTATCAATCCTAGTCTCAGTCACTGTTTTAAGAAATTTTGTTATTTATGCAAGTCTCTAAAATGATAATTAAAAAATGACAGATGCCAACACAGTCAATCTCATCATTTCGGAAATTGTTTTCCAGGAATTTTTATTGGCGGTTTTATCTTTAAACAATGATTGATTTTTATCCCAAAGATGGGGAAATCCCATACAATTTTTTTTTTTAGAAACAAAAGTCTAAATGAATAGTTTTCAATGTCATTTATCGAATAGGTATCTTTGCACATGCGCGTTCTATATGTCTATATGTCGCCTTAATCATAGGTATAAATATCGAAATTTGGCAACTTTGAAGGTAATATTCTTATCATAATGATTGAGACTAAAACTGAAAAAGTTGCACAAATGCTGCCATTGAAATGTACAGATTCATCTCGATTTTACGATTGAGTCAGATACTAGGACTAGTGATATTGTTGCATAAATTGGTCCTTATAGTGATAAAATATCTTCTCGCTGTTATTATACTGACAAAATGTTCTCAGAATCTAAAAATTTTCATTTCAGGCTGTTTGCGATAGATATTCAATTTCAAAGTGACGAAAATAAACGAACCTCGTTATATCCAAACTGGTAGATAAAGTTAGAACTAGTAGATATCAAATCGCACCCATCAAATCACAATTATCAAAAAATACACAAACACAAAAGACAGTATTGTTTATTTTTTTCAAATTCTTCTTCTTTTTGTAGTTTTTTTGGATTTCTGACTCCTTACGGTGTCATTTTTTCCAGATCAGGTATTGTATAACTTCACAAACATTAAATAATATTCATCAAATATATAAATATTTAAAATCATATACAATGATAGACAAAAAACTTGGAATATCTTCCAGATCAGGTATTCTCTCTTTCCGACAAATCCGTTGTTATCTGGCCTGATTACCAGCGTAGAGAAAGAGATAATTATTTACGGTCAGCATTATGGACTATCTTCTTCTTCTTCAATAATTTTAAGGCTATTTGCTCCTTATTTGCCAATGGAAACTAAGCATTATTAATCCTCACAAAATCCGCGCAAGGTTTTTCAAGAAACTGACACTAAAATGATATGATCAAGCTGTACTCAGAAAAATTAAAGAAAGTGACATTCAAAAACGTACTCCTAGCGCCTCTGATGGACGTATGAATCGTTACTTCACACAGTTCAAACTTTTATCGCTAGATGCTTCGAACTGTCAACTATAATTTCATCTTTCTTCGTTTGTATTGTTCTCACAGTATTGTTTATTTTTTTCAAAATAATTCATCATCATTGTAAACTAGTCATTCGTCATTCATATCATGTGAACACTGTTGCCAATTAGTGTTTCCATGATTCTCGCATGCGCCTGTTGTTGTCTACGACCGAACGTATCTGCGTTTTCTTGAGTACTATCAACAGTGGAATAATAGGGGACATGCATGCTTGTATTTAAATTTTTCTTTGCATCAGTGCAATTCCTAACATTTTGTGAGAATAATTTATCAAATCCCAAAATGTTGTCGAAAATTTCAAACACTAGCGCCAATTGTGGTTGTTTCAGAAATATTGATAGACAATACTATTCCTTACAACCCAAACATAAATTCAACCACACATTCAATGTGATGTTTCAGTAACAATTGAAAATACTATGATAATAACAATATTTGTACATA
Organism: Gonioctena quinquepunctata; assembly: GCA_018342105.1. NCBI lineage: Eukaryota > Metazoa > Arthropoda > Insecta > Coleoptera > Chrysomelidae > Gonioctena > Gonioctena quinquepunctata. Next base: position 101,571 of record JAFIRS010001191.1, read on the forward strand.
TAAACGAAGACAGATCAAATGCATACGATGCATACGTCCATCAGAGGCGCTAGGAGTACGTTTTTGGATGTCACTTTCTTTCATTTTGTTGAGTCTTACGTACAGTACAGCCTGATCATATCATTATAGTGCCAATTTCTTGAAAAACCTTGCGCGGATTTTGTGAGGATTATCATATCATTTTCAACAGTTTCCATTGGCAGCACTCCGAATAAGAGGCAGTGAATAGCCATTAAATTATTGAAGAAGAGAAAGACTAGTTCATAATGATGACTAAATAATTTGAAAAGAATAAACAATACTGTATTTTGTGTTAATAAAACAGTTTTTTTATAATTGTGCCAAAGCTGCGTTGACATCTACTAGTCCTGACTTTATCTACCCGTTTGGATATAACGAGGTTGGTTTGTTTTCATCACTTTGAAATTGAATATCTATCGCAAACAGCCAGAAATGAATTTTTTTTGATTCTTCTACCACACAATCAATCCATTATTCCACATTATTTAAATATTTATTGCAACCGGCAATTGCGTTCACTTACCAGGTCAGCTGAGGTTGAGCGAGCGGCACTTCCCACAATTTTGTCGAATTTGACAAAAAACAAAAAGAGTTTTCAATATTTTTTTTCGGATTTTTACCACTGTAATTCGCTATAAAAAGGCATCCCCATTCGCGGATGTGCAAGAGGGTAGATTACACCCTATATATATATATATATATATATATATATATATATATATATATATATATTTCGCCTATCTCGTAAACGGCTCTAACGATTTGGATGAAATTTTGTATTTAGATGGGGTTTTGCTTTTTAAGTTCATCTACATAGGTGTCTTTCCCGAAAAAAACGTGATTTTACACACAAAAAAATCTTTATAGTAGGTTAGGTTAAAACAGGCGAATCCACCATATTCAACTACGACGTCTGGTAGAACTGGCAAGTCCACCAGATTCAACTACGACGTCTGGAATAGCAGTAGGTTAGGTTATAAAAAATGTTTTTTGTGTAAAATCACTTTTGTTCAGGAAAGACACCTATATGAGATGGCGTAATAACATTATCCGAATATTTCAAGTTCATCAAAATAAGTATCTCCGAAAGAACACGTTTTTACAACAAAAAAAAACACCGAGCAAAGCTCGGTCGCCCAGGTACTTGGATATTAAATATGAACGGATTATTTTTTTACGGCAAAGAAGTATAATTTCTTCTTTCACCAAGTTTTTTTTTAATTCTTGATCCCATGGAGATTATCTTGGACCATCTTCCAAAATTTTTCGAATTGTAATGAGCCAAAGTCATATTTTTTTAATGTTTGTTTTCATTCATTTGATTTGACTCTTTCATTGGGTTTATAGAAATATTTGATCCATTCAGAGAAGCCCAAATTCCACATGGCCAATGGAAGTATTGCGACAAAGATACTGGGAGATGCTATTAATTTTGTAATACATTATGTAGCAAACCACTCGAATTATTTTGTGATAATATAAAGTGATGTCTTTTTATATCACAAAGCCATCTGTGCCTCAGCGTACTTAAAAGTCGGAATTCCAAGATATAAGCTGAAAAATGCTTCAAAATAAAACTTGAAACTTGTTGTGGTCCGTCCACGGTTTCTTAGTGTTCTGTGCTAAATTATATGACACGTTCATTCCTTTTTCCTCTCTGTAATTAGTTTCAATATCTGAACATATCTAATGGCTTTAATAGAAATAAGGTACGTCCCAGAAATTATCTATGTATTATGAAAATAGACATTCATAAAATGCAGCCAATAAATGCCAACCTAAACAACCTAAAATCTCTAGTTCTGCTACTTATCTCTGCTGCCTTATATTCATATAATAGTCGATTTGAATAATTAATACTCTACCAGAAGAATACATTTTTCCTACTAAATGGGGTCAATCAGTCGAGTGAAACAATTGCCATTTTGATATTACAATACAGGTCGATGAATAAATATGTACACCCGTTATAGCGACTTTACAAAAATCACGTGATGGTTGTTCAAACATATCTCGACCCACCTAACAAAATTAAAGTGAAATATTGTTATCCGCAATCTAGTAATAGGATCCAACCGACTGACAGACCTCTAACTATGTCTCTATCACATAGTATAGTATATAGTACTCTAGTGCCTCTGCATCTTTAGTATTAGCGATATGGGGTTCCAACGTATATTTCCGCCTCGATTTTGAGGTACCATGTGGTTCTCCGGTCGCCATTGTTCTAATTATATATGCTCGCCCTGCGTTTTACTCAAACATATCCATATGATGGTGCAAATACAACCTTAAACTAGAAGTAACTTTAAAAAGCATTGTACATATATGTATTGATATTATGTGTAGTTCAAAATGATCAGCCATTATGTTTGCCATACGTTTCTTCCAAGAAACGGTGAGCAAAAATAACATATAAATCTGAGGATATTCTGTTACTGACATACAGTTTGTTTCCTGGATACATTGTGGGACATCTTCTTGATGGAACGAAAAGTTAACATTCTCATATGACTGAAAAGTTATCTGGTGTTTCATCAGTTCAAAAAGTTTGCACTGTATGGGAAACTTTTTTATTATCCATGTGTCAGAAAATTTTATTTCTCATAAAAATTTGTGCATCGCGGAAAACTTGCATTTGAGTTGTCAAAATTCTAGATTTCCAAACGGTGTACAGGGAAAAATAAAAATAGGAATTTTGACTCAAATTTTCGACATTATCACAAAAGTTTATTCAGAAGAGTTGTTTAGAATTAGAAACAATATTCTTCGAGCATACACCTTTTCCTTAAGGTACCCGTATATTTCTATCGAATCGAAAGTTTTTATGTACTTCCAGTATTAGCGTTTGTCGTACAAACAAAAATGTATTATTAGCAGTAACTGAGAATAGTTTCGCTGTTGTATCTTCCATAATAGGGGTGAGTAAACCAGCACAAATATATTATTAAAATATCACCCTTATAAACCTAAATTAATACATAAGTTGAAAGAAGGAGATTACGAACGGAGATTTGAATTCTGCGCGTGGCTTCAAGGAAATATATAAATCTTACCTATCCGAACGTCGCCAAAATTTGCTACTCAATATGACTGAATCCAAAAAAGGTGGCATTAACTCTGGTGTCCCACGAGGCTTCCTTTCTTGGCCCGATCTCATTCTTGCTTTATGTCAATGATCTGGCACAACAAATCAACCACTAATCTGTCTGACCAAATTAATGCTGATATTAAAATCAATGTAAAAAAAACAAACATTGTCTCATTTAAGTGTGATATTGAGGAAATACATTCGGGGAGCGAAGAACAAATAATTACCAATATTACAAAAAATAAGTTTTTGGGGTTACACATTGATGAAAAACTAGGTTTTGAAAGTCATGTCAGAAACTTATGCAAGCAGTTAGCCTCAGGCTACAACGCTGTATGCATTACATCTAATGAACTAGATACTGCTAATGCAAGAAAGTTTATTTCTCATTAGTGGAGTCTCATCTCCGTTATGGCATCTGCTTCTGGGGCGTATGTTCGCAATGTCTATTTAAAATGGTCTTTATTCTACAGAAAAGGGCCATCAGATATGCATGCAAAGCCAAACATCGTGATTCTTGTCGACCACTGTTTATACAGCATGCCTTTTCATTTTAGAAACAGTGTGCCCTATACACAACAAATTTAAAAATGAAATAAATACCCCAACAATACACGTTTATCACACCAAGTTTCACTCTTTACCCCTACGTCAACTTTAACTCAGAACTCACTCATTTATAAGAGCAGAAAATTGTACAATCACCTTCTTATTGCAATAAAAGAAACACACACTGAGCTTAAATTCAGAAGAGAAGTGAAAAAGCTATTAGTTTCGAAGGCCTATTACTCTACGGAGAAATTCTATGAGGATTCATTCAACTGAAGTTTTATATTTTTATCTTACGTACCTACTTAAAGTTCATTTCACCTACTTACATTTTATCATCATTGTGAGCTTCGTCATTTATAGATGCTAAACATTTGACTTTGTACATGTTTCTATATTTGACATTTTACATGTTTTTATATTTTTATCAACTATAATGACGTTAATTTCAATAGCTATTGTAAGGATATCAGTTTTTAATCAATGTTATTGTTTTGTTCTTGCATTTTGATTTTTTAGAATATAGACAGTTATTTTCTAATGAGGCAAGTATCACCTCAAATGGAGTAGTAAGTTCGCAAAATTGCCGGTGGAGGGCCAACGAAAACCCAAATTTTAAAATAGAATGTAATGACAAAAATTCCTTTGAAACAAACGTCAATAATAAATTAATCGGTCCATTCTTTTTCCTTGACAATATGAACAATGAGAAGTTCTTACATTTTTTTATATTTGAGATAGAGCCAATTATTGATCAATTCTCACAGAAAGAAAGAGAACTGCTATGGTTCCAGCTTTATGGAGCATCGTGTCCTAGAACGACATTAATTAAAACATCCTCATGACAAATTGAAGAGTAATTGGATTGGTAGATACTCAATAAATCCATGGCCAGCAAGGTCTCCCGATCTCACTCCTTTAGATTTTTTTCTATGGGGGTACCTTAAGGAAAAGGTTCAAAATATCGATGAACTAGAATATGCTATTAGGGAGTGTTGTCAATAAAGAATTGTAAACGAACAAAGAAATGCTTGGCGATGGAAGGAACACATGTGGAAATTTAAGGATTCAATGATTGATTGATTCAGGTTTCTGAACGTTTTTGTAATTTGGTTTTTCCTTATGATTAATACATAAATTAGGACTACCCTTTAAGCTAAGACTATGATTAAAGGGATCGTAAACTTGCAGATTTGTATTATTTAATTGTTTAGCATTTATTAATTAATTTATTCGATTATTTTCTTCCATTATATCATACATACATACAGAGTGAAATATCAGATTTGCTGTATTAAAAATTTAATCCATTTTCAAGAAACGTCGATATTCTAGTACAAATAATAAATTGGACCTAGAAGCATTAAAAATAGGAACATTTTGTTGAGTAGGAGGCTGTGATTTCAAATCTGAATAATGTTTCTAATTCGAAACAACTTTTGTGATAATGTCGAAAGTAGTTTATTCTTGATAAAAATTCACCTGTATGTATCAATGAATGTATATAGGTAATAGAATCTTTGAAATTAATTTTCACCTACTTCCAGATGTCCGAAGTATTTGAAATTTTGCATACATATTGAGAAACGATGACAATACAATAATTTCATAGTTATGACCTGGTATTCTCACGTAGATCGTCAGAAAAAAATATTTTATTTCAAAAATACGGCGAAAGCACAAGATTTTCACAGCATAATTTTCATTCCAAAATATGGCGGATGCGTCTTTGCCAAATTATGGTGGAGGAATCAATCGCAGAGTTTTTCTCCCATAACATTGTTTATGGTCCAAAATATTAAAAATAAAATTAAAGTTAAAAAAACTAGAAAACACGCTTATGAAGCAATAAGGACTAAAATGTTGAAAACAATAAGAATAAAGTCATTGACCAAAAAATTTCGGTTATGTAAAAAAAGCGTGGGGTGCTCTTTAAATACTTTTCATAATTATATTGAGATAACTGCTTTTTTTACATAAGAGAAAATTTTTTGGCCAATGACTTTATTCTTAATATTTTCAACATTTTAGTCTTTATTGCTTCAAGCGTGTTTTTTAGTTTTTTAAACTAGAATTTTATTTGTTCTCCCCTGTACACCGTTTGAAAATTTAGAATTTTGACAACTCAAATGAAAGGTTTCCGCAATGCATTAATTTTCATCATGAATTTTCTGACAAATGGATAATAAATAAAGTTTCCCATATGGTGCAAGCTTTTTGAAACTCACTGTATATAATATGAAGTCGATAAAAACATATCTATATTCTGCCATTTTACCGATTCTTTATAGAGAATCCCGCAGATTTCCAATTGTACTTGGGAAACATCCTGTACATTTCATTAGTACCCATAAAAACCGAATGAAATATATTTGTTTTCGTAATTTGTTGTCATGTTCCGCATTTCTAATCACAAAACATATTATATTTTATGATTTTTTCAGCATTAATTTTGTATGTATTTACATGTTCCTTATTTAAAAGATTCACAACTATAAAAAGAAAACATGACTATAAACTATCTAAAAAATCCAATTTTGAATAAATCCAATGTCAATGCTGTTCAACATATTGGCTGATTTCGATGTTAAAGATTTGTTTTTATCGAAACTGGTTTTGGTTCGATTATTTAGGACTAAGGACAATTAAAAACTAAACTGTGTACCTTTCGACCAAGGTTTTGTAAGGATATTATGTGTGTGGAAATCGTCAGATTTTACGTTATTCCATCCATAGATAAAAAGGGTGATTTGTCTTGGAATATCTCAATAGTTTTGAACACTGTGAATCACAATAGTTTTTAATATTTTACCTTATCATCCGGTAGTGTTCCCATTAATAGAAGGTGTTTCCACACTACTGTTTTCAATAATTTATATTTCATTACAAATTTTACTTCACGTAATAGCATTTTTATTAGATTCAATAAAGTGGAAGATTCAGTTCAGTTATAGACACCTCTTGTATTGTATGTTAGCTACTAGAAGCGCACTGTACAATTAAGGAAAATTTATTTTCAGTTAATTGTAAGTCAACCGACCAGTAACTTGTAAATCTGTAATAATTTTAGATTTTCCAAAAGTTTGCACTCGTTCAAATTAGTGAAATTTTGGTGTTGGCTTGAGGTTGAACTCTAAAAAAGACGAAAAATAAATGTGTAGTAGATTCGCATAGGGTGGTGATTCTACGTCCATTTCCGAGTCAGCAAATTATAAATTACCCAGTCTGTTTTGTAGCCCCATAATTGAGTATGGTTACAGACACGCTTTTTCATAAAGTAAACAAGCGAATAGAACAAATATTTTTATGTTAAATCAAACGTTGATCGCCACCCAATTAATAAGTTAATAATGAATTGATGTAGTGAAAAGAGATACAAGTGCAAAACACCGTATCCTGCAGTGTACAATCTCACTTCTGCCTATCTCTGTCACTTATCATTTCCATCTACCTAATGCTACAATTATTATTGTGATAACGAGAAATTTCGAAAAAATCTGTCACATAAATGGAATCTGGACACTGTATATTTTTGCAGTAGAAACAATTCCAGGAATAACTGTTGACTTCTGTTATGGAAATAGGCTAAATAAATGTGCTCCAAAAATAAGGACATATCAAAGTGAAGCTTCGTTTTTAGTGGCTAGAACTACATATCCATGCTTCAATCCAACAACTATGACATTACTCGAATAAAATGTTCGTTAAATGCTTCAAAATACTCAGAAACGTTCCTAGAATACATTCACAATAGGCATTATTGTAATCCTGTAGATTTTGAATAGACGCGGCTGATACTTGATATAAATCCATACAATCCAAAAGTAAAATAAAAACATTTCACTACGATTTCCACAAAAAATTGGTATACAGAACCCACTACACGTGTTTTGCTATACTATTTTTGGCCTTCCTTTTCTTCATACAAAAGTTCAGCCATTAGCAAAGCACTGCTTTTCAGTCAGGAGATGGTTAGCGAAAGTTGAATTAGATTTGCCCTTCATAAAACTGTTTCTATGTTCACATATACGTTGCTTGAAAGTTCTACCTGTTTGTCCTATGTAAAACTTGGACAAGTAGCCCAAGATAGTTTATATACTCCAGAATTGTCGGACTTTTCAATTCGATCTTTGTTGCTTTTAATAAATTTTCCCAAAATATTATTTGTTCTGTAAGCAATATTAATATCTTTATGTCTTAAATAATTAGAAATTTTCTATGAAGGTTTGTCGAAATGAGTAATAACCCTGAAATTCGACTTTGTATTTGAATCGGTTAGATAAACTTCCTGAATTGCCTTTTTATAAAGTTTTTTCGATAGAATGTTGTCAACTAAACTTGAGTTATATCCATTATCGGCTGCAATTTGTTTAATTATATTCAATTCTTTATTGAAATTATCTTCACGTCTTCTACCTTTTTATGCTATATTGTCCTAAAAGTGTGTTCCTGTGAAGATGAATTTTTAAATTTTTATCATGTATTTTAATCTAATGGTAGGTATTTTATTTTATTTTGTTTTGATATTTATTTGTGACTTGTCATAAACATGCATCTGTCTTTGGTCCTTGTGATTTAATTCATATGTATATTTTGTAATAAATAAATTGATTGATTGATTGATTGATCTTCGACAGAGTCTGTGGATCATACTATTATATGCGACTACTTTGTGTTGGTAGGGATGAGTTGAAGTTCTATGTATTGTAATATCTGTATACGAAGGTTTGTGGAAAATTTAAAATCGTGTTTATTCTTTATTTTCGTTATGGTCAAATCTAAGAAGTTTATCGAATCATTCATTTCAATTTCTTTGGCAAATTTTATTGAGCGATGAAATTGATGAAGTCAAAAAAGGTTTGACATTTTATCTCTGTTGACAGGTAACAAAATATCACTTTTTATGAAATTACTTTTTTCCCCGGGAAAAAAGTGAGTACTTTTTGCCTGGATATATATACACATACGTAAAGGTAGATATTTGATTTTAGAATATTTTATTATACAAAAGTTACATTTTCTTTATATCAAAAGTACAATTATTAAATGTGCATTGCATGAATGACATGTTCCTTGAACTATTCGGTACAACAGTCGAATTTTCTTGTGTTGAAATTATATTTTTCCTGCCTGGACACAACTGCCGTTGATGTATCTGGTAGCAGAAGTACAACAGCATACCAGTTTGAAAATTCAAATTTCACATCGATAATTTTATGACTTTAGTATATTGTAATAATATGTTTTTGCAATATTAAATCGTCGATTTTCCAGTCACAGAAAAAATTGTGTATTATACTCGGGAAAAAAGAATTAGATCTAATACTTTTTTCCCTTGTATAATAAATAACCATTGATTGTCTATCAGTTCCTACAAAGCAACATAAGATGTCTACATATCTATACCAGTATAAGAAGTTTTTTATAAACGGGTTGTTATGAATTTTACTTTCGAGATTATCCATGAAAATTTCCGCTAGTAACGGACTTAAAGGATTACTTACCCATTATTAACCCTTTACTAGAAGAATAAGAATTATTATTAAATTCAAAGTAATTTTGTGTTAAAGAAACCATAAGTTAATGCCATATATCATCTTACCCACTAGAAACAGATTTTGAACATCGAAAGAAATGAGTTTGAAATTTTAAGGAAGATGCATGTTCTTAATTAATTTTATCAATTCATTCATATACGAATTCTTCAAGCTAAATTTAGGAAGGAAGGAAGTACTTATTTAGTTGTTGCCCACATAGATGCAGTTTCATGTTTTTAGAGATGCCTCTGAAAGAGGTAAGTCGTCACTAGCGGAAATTTTCATGGATAATCAAGAAAGTAAAATTCATAACAACCCGTTGATAAAATACTTCTTATACTGGTATAGATATGTAGACAACATCTTATGTTGCTTTTTAGGAACTGATAAAGAATTAAATTAGATACTTTTTTGACTTCATTAAAGGTATTCATCGTTCAATCAAATTAACAAAAGAAATTGGAATGAATGATTCGATAAACTTCTTAGATTTGACAATAACGAAAATAAACAATAAACACGACTTTTAAATTTTTCACAAATTTTCTTATACATATATTACAATACATAGTACATCCACTCATCCCTACCGATACAAAGTAGCCGCATATAATAACAATAATAATAATAATAATAGGACGTTTACTAATCCAAATTCACAACATAACAAAAAATAAATGAATAAATCCAGTAATGTCTGAAATAGGTGAATTTGAGATTAAAAGGCTTATAAATTCAACTTTCTGATAAGAAATCAGGTGCTGAATTCTTTAAACTAAGTATCATAACACATACAAAAGAACTATAGAATTCAAAATAATCTTGAATTGTCAATATTGTGAGAGCCTTTCTTTCATCATATTTTTGTACGATACAATCGATTTTGAGAAGTCAGTGATTCGGAATTTGTTGAGTAGGTTCGCTGAAGTGTAGGTGAAGGAACGTTTGAAGATTTATTTTCTGTGAGAGGGTATGGTAATAGTTTCTCTTCTCCGAATATTCAAGTTATGCACGTGACTTCTGAAAATTATTTTTCTAATAGTTTTTTCCACAGACTAGTGAATGTTCCTCTGTCAGAAGACAATTTCAATAAAGAATTCAATATAATTAAACAAATTGCAAGTTTAGTCGACAGCATTCTATCGAAAAAACTCTATAAAAAGACAGTTCAGGAAGTTTATCCAACCGATTCAAATACAAAGTCAAATTTCAGGGTGATTACTTATTTCGGCAAACCTTTAGAGAAAATTTCTGAGTATTTGAAGCGTAAAGATAATATTAATATCGCTTACAGAAAAAATAATAATTTGGGAAAATTTATTGAAAACAACAAAGATCGAATTGAAAGGTCCTACAAATCTGGGGTATATAAACTAACTTGTGGTACATGTCCAAGTTTTTACATAGGACAAACAGGTAGAACTTTCAAGCATCGCATATCCGAGCATAGAAACAGTTTTATTAAGGGCAAATCTAATTCAACTTTCGCTAACCATCTCCTGACTGAAAAGCATTGCTTTGCTAATGTCTTTGAGCTTTTGCATGTAGAAAAGAAAGGTCAAAAATTCATTCTCCTAGAAAACTTAGAGATTAACAAAGACAAGAATTCACAATATTTATTAAATGACCACATTAATTTGAATAATTCGCCACTTTTAAATCTGTAAATTGATTAAACTTTCGTCCAATAATCACTTAATTACCTAACCAGTAATTGTAATTTAGTTTATATCCCCTTGAAAAAGCTATCGTATACACGACACGTACGTTGAAAACCATGTGTTTGTGAAAATCGTAGTGAAGTGTTTTTAGTTAAATTTAATAATCCTGTAGCATTACAGGGGGTATTTTCGGCAAATGTTTACAAATTTAGTTGTCTTCTGTGATATAATGTTCATAAAAATGTATTTCAAAACATTCATATGTTCAATTTGCTTTGCTTCCAAAGAATTTCATTAATATTTCGGAAATCAATATTGCAATGTAGATAATTGTATTCCATAAAATTTCCTAATCAAATCTAAAATCAGTAAAGATTCAATAAATGTAAAATTAATGAAAATCTAATATAGACATCATTAACAAGTTCAAATTGAAGATAACAGAAAACTCATCGGATTTGCTCAAAATATGAGGAGTTTCGTAATTTGATTAACTATTGGAACAAAATTCAAAATTGTTTATTAACCCATTGCTCATCAGACAATCTGCGTGAACAATTTATTTCTCACACTATTCAGAGTTATCAAGAAGCTGTGTTATTTAATTTTACTGGAAAATATTTGTATGCTATATACATATAAGCACTTTCCCGAAAATGCCCCGTGTTACTGAACATTTGTAGTCCTAATACTAATAGTGAAATGTGGATTCAACAATAGAAACGGTACTAATGCATAACTGATTAATTTAGCAAATCAGATTTCGTGTTAATATGCTACTTCAATGGTTTCATTTTCTTTTTCACGTATATTTTATTTTTCATCAACAGATTGAAGTTAACCTGAGAATAATTCACTTCTGAGTATGGAAATTATTTGGCTTTTTAACATGAATCTTTGATAATTCCACAATGGAAAGCCAGTGGTTACAATCGAATTATAATTATATTTTGAGAGCCTAAAAAATAACAGCGAAATATTGTCCAAAGTGATTTGAATAAGTTATTATAACTATATGAGAAGGCTTTATTTTCTAAATAATTTATATTAGACGTGATAAGATATTACAAATATTGAAATTCTCATAAGTGAAATTTAGATAAGGTAGCCAAATAATTTTATAGATTAACTGTAGATAAAACGTGTTGTAGAACAATATTATAATTTTTGTCGACAAACAGGGTGGCTCATTTCGAAATCCAAGTGGTTCCTTTTGTACTGATAAACTGGGAGTAATATATCAAGCACTTATTATTATAAACACAAATAATTAATTTTAAGGGTTCAAGGTACGCGCCAATGGTCGATTGTTGTAGTCCGGCCCTGACGTAGTAGCTATTTATATTACAATTTCAAATTTCAAATCTACTAGCACAAAATATTTAACTGTAGATGTTCTATTTCATTCAAATTTAGCACATATTCAGTTAAAACAAAATAAATATTGTAATTGCATAACAATCGCACTTCTGCGCGTGCCTGAGGATGATTTTTTTCCAAAAATGGGATTTCAAAAAAGTGTTATTTTTCAAACAAAATACTATATTATTGTACTTTCCACATTGCTGTACTTCCGCCTTTTCAGGACATAATACTAAACATTTCCCAGCCTATATCATATTAGGAATGAATGCAAATATACCATAAATAAATTAATTAAAAACTGTTAGTAACGTAATTTGGAAAAGTTTATTACATCCACATTGTTACAGCTATCTTTCATTCAAGTTCAAATGACTCCTCGCAAAAAGAAGTAAGAAACGACAATATTAAATTGATTGGGACGACTTTTCTTCCACGAATGAGTCACCTTGTTCTTGAGATTCCTGCTAGTTTAGATTGGCTATAAATATTTCATATTTCAATGTTTCATTTCTATGTGAGATATCATCAGAGGGATTGCGTGTTATTTATTATAGAGTTGTTAGGCCACTGCGGCTGTATTATTGTTATTATTGTTTATAACCGTTATTTTTATTATTGTATCATTATAATTGATCAAATACGAATAAATGATTGCTTGAATATTTGTGTTTCATATCATAGTTATACACATTTTCTTAGCAGTATCACCGACCAGCAAATAGTAGATTGTTATCTAAGAAAAAATCGAATTCTTTATTTCGACAGGAGTACCTATGTGCGTGTCTGCGATCTATCAACACCATGCCTAAACCTTTCGGCCGATCCAATTCAAAATGTATAACAACATGAAACATTAAATAAATTGATTGAAATTGATTGATTGATTAACGTATTGTATATTTTCTTGAGTGGCAAGGGGAGTTAGCTAAAACGTTGACACAATTATCTTCCGTTGGAAAAAATGTAATTCGAATACTGTCTGAATTTGTATTTCTCTCCCCTGGAAGATTTATTAGTTTTATTCTATTCTGACCTTTCATTCACGAACACTTTGTCATCCCAAGTACAATAAGTACCTATGCATTGAAAATCGATGAAATATATCTCCACTATTTCTGTCAGTTTCGTTCGAATAGGGCAGTAGAAATAGACAATCAATTCACATTAATTCCAAAAGTTTTCAAACTTCAGTGGTATGTTAGTGCATTAATGAAAGCAAACTATAAAATTTTGCAGAAATCTGCGATGAACGGAACATGTTTAAATTGAAAAAAACGTTTTCATGCTTTATTTTTGCACTGAAAATTTTAAAAGTTCTGCAAACTAGACATACCGATAGTAATGATGTTTTACAACATGCATTGGTTTGCAACCTTGTAAAAGTTACGAAACCTTGTTTTTGTATGTTTCTCATTGTAATTTGTTTAAAAAAATTACAAAAGTTCTGCAAATTGGATATGTGGATAGAAAAAAAGTTTAACATATTTACGTACATTTGCAACCATTTCTGAAAAACGCATAATTTATTTATCAATTTTTTTTATCGACGCTGCCATTTTCAATACACACAAGAATTGAAATAATTACAAAAGTTTTCTATTGTGGTTGCAAATAAAGAGAATATCGGACTCAGTGGATATGTAACTTTGCAACCTCATACACTAATATATTTTTTTTGCATTTTTACAACTACTGCTGAAATAATTGCAAGAGTTCTGCGAATTGCAGTTATAATTACGAGTAATATCTTTCGTTACGCAAGAGTTTGCAACCGTCATTATTCAACGGAATTTTTTTATATAATTGATTTGTTTTTTTTTATTTGGCATAAATTGTAAACATTGTGCAAATAGGTTTAGATATATATTCGACCGACATATGTCTACAGTGGTCCAGTTAAATACTTGATTTTCCATCGCGTATATCTGTTATATTTTGTACTGGTTGATTGAAATTGTATCCAAAAAATGATACGGCTACGTAATTTACCACTACAAAATTTTAAACTACTTATTAATTTTAGAAACAATCACTGTTTTCGACTAATCAGCGAAATAAATTGAATCCAACATTTTCGAATGCAACAATCGAAAGAGTAAAAAATTTTGCAAAATTCTGCTAAAAAGTATTGGAAGACATAAATTTTTTATTACATTAGAAACGACTTACAATATCTTCATTTAAAATTTCACTTGTCACAACATGACTTTTAGCAATCGAAGAGATTCCATTGAATTCGAATGGAGGGCTGAAATGTAATCGACACGTAAGAATCATTTTCTTGATTCATATAAATTTCACACAAAATATCCCTTTCATGAAATCATTGGGTTTTGCAAAAAAAACAATTTTACGATCGGGATTTTTTTTTCTGTTTGAAGACAGAAAGCTGACAAAATTGTAAAACTTTTCCAAGACAAGCTTTTGTTCAGATGCACTGAAAAAAATTATATTTTGTTAGATGTGTAATGATATTCTCATCTGATAACCGGTAATAACAGACTTAGAAGTTTGTCATGCGACCAATTTAGTTTGAACAGAAGATAACTTGCCTCACACATCTAATAAAACATTGTTCCATTTTAGTACATTTGAATACATTTTTGACCCCTTAATTTTTGAGATTTTAACATGAAATCCATTAACTAGACCTCAAAAACCATAGGATATTAATGTTCAAAAGAATCAATCGGACCATTAGTAAAAAAACCCGAGTGCACCTTTCACGCAGTCGGGTTTTTTGATTTTTGAAATTAACTTTTTTTATTTGACACTTTTAGTTGGGATTATAAGACGGTAATAATCTAAAGTCATTATTTAAATAAACCTTTTTTATTTTACACTTTTTAGTTAGGATTATAAGACGAATTTGATTTTTAACGTGTTGCAATCGTTTCTGTCGCGATGCCGGAGACTGAGTTTCGCGACGTGCACTTTCTTGTCGGGGTTTTTTGGTTTTACGAGAAAGATTTGCACACGACATTTTGAGTTATATAATATTCAAGTATACAACGAATATATACAAACTCTCACCATGTGTACTGAATCATACACTAGCAAAGTACATGAACGATTTCACTAATAACAAATGAATATACTTCAACCAACAAAGTAGATGGATAATTTCAGTCACTAACAAGATACAGTCAAACTCGATTATAACGAACCACCGAGGAATGATTGTTCAATCAAGTGCCGATAATTTGCGAAATTTTACGACCGCAGTACGTGTTCAACTGTACCATAGTATCCCTACTACAAAAGCACGAAGGAAGGCTATTACATTGTCGGTTAAGCTGAAAATAATCGGAAAATTTGACAGTGGGTGAGCAAATGCACAAATTTGTCGGGATTACGGTCTGAAAAAATTAATAGTGTCGTCAATTGACGCGAAAAAAAAATCTACCAGGATGCATGTATTGCATATTTTCTTCATAGTGAACACCCTTTATAACGAACCATTTCTAGTCATCAAGCCGTTTGTTATAGTCGAGTTTGACTGTACTTAATTAAGTTTCTATTAAAATATTCAAGTGATAGTGTATTAAATATGTAAAGAAAACGAAATAGTAACTGAAACCGAAATAAAACAACTAACGAGCAAATTAACCAATTACTGATGTACCAAGCTATACGCCGTTATAATAATAATAATAATATAATAATAATTTCTTTATTTTCACAAATTAATTTAAAACAACAGTGTGAATAAAAAAATAAATAAAAGAATATGACAATTAAAATCAAGAAATGTCAAAAAAAATTAAAACCGGAAGGAAATAACTCTAGGTGTATATAAAGAAAACGTTCACGTTACAAAACAAGTTACGACAGAAATTCCTCAACAGTGTAGCAGTTTTTTGACAATAAGAGCTGCTTAACTTTTGCCTTGAAAATATGTACATTTCCTGAAGCTTTAATGTCATCGGGAAGTTTGTTGTACAGTTTGCATCCCTGATATTCAAAGCTTTTTTGGTAGAGTGCAGTGCGATGTTGACTGGGTAGGAGTAAGTGTGAATTTCGTGTCAAAGGGTATGTGGGGGTCTGTTGGTAGCCAATATGTTTTGTTGCGGTATACATATGTGCACGCCTCAAGTATATATAGTCCTTGTAACTGTTAATATTTTTAAGTTCTGGAATGCTCCCCTACAGGAATCCCTAAAACCCAACTTAGCAATGATCCTTATTGCATATTTCTGTATTATGAACACTCGACCCACAGAGGAACTTGTGCCCCAGTTCAGTATGCTATACCAGAGATGAGAATTGAAATTCGCATAGTAAAGCGTAAGTAGAATCTCTTGACTGCACTGATTGGAGAGAAACCTAAGAGGGTAGCAGGAATTTCTGAGTTTTTTGCACAAATTATCTACTTGTGGCTTCCATTGTAAATTGTTGTCGAAGACAACTCCTAACATGTTGGTTGTTGTTGTGGAATCCAATGATAATGCAGTATTCTGAAACAGACTCACCTCATGGTGTTGTCGTCTTATCATGAATTGAAGCATTTTGGTTTTTGTTTTATTCATTTCTAAATTATTTTTCTCAGACCAAGTGATAACTTTACTGAAAGTGCTTTCAGCTGTATTTTTAAGGGAGTTTAGGTCATCCTCAATAACTAGTATATTAGTGTCATCAGCATAACATATACAGTGAGTGGAAGAATTTCCATTCAGATACACCAATAAATCATTAGCAAAAACTAAATATAATAGAGGCCCCAAAATGGATCCCTGAGGTACACCGTCGGCAATATGTTTTTCGGAGTTTGTATTCTCCCCAATTTTTACTATTTGTCTCCTATTTTTTAGGTAGGAGGTCAATAAATTGAGCGGCAATCCTCTAACTCCATATCTCGAGAGTTTTTCCAGCAAAAGGCTGTGATTCACGCAATCAAACGCACGTGAAAAATCAATAAACAATCCAAGCACACACTTTTTTTGGTCCAAGGCCGTTATTATTCGACTGTGAAAATCGCAAAGAGCTGTATTAGTGCCTTTATTAGTTGTGAAACCATGTTGTGATGGTGATAATAATTCCATCGCAGTAAAATAAGCATTTAACTGCTCTTTTAATAATATGGCGTCTGGTTGTCGCCATATTGAATTTTGTTAAAATATAGCGAAGAGTTTTTCTCCCGTGGTCTTTTTTAGTCTTCTTTAGCAATATGGACTAAAAAATTACAAATAAAATTAGTTTGAAAAAACAAAAAAAAACACGCATATATGAAAATAAGGATAAAGTCATTGACCAAAAAATGTTCTTTTATGTCAAAAAAGCGTGAGGTGCTCTTCACTCACTTTTCATAATAATATTATGAAGAAAAAAAAATTGTCAATGACTTTATTCTTATCATTTTCAACTTTTTAGTCCTTATTGCTATATACACGAGTTTTTTTAGTTCTTTCTAACTAAAATTTTATTTACAGAATGATTCTTGTATTTTCCTGTAGTTGATAAAAAAAAATCGATGGAAACGAAATGCATTACCGATTAAGTGTGGGGCTAACAACCCGACATAGTAAACAAATGTTTTAATATGCATATCATATAATTAGGGTCAAATTAATGGATAGCAGCAAAATAAAAACTTTTTAACAAAAAATTACGGAACTGAAAAGTAAAAAATAAAATAAACCTTTTTAGTCTCAATAACTAAGCTCCTAAACTAATGTACCTAAGTAACTAATTTTGAGTCGGTGCCAAACAATCGAGCAAATGAATTAGGTAAGGCGTAAAATGATGGCATCGAGTTGCACGGTGACATTCTGATAATTTTTTTGAAGTAATTTAATGATCTTCGTTGATTGTTTGTTTGGCGCCGATTCAAAATTAATTACTTACATTAGTTTAGGAGCTCAGTTATTGAGACTAAGAAGTTTATTTTATTTTTTACTTTTAGTTCCGTATTTCGTCGGTTTAATTTTTTGTTAAAAATTTTTATTTTTCAATTTTTTGTAACTGAAATCTACTAATTACTATCTATTTGTTTTTTGATTACTTCCAAAATACTTACCCACCTTACTTCAACTATTACCAGTTAAATAATATGATTATCTACTTTTACTATTTGTCGTAATATAAATTATTTTTGTTGTTCTGGTTAGTTTATTTCATTACTCCATATATCATTCCATCCTCTCATAGAATATAATGATTGTGACGGATGTAGGAGAACAAAAATAATGACATTAGCGATCTGTCATTGTCAACTACATATGTGTGCCAATAATGTTCAAAAGTGAAAAATCAATTATCCCCTATTTTTCTACCCATAAGGGTAGGAAACTCCATTCGAAATCCAAATATGATCAACTATGAGGTATAACCTATCTAATAAAAAAAGAATCATCCAAATCGAAGAACCCAGTACAAAGTTATGCCTGATAGAATCGGTTAACGGACCAGAATTCAGAGGGTGAGTGATCAATATCCTTCATTTTGCTACCCTTAGGGGTGAATTTCATCTTTCAAATTCAAATGGGACCAACTTCGAAGTACACCCTAACCACTGAAGAACGAATGATCGGAATCGGACGTCTCAGTAAAAAGTTATGTGTGATCATACATAAAAAAATATATACGCGTCGAATAGAGAACCTCCTACTTTTTTATTTCGTCGGTTAAAAAATTATGTGTGTCAAAAACAATAGGCATAAGCATAGACACGAAATTAGGAAGAAATGGAATGCTATCTCAATTTAAATGCCCCGGAAGAACTTTTTTTTTTTTTTTATGTTCTGTTCCCACGAAAAGGGATATCCTGTAATGTTCAGAGAACATCGTGGGAACCTAGGGAAAGAAGGTAGGAGTTGGTGTTCTTCTTAAATTTCTGAAGGTTGTATGCCTCGGGGAACACCTCCCTAGGAATGAGTTCCAAAGCCTCGCTGTTCGTTGGATGAACGAGTCTTTGGAAAGTGATGTTCTGCAGGTCTCCAAAGTGACCACGAAGGGGTGTGATGACTGAACTTGACGGGTTAATCTCGAAGAGACTGCCAAAGCAGGAACGATTGTTGATATTTCAGAAGAGCATCGCCCATGAAAATATCTATAAAATAGAGACAAATCGCCAACTTTTCTACGGTGTTCCAGACAAGTGAGCGAGTTTGTAAGCGAGGCATCACCGACGAGACGAATTGCCCTTTTTTGGACAGAATCCAATAGCCTCAGGATATGTTTAGGTGCCGCACTCCAAATATGGGAACAGTATTCCAGGACAGGTCGGATCTGTGCCTTATAGATCATAAGCAGCTGACTGGGGTGAAATAGCTCTTGGCACGAAACAGAAAACCAAGTTTTGGGATGCACTTTGGCAATGGACCTCACGTGATTTTCCCAGGAAAGGTTATTGCTGATAGTAATACCAAGCATCGATATGGATGGCTTCAGTGGTATGGTTACTCCTGACAAAGTTATGTTAGGCAATAGTGAGATCGGCTTTTCTAGAGAAAGACATGCTTGTGTTTTGTTTGCATTGAATTCTACCAAGTTATTAGATCCCCATTCGAGAATTGTTGCTAAGTCCATATTTATATTATTAACATTTCTTCCTCGTTCATTTCTGGTTTCACGAGCTGATATAGGGGCCCTGGAAGAGAAAGCGGTATGGAGGGTACTATCATCGGCAAATCTGTGTACTGGACATGAAGTTGCTTTCAACAGGTCGTTGATGTGAAGTAGAAATAGTGTTGGTGCGAGAATAGATCCTTGCGGAACACCAGCATTTATGAGTAGAGTGTCAGATGAAACTCCATCGACCACTACATGGAGAGACCTGTTTGAGAGAAAACTAGCAAGCAGAGAACACAGCTGAGGGGCAAGCCATAAGACGGAAGCTTGGCGAGGAGTCCCTGGTGCCAAACTCGATCGAACGCCTTGGAGATATCTAATGCCACAGCTAAAGTTTCTCCATACTTTTCAATAGATAGCTGCCATATATGTGAGACGTAAGCGAGCAGGTCACCAGTTGATCTCTGATGGCGGAAGCCATATTGCCTATCGTTGACAATTCCTGAGTCTTCCAGATATTTCATGAGCTCGATGTTGATGGCTTTTTCCATGACCTTTGAAATAATAGATAGCAGTGCGATAGGTCTGTAGTTGCTAGGTAGGGCCTTTTGCCTTTTTAGGACTGGCTGTACTCTTGCAATTTTCCAATTGGACGGAAATACCCCAAATTGTAAGAGTAGTTGAACAACTTGCAAAGAACAGGTGTTAGTTCGGGGGCACATTTCTTGAGAACAATCGGCGGGATTCCGTCAGATCCACAGGCTTTGTTGGTATTGAGACCCAGCAAAATCTTTCTGATAGTACGTTGGCGAAAGGTGATCTCGGGCATGCGACTGTCAATAGGTGTAATGTTCGGGGGTTGTTTTCCCGATGAATCCAGAGTGGAATTTCCAGCAAATAGGTGCGCAAAGATATTGGCTTTTTCCTGGGCAG
Organism: Gonioctena quinquepunctata; assembly: GCA_018342105.1. NCBI lineage: Eukaryota > Metazoa > Arthropoda > Insecta > Coleoptera > Chrysomelidae > Gonioctena > Gonioctena quinquepunctata. The sequence continues at coordinate 122,237 of JAFIRS010001191.1, forward strand.
TCGTTGCTAGTGTTCCATCTTCTTTGGTTAGAGGAGGAAATGAGCTGGAAGTGAAGTTTCTTCCCACAGCTTTGGCAAAGACCAAAATGAACGGGATCCGTTAGGACATTCAGCAAGTTTTGATCTTATTTTGGCATTGTGGGCATCTTTTGAGCATTCTATTGTCTCTTTGCATATGCTTCTAGCCTCGACATATGCTGCTCTGGTCTCAGGGCCCGGATTTTTTAGCCATCGATGGTATGCTGCCTGTTTGGAAGCCACAGCTCTAGAGCAGTTTCTGTTAAACCAAGTCTTATCGGATGATGTTCTTCTTTCGGTATTCGGTATGTAAGTTTGCATCCCCAACATGATGATTTCAGAAATTGTCTCAGCACATCGTGTTGGATCTACTGAAGAGAAACAAACTCTCTTCCATGGAAATGCTGAGAAAAACATACGAAGACCTTCCCAGTCGGCCGAATTGTAATGCCACATGAGACGGGGTGGTATTGTGCAGCTCGATGGTAGATGGAAAGAGCATGTTGTGGAGATGAGGGTGTGATCAGAGTTTTCCAAGTGGTCAAATGCGCCAACAGGCAGTAAAGACCATAAACCTTGAGATAACTGTGATGAATAATAATGTCAATCTTGACCTATATAAGGTTGTTTTATATATACAACTAACGGGGTCTTCAAATCAATTATTTTTTATGACGTTTGCTAAAACCCAGAATTTTCAACTTCATGAAATCTCAAAATATATCAGGAAATTTGTTCATAACACAATTTAAAACTCAGTCATTCCATACCATATATGGACGGTTTCAAAAGCGACTTATTTTTCCGGCCTTTCCATTTATGTTGACAGTATTGACCCAATCCCAAATAAAACATTATTTGGCATTGGCAAGCGTTATTTATCATAATGATACTGATTGTTTATATCTGCTTATTGATAAAACTTTTCATTTGAATATTTTACAATTGGAAAGAAACACTTCAAACAACCTGATGGTTCACTTTTGTTAACAATTGTGTTGCGATACACCTACATTTCATTTGCAAAATGCATATAGTGGTAAAATGTTAGTTTTTAAACTCACATGGCAAATTAACGTATGAAATTTTTAAGTATTTCAAGTTTTATGTTATGTTGAAAAATTACTTAATTTTCATCGGTTTTATCGATTTCAATCAAATTTAGTAAGTACATAAAAATATCAGATTTTGAATCATTTTCATTGCATTACTAGCTGACCCGACAGACGTTATCCTGTCCAAATTTCTATGTTTCCTAATTTTTTTAATTGTGCTATTGATTATTTGTCGGAAACAGAGTCTGCTGGGAGACATTTGCAAGACAGCGAATTATTCGCTTTTGTGCGATGAATACGTCTTTCGCTGCTGAGGAGTTTCCCCATACTGTGAATTCGTAGCAAATTCTTGATTGTATCTACCTATGAGCGTGATAAAACAGGAGTAAACTAGATTTATCTAAAACATTTTTTAGAATTCTAATTTGGTAGCATTTGGAGTGCAGAGAGCTAGTTAGATTTTTGCAATGTGATTTGAAGCTGAGATCGTTGTCGATTATTATGCCTAGGAATTTGGAGGATGTACTTTGTTCAAGAGGTGTGCCGCAGAAGTTTAAGTCCAAGGAAGGTATATTAGTGTTTCGTCTGGTATGGAAAGTAGTAAAACTTTCGGTGGAAGCGAAATGCCATACCGATTAAGTGTGGGGCTAACAACCCGACATTAGGTAGGTACTCATTAAAACAGGGTGTTTTAATTATTTTTTACTTTTTAGTGCATTTGAATAAAAGCTTGTCTTTAAAAATATTTTTAATTATTGCATACCTAGGTAGAAGATTATAAATGTTTACAAAAGATGCCTTAATCTTATCAACGAATTTTCTGAAGGCATCCTCCAGATGCGGCCAATGAAACGGCAATCTGAACATCAAAGAAAATGTGCAGAATGTCCTATCTGTGTGATAACGAAATTATATTTCAATTAACGAGATACCTATCGTCTGATATCTTCTAGACTTACACGATACCCTATATCTATTTTTATCAAAGAAGTTGTTATGTCACAGTATACAGATAGCCAATATCAGTAAAAATCGTGACTTGCTAATAAAATATACATTCTAGAAAGTGTTCATCTCTGATCCTGAAATATTAATGATGATAACATACAAATAATAATCAATCGGAAAGAAAGGTTATGACATCTAAATATTCATTTCAAGGACCACCATACTAATTAATAAACAGTGTTGCCGACTCTTCATTTCAATCACCAGGAACAACAAAATAAGTTGCATTATTCTCTTCTTCCTTTAGTGAATATTTACCACTTGGGGGCTCTCCATGGTTCTCACATTTTTTTTTTTTTATGTTCTGGTTCCCACGAAAAGGGATATCCTGTAATGTTCGGAGAACATCGTGGGAACCAAGGGAAAGAAGGTAGGAGTTGGTGTTCTTCTTAAATTTCTGGAGGTTGTATGCCTCGGGGAACACCTCCCTAGGCAATGAGTTCCAAAGCCTCGCTGTTCGTTGGATGAACGAGTCTTTGGAAAGTGATGTTCTGCAGGTCTCCAAAGTGACCACGAAGGGGTGTGATGACTGAACTTGACGGGTTAGTCTCGAAGAGACTGCCAAAGCAGGAACGATTGTTGATATTTCAGAAGAGCATCGCCCATGAAAATATCTATAAATAGAGAAAAATCGCCAACTTTTCTACGGTGTTCCAGACAAGTGAGCGAGTTTGTAAGCGAGGCATCACCGACGAGACGAATTGCCCTTTTTTGGACAGAATCCAATAGCCTCAGGATATGTTTAGGTGCCGCACTCCAAATATGGGAACAGTATTCCAGGACAGGTCGGATCTGTGCCTTATAGATCATAAGCAGCTGACTGGGGATGAAATAGCTCTTGGCACGAAACAGAAAACCAAGTTTTTGGGATGCACTTTTGGCAATGGACCTCACGTGATTATCCCAGGAAAGGTTATTGCTGATAGTAATACCAAGCATCGATATGGATGCCTTCAGTGGTATGGTTACTCCTGACAAAGTTATGTTAGGCACAGTGAGATCGGCTTTTCTAGAGAAAAGACATGCTTGTGTTTTGTTTGCATTGAATTCTACCAAGTTATTAGATCCCCATTCGAGAATTGTTGCTAAGTCCATATTTATATTATTAACATTTCTTCCTCGTTCATTTCTGGTTTCACGGGCTGATATAGGGGCCCTGGAAGAGAAAGCGGTATGGAGGGTACTATCATCGGCAAAGCTATGTACTGGACATGAAGTTGCTTTCAACAGGTCGTTGATGTGAAGTAGAAATAGTGTTGGTGCGAGAATGGTTCCTTGCGGAACACCAGCATTTATGAGTAGAGTGTCAGATGAAACTCCATCGACCACTACATGGAGAGACCTGTTTGAGAGAAAACTAGCAAGCAGAGAACACAACTGAGGGGGCAAGCCATAAGACGGAAGCTTGGCGAGGAGTCCCTGGTGCCAAACTCGATCGAACGCCTTGGAGATATCTAATGCCACAGCTAAAGTTTCTCCATACTTTTCAATAGATAGCTGCCATATATGTGAGACGTAAGCGAGCAGGTCACAAGTTGATCTCTGATGGCGGAAGCCATATTGCCTATCGTTGACAATTCCTGAGTCTTCCAGATATTTCATGAGCTCGATGTTGATGGCTTTTTCCATGACCTTTGAAATAATAGATAGCAGTGCGATAGGTCTGTAGTTGCTAGGTAGGGCCTTTTTGCCTTTTTAGGGACTGGCTGTACTCTTGCAATTTTCCAATTGCACGGAAATACCCACAAATTGTAAGAGGGGGTGAACAACTTTGGGACCTAATTTTGGGGGCACATTTCTTGAGAACAATCGGCGGGATTCCGTCAGATCCACAGGCTTTGTTGGTGTTGAGACCCAGCAAAATCTTTCTGATAGTACGTTGGCGAAAGGTGATCTCGGGCATGTGACTGTCAATAGGTGTAATGTTCGGGGGTTGTTTTCCCGATGAATCCAGAGTGGAATTTCCAGCAAATAGGTGCGCAAAGATATTGGCTTTTTCCTGGGCAACATGGGAAAGGGAATGTGGTGCTTAGCAAACATGAAAAAATATTTATTAATATTACAACGTACCATTCTCCTTTTCATTAGGACTATATATAGATTTAATTAAAATACATTTTCTACTACGTAGCTCTCAAAAGTTAGAAACACCTTTGCAAATTGTAACCACATCTACCGAAGGAAAAACCATGGAAGTCTAGAACATATTATGAAGATATATTTGATATCATAAGATATCAAAATAATCTTGAACGAGTAAACAGCTCATTCGCTATTTCAGCTGCAGTGTTACACATTGTAGGTGTTAGCGATTATAGTGGTAGCATTGCGTCCATAAGGAAAATTGATGTTTCCTTAAATTCATTCATAAAAAAGGACATTAATCTCTGGGAAATGTATACCATAAAGGATTCATATTTAGCGGAAAATAGTAAGCACTTGGAAGGAAGATGAAATTAATTTAGTTAGCATTGAAACTATGTTTGATTTGATAGCCTTCGGAAATAAGTCATGAAATGAACGCAGGTCTTGGATGGGACAGGCGTCGGTACAGGGGTGAAATTGCCCCCCTACCCTGACCCACGACCGAAGCACTTTTCTTAACCAATTTCAAAATTTTGCTATCGTCATCAGGACATCACTATATTTACTAGAATCGTTATTAACGCATCACTACTAATAAAAAAAGCTTATATATACAAACTCCGACTGCAGATTCCTCATCTCATTTCGAGGTGATAAGTTGCTATCAAGGTATGTCCTAAAACGTATCCCCTCTGAGATACAGGATGTCGAAAGTACGAAAAAAATCAAGATTTAATTTGTTTTCTCCAAAATTCCTGAAGGAAAAAATTTGAAACTTGGTACACTAATCAAGGTTTATCAACGTGCTGATTTGAAGTTATAATTTTTTATTTTCGTAAACCAGTGGCGTAGTTACGATGGTATGTGGTCATATGTTCCTTCATATTTTCTTGGGACAAGTGAATGGACAAATGAGCGTTTGACATCAGTTCGACTCATTGATACTCAACTAAGATGTATAAAAACCCTGGTGCTTGCACTTATACCTGTAGAAGTTTGGGATCGACTTGGCGACACTTGGCCTACTTGATAATAGAGATCACTGGCGTGTCAGATGGCGCCAATTTCGATTTAGTTTCAATTCAGTAACAGGGTATATTTATTTACTCAGATTTCTTTTTGAGGCTAACTGTGCGCGGGATCTAATTCTAGCTTTGCTATTGGTTTAAAAGAGACATCTGTCAAACTTCACCGATAGCAAAGCTAGAATTAGAAGCCCCCGAACATTGCACAAAGAAAGCACTGTCGTGTTGTTTTTCGTATTTTGTACGATTTGAATTTCAGGTTAACTGCATTTTGACAGACGGAGAATTGGAAATGAAATTGTCATTGAATTGCAGAAAATATAAAATTCAATGCATACAATATAATGAACTATAAAAATACCATTATTAGTCAATTCGTCAAGATTTGTACTTGCTTTTGGTACTAAATACAGGCGAAAATTCGAATCTGCGGCTTTATACTGTACACACAAAATGCAAATGTGGCCCATTCTACTAAAAGTATCCTTACACACTACACTACCTGAAAGTGAACAATTCCTCACGCACTAATGAACTGATGAAGGAGTGGTTTTTTTAAAGAACAAGCTCAGGAATAAGCTAAGCAAGATTTCATATCAAAGAGATGGAAAACGCATATATACCGACAAAACACTGAAAATAATTTCATATAAGATGCTGCAGATGTCAGAAATCAAGTTCTGACATTAAGCGAGAATATAGACAAACATTTTTGGACAGCGCCATCTACCACAGAGAGAGAAGTTCTGTTGAAGTAACAGGTGGTGTCCCCTCAAAAATCTTAACAATATCGAATCAGTTCATTCACCAGGGTTTTTAGACATCTTATACTCAACCTAAAAGTCATGACATTCCATGTGCCTAAATGTGGAGGTTTCTGAGATAATTGAGAAAAACTGAAGCTATGTCCTTAGTAGAGACATAATTTCCTATGTGCAATAATCGCATAATACTAATTTCTTACAACATATCGGAATATGTGTCAACCTCCTGAACATATTTTAATGTTGGGGGAATCGGAAACATAGTACGGGTGAATCAGAATGAGACCGATAACTCCCTTTTTTCATTCATCGTATTATTTGATCGAATGGGTGTCCTGGATTCACTGATATGTTACCATACTTTCTTGAATATGATTGTTTTGACAGTTCAACTGACAAACAAACCCAACCTCAAATTCTTAATACTCCACTTAGATAAGAGTTAAGGTGATGGCCCTAGATGCTGGTGATTATGGCCATCGTAGATTTTTTGTGAATGGTTTTTGAGGATGTATGAAGGAGCACGGATGAGGCATGTTTCACAAGAGATGGTTATTTCAATAGTAGGAACAGCCATTTATGGGATGAACAAAATCCGCATGGAATGTTTCGAAAAGGCTACCAACAAAAGTTTTCAGTGAATATTTGGGTAGGAATTATCGAAAATCATATCGTTGGATCATATCTTCTTCCTCCCCGTTTGAATGGGCAGAACTACCGAGTGTTTCTTGAACATGTTTGACCCTCCTACATCCGTCAAAATGATTACATTCTATGAAAGGATGGAATTATATATAAAGTGATGAAATCAACTAACCAGGACTTTAAAAATTAATTTATATTATATAACAATAAATAGTTAAAATAGAAAATCATATTATTCAATAGTTAATAGTTAGTAACTATTTTGGAAGTAATAAAAAATTAAGTAGGTAGTAATTAGTAGATTCAGGAACAAAAAATTGAAAAATAAAAACTTTTCAACAAAAAATTAAACCGACGGAAAAATCAACTGAAAAGCAAAAAATAAAATAAACCTTTTTAGTCTAAATGATAATTGAGCTCCTAAACTAATGTGAGTAACTGATTTTGAGTCGGCGCCAAACAAACTAGTAATTATATATTTTGGTTGAGTGTGTACAGGATTGTAGAGCAACAATTGAAATGCGGTAGGACTAATGAATTGTACAGCAATAATTTGGTCCAACTCGTTAAGTATGTGGCGCATCGAGCTAAATAATGTATTTTATATGATATTATTTTTATAATAGAGTGAGCTGTAATCTCATATCAATATTAACCCCCAAGTACTTAAATAGGTTCACCTGTTCTACGCTGTCAGAACCGAGAATTACCTGATACTTTTCTTTACAAACATTTCTATAGCATCTTTCTGTACCGATTACCATATACTTGGTCTTCTCAACATTGATCTTCAAATAGTTAGCACAGCACCATCTGTAAATAGCTTCCAATGTTTCGTTAATAGTTTCTATAAGTATTTTGTGATCATTACTTGAGAAGTATATCAGTGTATCATCTGCAAAGAGAAGCACTGATCAGTTCCCTATCACCTCTGGCATATAATTTATATTTATCAGAAATAACCAAGGCCCCAGAACACTTCCCTGTGGTACACCCTGATTACATTCTATATTATCCGAAAATGCATTATTATTTTCAGTTTTTGTCTTCTGTTCTTCAAGTAACTTTCTAACCATTTCAGAACTGTTCCTCTTATTCCTAAACTTTTGTAATAGCCTATTCTCCTCGCAACACCTTCCTCCCTCGCACTTAAAGCTGCGTACTCACTTAACGAACACGAACGAACGAACAGCATCGCACGCATACGGTAGAATATGCGCACACTTGGTTCAATATTCTTTGACATCCACATTTAGCTGTACAAGTAGTAGGTTTTTAGACCATACTCTTTGTTTTTTATAAAAAATTAACGGAAAAAATGTATAATTAAATTCTTATTTTACTCAGAAAAATGTATACTATACTTCTTCAATCCCGCCACTGGTCACCAGTGTAAAAGTGTTCAATAATATACCGTACTTTTAAACAAAAATAAATTATTCATACTTACACTATCTTTCTCTCATGTTCCATATAGTCACACTATCTGGTTTTTTTGTTTCTAATAAGACCAAAAGAATACATATAATATTTTGGATATTATACGGGCAGCTGTCACCAGCAGAATGGCCAAAAATAGATTTTTCGACACATTCCACAAACTTTGAAAATAATGTAATTCACCAGATTATGAAAAATTATTTTAAGGCACTGATTAATTTTACCTGTCATTCAGGAAAATAAATTCGGCCTCGGCTTAACATGCGAGGTCTTCTTTTGAACAACTTTTCTTTTCCAATGAATCAAATAGTATTTTTTCCTCAAATAAAATTTTTTTAAATAAGAAAAATATATATATATATATATATATATATATATATATATATATATATATATAGGTATGAATATTTATTGACTGAAATATCAAGGGAAATGAATTTTATTTGGGAAGCAGTCAGGTATGTCACTCTTTACGACTAATTTTTAATATTTTCATGTTAGTAAGTATAGTTGTTAATAATATTATTCTGTTATTAATCACTCATATTGTAGAGAAGTCTTGATAAAGATAATAAACATTATCGAAAGCTTGACTGAAAAAACGAAGAACATTCATTGAATCGAACATACCTGACTGCTTCCCAAATAAAATTCATTTCCCTATATATATATATATATATATATATATATATATATATATATATATATATATATATATATATATATATATATTATATATATATATATATATTTATATATATATATAATATATATATATATATATATACTTTTCTTCTTAAATAAAATGACTTTCACATTAAATTCAATTTATCTTTTGCTTCACTCTATTTTCAAAAAATACACGAAATAACTTTAATACTGAAAAGGGAAACATTCTCGATTGAATATTGAAAAGAAATATTTTTCTGTGAATTGTAAAATCCACGATAAATGAAGTTATTTTTTGTCAATGTCTAACAGAAAACAACTACTTCCCCGGCTAAAGCCACGCTGGACATTGAACTACATCTGATAGATATTCTGAAAAGACCCTAACTCAAAAGAAAAAAATCTGTAATTGAAAATTTGCATTTTCATTCAGATAGTTATTTGATTTTCTATTCCAGTCTTAATTAAGAACTCATAAAGATGAATGAGGCAAGAAGAATGTTTTCCAAAGAGTACTCACCAGAAATAATTCGTAACATTGACGCAAGAGAGGCATCGCATTCACTAGGTCCTCAATACATTTTGTCGACGAAAATCTATTTCACGCTTCCACGATCATCAGGAAGACCGGAAAAAATGGGAAAAACATTTTCAAGAAGCAATCTTACTTTGCAAAGATGGAAAAAATTAGAATGATTTCTTTTGGAGAGACACGTTGCAATATCATACCCCATGACAGGTTTTAATGTCATGCAAAAAACACGAATTTCAATGTATCTCTCCAAAAGCAATCATTCTAACTTTTTCCATCCTTGCAAAGTGAGATTGCTTCTTGAAAATGTGTTTCCCATTTCTTCCGGTCTTCCTGATGATCGTGGAAGCGTGAAATAGATTTTCGTCGACAAAAATGTATTGAAGACCTAGTGAATGCGATGCCCCTCTTGCGTCAATGTTACGAATTATTTCTGGTGAGTACTCTTTTTTGGAAAACATTATTCTTTGCCTCATTCATCTTTATGAGTTCTTAATTAAGACTGGAATAGAAAATCAAATAACTATCTGAATGAAAATGCGAATTTTCAATTACATATTTTTTTCTTTTGAGTTATGGTCTTTTCAGAATATCTATCAGATGTAGTTCAATGTCCAGCGTGGCTTTAGCCGGGGAAGTAGTTGTTTTCTGTTAGACATTCACAAAACATAACTTCATTTATCGTCGATTTTTCAATTCACAGAAAAATATTTCTATTCAATATTCAATTGAGAATGTTTTCCTTTTCAACATGAATACCCCACAAGAGGTTATCTTTTGACGATGGAAGATAGTGACTAAAGTTTATCTTTCAGTCGCAGATGATTCCACATCTGATTTTATGAACATCCTGTTCATATTTTCAACAAATCAACTTTAATACTTCTATTGAATAAAAGCATTAGAAAAATAAATAACATTGTTAAAAAAAAATCATGGAAAAACAATAATCATATAATAAAATGAACAAATGAAGTCATATCTAGCTTCAACCAAAGATTGAAACCATAAATTTGAAAACATCGATCAACACCAAATTTATTTCAATAAAAGAGCTCATACTTTCATTTTCAAAACAAATGAAATCCATATTTCCCCTCTCATATTTTATGTTTACTGATGATTCCCTAATTTTAACAAAACTTTTTGTGCATTGGCGTCAATACAAGAACAGGTAATACACCTGCATAAATACGACCAATTTTTGTACATGTGGTTCACCCCAAGAATAAAATTAAAGCCAGCGTTAAACTACTTTTTACCTAAAAGCTTTGCACTTACCCTGTAGAACAATTGTTGCCTCCAATAACCAATTTTTCCAAATAGTTGCTCCAGTTTTCTTTGTGCCATGTTTCATAGACACTCACTCGTATATATTTCCTGGTAAATATAAAGTTACACCACACATGCACTCTGAATATGGGGAAAATACTTTTCTTACGTGTTTTTGCCTCCTGGACACGAATCCGGCAGTCTCGTACCTTTCCCGAGTTACAGCACTTTAAAAAAAAAATAACCTCATTTTCAAACACCGTTTCTCGCACAAAAATCACTCAAAATGCCTCCTTCTTTTTACCAGCATAAACAATACACGATAAATCACTTATTTTCGGCACAACTTTGCACAAAATATCGTCGTTTTTATCGAAAAACTCCTCCTTCTTACACAGTTCCAAATAAACTATTTTCGTTCCTTATTTTTCATGTTGGTGATAAATGAATCACCGCCAACTTTTCGAATTCAAATGTGAGCAATAGTTTCCCCTTCATTTATGTGTGCAATTGTTGTGGGCGGTGATTCATTTATTACCAACATGAAAAATAAGGCAAAGTTATTAAATGTCTTCTGTCAAAGGAACGAAAATAGTTTATTTGGAACTGTGTAAGAAGGAGGATTTTTTCGATGAAAACGACGAAATTTTGTGCAAAGTTGTGCCGAAAATAAGTGATAGGGTGTATGTTTATGCTGGTAAAAGAAGGAGGCATTTCGAGTGATTTTTGTGCGAGAAAACGGTGCTTGAAAATGGGGTTAATTTTTTTGTAAAAAGTGCTGTAACTCGGGAACGGTGTGAGACTGCCGCATTCTTCCGGATTCGTGTTCAGGAGGCAAAAACACGTAAGAAAAGTATTTTCCCCATATTCAGAGTGCATGTGTGGTGTACCTTTATATTTACCTTTTTTCTGATTGGGAATGAAAGTGAAATATTTCATACTATGGAAAATTAAAGAACGCAGATTACACGTTATTTCAAAAGAACGAAACTGCCTATTTGCCAAGTGTCGAAATCCAGTCAATTTTTCAACTGATAGCATTGGCAACACTGTAACAGTGTAATCATAACCTAACAGTTCCTGTTGTGTTATTCAGTAATGAGTATCCATCACCCATCATCACATCACATGTCACAACCCAAGACCCTAGATATTTATCAATCTCCCAAACTTTTTGATATGACATAGACATCGATGTAGTAATATTGATATAGCTTAGCAAGTGAATCTGTTTTTTCAGCCAACTGTGAGATAGCTAAGCTTTCAACAATAACATTGTTCGTCGTATCGTATCAGAATACCACATCCTTGATTATACCAAATAATTGAAAATATGGACTCAAGCAAAAAACACGTCAATCCTTCTCCAGAAATTAAAGCAAATATTTTTTCCAGACTTTTTTACTGGTAAGTTATAGATACTATATTGATATTTGCCACTAATGAGCAAATGCTCTTTAGTTTAATGTAATTATTACTGATATTGGATGAGATATAAACCTGATATGTCAATTCACTAACATGCCATTTTTGGATATTACTCGGGAACTTTTCAGCTGAACGTATCATTTCAGCCAAGAAATGATTGACAAATTGATTTTCTTGTCCCACTGGGGCTCTGGTGGTCAATCATATACCCTTTTATATGGGCAGAAAGGAGAATATTCATTTACAATAAACACAATATCTACACACCTAAGTGAAATATTTTATTTTTGCCCCCAATACCATACTTATGTCTTTCGGGGAAACATAAAATTGGGAAATTAAAAAACCTCCGACCCAAAAAAACCTCTAAAAGTAAATAAATACCCTTCATCAACTAGACTAGAAAAGAGCTGATGATCTTCAGCTGAACAGATTTTCTTGAATAATAGCTAAGAACACTCTCGATCAAGTCACTTTTCAAACAAAAAATCAAAATCGCTTCATGCCACAGATACACACGTTAAACTTATAACACCCCTCTGTTTGCGTCGTGGGTTAAAAATTACCCAATAAAACATTTTCATCAATTTATTGCTGAACAGACATTTTGAATTTAACCATTCTGAATACCTACTATGGATTGACAAAATAATGTTTTTCAGTTGGTTTTTACCATTTTTCAAATTTGCTTACAAGAAAGACCTTCAAGTTAAAGACATTTACAATGCATCCAAAGAAGATTTATCAGCTTCACTAGGAGATGAATTGGAAAGGTTAGTATGCAATGCTATAAAACCACACTAGGTCCTCTCAAATTTATATGTCAACGCATTCAATTCCTATAAGAAAAGGGGATGTGCAAAATTGATTAAATAAATGATTTTAAGCTCACTACATACAGTGATTTGATTTTGGAATTGAAATATACCTTTTCCAGCCCATTAAATGAACCTCGGATTGACAAGTAAGACGGCGGATGATTTAACTGCAGTTATATTCTGAAAATCGCGAAAGGTTGAGGCCGGAGTAGTGGTTAGGTAACCAGACTGTCACGCGAAAGGCTCGCGTTCGATTTCTATCAGTGGATTTTTTTTTTGTCAAAATCAGATCAAAAGAAATATTTTTTAAATTCCTAGTGAAAAATGTATATATAATTCAAGTTTTTAAGTGAGTTTAAGCAGTGAATAATCCTTATGAATGATTGATTCTGTAAAATGATTCCTTCGAATAGTATAACATGAATTCTGGTAGTTTTAATCAGTTTTAAATGTGATTCGGGAAATATTCTTTTCAAATATCATTAGTGCTTCGCTTTCGTGGTTTAATCAGATAATAAGACCGCAAATCTCACTCAGTAATATTTCCAGGCAAAATGCTTTCTCGAAAATTTGAATTACGATTTTACCCTCTACTACACATTTGAATGAGAAAAGATAATTTTATTAAAAGATTAGCTTATTTTGATGACTAATATCTACATAAGTATGTGATTTTATCACTATTGAATACATTTCCATAATTTAAATTATTTGGTTTAGTCTGCTTTTAGCTTTATCTTTGAAAATAAATAATATGGGTACCGCAGTTCTTTTAAACTTTGTAATGACCATATCTATTAATTTGAGTGAATTTGATAACAGACTGAATACGAAAAATATGAATCCCAGAGAGAAGTCAATTTCATTTTGCTTTTTCTAATTTGCGTATTGTTCAAAAGCTCTGAAGTAGGTGCATATATCATGTTTTCAGATATTGGAATATAGAGCTTAGAAAGCACAACAATAAGAAGATTCCAGATGCAAAACCGAGTTTGGAAAAAGTGATATTTAGAACTTTTTATAAACCCTATTCCTTCTATGGGATAAGTCTGTTCCTACAGTGTGTTGTTCTCAGGTAAGCTACGATAATATATTGTTGATCTACACAAATAGTGTATTTCAATGGATCAGTTGTGTCATTATCAAAATTCTAGTTATGCCACCATTTGCAGAGATCGGCGATATAATCTCTTCAGTCTTATATACAAATTTCCACATTTAGGATCAACTAGACAGGTTGAAGTTCCCCAGAAAATAGTACATGCTAAATTAATGCAATTATAGTGAATTCTCATTAACATAAATAATCATGAGAGATGATTGAAAACGTCCCTTTTGTTATACAGAATGGTTCAACCAATAGTATTAGCGGAATACATTGCCTACTTTCAAACACCCGCCGAAGAATCAGATTCGACAACGGGCTGGATTTTGGGAGCTGGTGTCGTCCTAATAGCATTTGCGAATATACTGATCATGCACAATGTAAGCCTAGGGACTCAAAGAATCGGAATGAGAGTTCGCATAGCTTGTTGCTCTCTCATCTACAGAAAAGTAAGTGGTTTCTTTATTCGGATTCAAATACTATTGGATTCATTGATTGATTGAATCAAAGGTATAAATTTTTTTGAAATTATTATTAAGATAAGATAAATTTATTCGTCAATGAAGCTTCACACAGTACAGTATAAAAACTTATCAGACTAGTCACATATATATAGTAAGTACAAAAATATGTGTCTATAAAAGTCTCAAAAACATACACATGATGCAAGAAAGTGCATAAGTTGCACAATATAAATATACACAACATGATACACAGAAGTAAAAATATAGATAAAAATATATAAAAGGATAAGAAACTTCAAGAAATTGCAAACAGTCAATTTCAGAAACTCCCCCAAGGAATAAAATGCGTGATTACTCAGAAATTCAAATAATTTTCTTTAAAATACATTGAAACTTTCGATTTCACCAAACATTTCTAAAGTATGGTTGTAGCATATAATGCCCTGGTAAGTGTAAGAACCCTGAGCAATGCCTAAACATGAAAATGGTAAACGGAGATGATTAGCATTGCGAGTTGTGTGTCCGTGCACCATACTTCCTCTCATATGTATATGGCTTTTTTTTTTTATACTAAGAATAATTAGAAATATGTACAAACATGGAAGTGTCAGAATCGAAAGCTTAATGAATATTTGTCTGCAACTCTCACGTGGATGAGCACCTACAAGACATCTTATTATTTTTTTCTGAATTAAAAACACCTTATGAATGTGAGCAGAGTTGCCCCAAAACATCAAACCATACCAAGTCCACAGTAAGAAAGCTTGAGAATTTCTGGAGATTATCTATATGAATCTCCCATGTGAGTTTGTGGTCTACATACACTCCTAGAAATTTTATATGATCAACTTGCTCTATAGACTTGTGATTCATCCTGATTAAGGTGCTGTAGTCACTGCTCATATTTTTTGGCTGGAATAACATGGAATATGTTTTACTGATATTGACCGATAATCCATTGGTGTTACACCAATCATAAAATTGATTTGCACATATATTTGACATTACCACTGATCCAACTAATTCGTTTTCAGCTATGAGCTGATTTGTGTCATCTGCATATACAATCATTTTGTTTTGGGATGCACAAGATTGCATTATATCACTAGTAAAAATAATGAAAAGCAAAGTACCAAGAATAGACCCTTGTGGCACGCCTATAGAAATATTTGCTGGTTTTGACCTTATTGAATCCATGACTACTATCTGTGATCTATCCCTCAGGTACGATGCAATCCATTCATTTGCAATACCCCGAACACCTACATGATAAAGCTTTTCTAGCAGTAAGACGTGGTCAACTGTATCGAAGGCTCTGCTCATATCGAAGTATAAGGCTATTGGAATTTTTTTATCGTTCAGGTAATCATAGACATGGGTACATAATTCTTTGATAGCCGTTTCAGTAGATTTTTGACAACTGAATCCATGTTGACAGTTCGGTATTAGATTGAATTCTTCCATAAAACAGCTGAGCCGAGTGTTAAAGGAACTATCAATTACTTTAGCAAATTGTGATTGCAGGCAAACATTTCTATAGTTACTCAGTTACTCAAAATATTCTTGACAATCACAGACCAATATCAATAATTCCTATTCTCTCCAAACCTATAGAAATAGCCTACAAAAATAGATTAGTCTCATACCTGGATAAAAATAACTTCTTATCCCCGTCACAATTTGGTTTCAGGGAAAAATTATCCACCAACCATGCAATAATAGAACTAGTCACTACCATTGTAGAAGCCTTCGAAAGGGGTGAAATAGTAACAACTACCTTCTAAGCTTGAACTCTATGGTATCAGGGGAAACTCTTACCATTTCACAGAGGCTTACTTAAGTAACAGATCACAACTGGTGGAACACAACGGTGTTAGATCTTCAACACAAAACATACTGGCAGGAGTCCCTCAGGGCTCAATCATTGGACCTTTACTTTTCATTTTATATGTGAATGATTTCTCAAGCAATATCAACTGTGCAAAATCCATCCTTTACGCTGATGACACCACTGTCTTTCACTCCCACCAAGATCCATTAAACTCAGAAACTATAAACCAAAATATAAGCTTAAGAAATAATACCCTGGTTCACATCAAACCAACTAAGTCTAAATCTAAGCAAAACAGTCACTCTAGATTTCACCCTTAGGGATTTCAATGGGGATATAGAAAACATAAAATTCCTTGGACTTTTTCTTGACACAAAATTAACGTGGAAACACCATATCCAAACTCTATCAAAAAAACTTGCTAGTATAACTTTTTTATTGAGAAAACTCTCACAAACAGCTTCCACAGAAATTTGCAGAGTGGCCTATATGGGACTATTTCAGAGCCAAATTTCTTATGGTATACTAATGTGGGAAACGCCACAGAATGGAAAAACATTTTAGCATGCAAAAGGCTATCAGAGCAATAACAAATACTCCCTACAACGAATCATGTAGACATATCTTTAAAAACCTAAACATATTAACTCTCCCAGCCTTATTTGTCTATCACTGCCTATATTACATTAAATCTAATGAAAGCAATTTCGAAAAACAAAATACCTTACATTCACATGACTCAAGAAATAAAAATCATTTGATAATTCCCCAACATAGACTAACATTAACTCACAAAAGCTTTATTAACATCTCTATTAAACTCTTCAATAAACTCCCAACGCATATTAGGGACCTTCAAACATCAAAATTCAAATTAAAAATAAAGAAAATCCTTCTAGCACTTAACATCTACACCATCGAAGAATTCATAGAAGCAGATCTCTCCTCAGTACTAAGATTTTAACTGTATTGTCTTTCCTGTTTTTTTTTTAATATGTCTTTATACTATGTTATGCATACTTGAAATGTGTGAATGTACTTTTATACTTACTACATATACTTTTTATATATAAGCAAACAAGAAACCAAATTTTTATGACGATGCTAAAACATCTTTTGTTATTTTGGGCAAATAAAGTATTCTATTCTATTCTATTCTACTTCATCTCTTGATCCTTTACCCTTAAATATTGGTACTGATTTTGATACTTTCAATGCATTTGGGTACTGTCCCTTAACGAATGATACATTAATTATATGGGAGAGAGGAAAACATACTATATCATCACTGACAATCTTAAGAGCGATTCCATACATGTCATCTATACCCGATGAGGGTTTTTTTGTTGTTTTTTTGATAATGTCATATATCTCATGTGGAGTAGATGGACATAAGAACATTGTAGTATTGGAAAAATTGGACAGTCTTATATTTTCCATATCGGGTTTGATTGCTTTCACATTCATAAAGAATTCATTAAATCGATTACATATTTTTTGTTTATCCAACTCCTTGATATTATTTATGGTTATCTCAGTTGGCAAAGCACTTGTCGTCTTATTTCTTGATTCATTAATTATTTTCCAAGTTTCCTTTGATATATTACTTGCATTACCTATTCGATCATTATTACATTTAAGTTTAGCTTTTTTTAGTTTTTCCTTATAAAGACCTATAAGACTTTTGTAGCGTTCTTTTATGATGTCATTGTTTGTGGTTTTTGAAATTTTTGACATTTCGCATAGTGTTTGATGAAGCTGTTTTAATTCACATGGCTTCTTACTTTTGTTGATTCTTTTTGTATTTTTTAGAGGAAAAGCAATATTATGATAGAATTCAAAAGTGGAATAAAATTGATTAAATGATTCATCCACGGTATCAGATTTATAAACTTCTAACCATTTCTCTGACATCAACAGATTTCTAAAAGTTATCAAATTTGATTCTGAGTCCCCACTAATTGGTATAAAAAATTCACATTTCTGAAACGTATGGTCTGATAGGTGTGTATCTTCAACATGTATTTCAGTGGTTGATAAATTTGAGAATACTGCATCTATGCTTGTAGATGTTGTCCTTGAAATGCGTGTGGGTTTATCAATGTGATTTTTCATGTCGAATTCCTTGAATAAATTTACTATTTTCTTTGTGTCCCCATTTTCAATCAAAAAGTTCACATTGAGATCCCCACAAACAACATAGTAGTTCTTAGATTTGTAGATATGACACATCAGATCATACATTTCATCCACAAATATGTCAACACAACTGTCTGGTGTTCTGTAAACCGTCACTATATACAATTTTGTATTTTCAATGAAATTTTCAACTGTAGCTATTGTCACTTCAAACTGTTTTTCAATGGTATGATTATAATTGAATGGTTTAATGATAAAGTTTGACTTTGCAAATATACATACACCCCCATGATTGTATTCTCTTCTGCCAAAAGAGTTCACCATATTAAAGTTGTTCAATGTAAGGAATTTCAGATAGCTTCAGCCAATGTACACTCAGACACAAAATATCAGTTTGGTTTAACTCCAGGTGTGTTTTTCCCGAGATCCCTTGGATATTGAAATGCATTACTTTGAGTGTCTCTGTTTCATTGTTGTTCAATATTTCCTTCCTTGGGATTTCGCTTTCTGATCTGTGTTTCTGTCGTCTAAAAAAGAATTCGGCCTTGTTTCTTCTCCATCTGTTAGGACATTTCTAGTATTGTATTTTTCGTAATGTTTATTGAAATCGAACCTTCTGTAGATTACTCCCCTTGGCCAGAACTGTGGATTATAAAAGAGTTCTTTGAATTTAAAAGCATCATTGTCCCACCAAACATTACAAGTATATAATTTGGGACCATAAAATAATTTAAAAAAAAACAAGTAATACAGATTATTTGGAATATAAAATATTTTCTCTAAAAATAGGAATATTTATTGACTAAATAATTATATACAGTACATTTATATTTTATTATATCCCAGGAGTCAATGTAAATGAAAAACTTTTTCAGAACAAAAAAAATTCCAATAACTTTCCTAAAAATTCTTTATTTTCCTAAAAACCTTAGCCAAATCGGTCTAGCCATTCTCACGTTTTGCGCTTACAAAAACGTGAGAATGGCTAGACCGATTTGGCTAAGGTTTTCAGGGAAATAAAGAATTTTTAGGAAAGTTATTGGAAATTTTTTTGTCCTGAAAAAGTTTTTCAGGAATATATAATAAGAGTGAATTAGTGTTTCTGTTGGTAAGCTCATAACTTGAGAACGGCTGGACTAATTTGGCTAATATTTTTCGGAAAAATGGAATAACGGGATAATGAGAAATCGGTATAAGAGGAAAACAGGATAACGGGATATCGGAAAAACAGGATAACTGGAAACGGGATAACTCGGTAACAGGATTACGGGCAAATGGGATAACAGGAAGCGGGCAGAGTCAAATCCATAACCTAAATGGAACAATATAAAAAAATAGGAAAAAAAAAATAGGGAATATAAAAATTTGAATCGGACAACTTCTGGCGGGTCAGCTAGTTCGTTATAAAGTGGCATTATGCACCCGTCATTCAAGGAAGCGCACAACAACTTATAGATAAACCTATGAAGCTAAAAGAAACTGTAAAAATATTTTTAAAATAATTTTTAGGGTACTTAATATATTTGCCTGCTGAACACGCTATTCATAGCATTTTTACCCTTCTGATCTATTTTGAACCGCCAAAAAATATTATATTTGCGAAAAATGAGCGTTTTTAATATAGCAGAATTTAATCTCCAAATATGAAGAACGCAAAAAATAACATTTTTCTAAGGTTTAAAATGTATCAGAGGGTACATTAAAATGACCTTTGAAGGGCTATTACTCTGAAAGTATTTGAAAAAGCAAAGTTTCGATTGCAGATAAGGCAAACATTCATAATTACCCAAAAATCATCATGATACAGCAAATTTACCAGATTGGATTTAATCATGAGACATATCTACAGTCAGAATAATGATATGCTGGTGCCAATAAATAACTGATAATAGTTTGATGAACAAAAAGTTTCTAACACTGGCAAATTTCAATACCGACTTTGATAACTATGAAAATGAAATCATAGCCTCCTGGAATCCAATTCTTGAATTTGCAGCATCATTTTCTCTCGATACTGGATTTTGCTATTCTTGACACTTATTTAAGAAGTTGATTCCCTTCAAAATTGTAGGAATACGTTTTCCCAGTTTTCACTAGGAGAAATATAATTCACTGATGAGATTGATTGGCTGAACACGATTCTTTGTTGTTGTTTCTTGAGATTTGATTGTTTTCGTTTGTTATTTTTGACAAAATCGGGAACATGGAAAATTCAAGAAGGTACGTTCATTATCAATAATATGACCAACGGAGAGAGCAGCTTATGCAAGAGCATAGACGGTTTGTATATCAGAATTCATTCGGGTGAATTCATTAGTAAGTTTGCCTTCCATCATTATTTTCAATAATATCTATCAAAATCAAGAGTTTTTTGTTTATTGCTCACAAAATTTCCCTTTGTCATTTCAAAATTCATATCAGTACGAGAATTCTAACCAATAAACCCCCACATTCAAATTCTTAATTTACAGGGGTAACAATAAAACCTGTCGTTTTCTGAGAATGTGATTTGTTAAAATATAAATTCTACCGAAATCATACTCGATATACGACACATTCCTAACTCGTCCAAGAATAACTATTTCTACGTTTCCTATTTCCCAAGAGAATTTGAAAGTATGAAATAATTCTACAGAGAAAATGCAATCTGGTAAATTTGCTGTATCATGATGATTTTTGGGTAATTATGTATGTTTGCCTTATCTGCAATCGAAACTTGGCATTCTCAAATACTTTCAGAGTAATAGCCCTACAAAGGTCAATTTAATGTACCCTTCTGATACATTTTAAACCGTAGAAAATTTTTATTTTTGCGTTAATCTGCCTTCTTTCATATTTGGAGATTAAATTCTGCTATATTAAAAACGCTCATTTTTCGCAAATATAATATTTTTTGGTGGTTCAAAATAGATCAGAAGGGTAAAAATGCTATGAACAGCGTGTTCAGCAGGCAAATATATTAAGTACCCTAAAAATAATTTTAAAAACATTTTTACAGTAAAAAAATTCTAAAGTTTCTTTTAGCTTCATAGGTTCATCTATACAGGGTGTTAACTAAGTTGTTGTGCGCTTCCTTGAATGACGGGTGCATAATGCCACTTTATAACGAACCAGCTGACCCGACAGAAGTTGTCCGGTCCAAATTTGTAAATTCCCTAAATTTTTTTTCCTATTTTTTTTATATTGTTCCATTTAGGTTATGGCTTTGACTCTGCCCGCTTCCTGTTATCCCATTTTCCCGTTATCCAGTTACCGAGTTATCCCGTTTTCCAGTTATCCTGTTTTTCCGATATCCCGTTATCCTGTTTTTCTCTTATACCGATTTCTCATTATCCTGTTTTTCCTAAAAATATTAGC
Organism: Gonioctena quinquepunctata; assembly: GCA_018342105.1. NCBI lineage: Eukaryota > Metazoa > Arthropoda > Insecta > Coleoptera > Chrysomelidae > Gonioctena > Gonioctena quinquepunctata. Next base: position 143,892 of record JAFIRS010001191.1, read on the forward strand.
CAAATTATGAGTTTTAGCCAAGTTATGAGCTTACCAACAGAAACAGACATTCACTTTTATTATATATTGAAAACTTTTTCAAGACAAAGAAATTTCCAATAACTTTTCTAAAAATTCTTTATTTTCCTAAAAACCTTAGCCAAATCGGTCTAGCCATTCTCACGTTTTGCGCTTACAAAGAATCGAGATTCATTTTTATTATATAGATTATATATTTCTGAAAACTTTTACAAGACAAAGAAATTTACCATAATTTTTTTTTAAATCCTTTTTTTCCCTAAAAACCTAATCCCGTTTTCCAGTTTACGCTTTTCCTGTTATCCCGTTTTCCCATTATCCTGTTATCACGTTTTCCCGTTCGTTATCCCCTTTTCCCGAAAAAAATTGCCAAATGGGTCCAGCCGTTCTCAAGTTATGAGCTAGCTTACCAACACCAACAGACATTCATTTTTATTATATCCATATTATGTATTCCTGAAAACTTTTCTAGGAAAAAGAAATTTCCAATAACATTCTAAAAATCCTTTCTTTTCCTTAAACCATATTCGGAGTATTACAAACATCCCAAAAAATAATTAGCCAAATCGGTCCAGCTGATAAATATAAAAAAATGTTACCCTGACCAGGATTCGTTCCTGTTACCTTCTGCTTGGTAGGCAACAATGTAACCGCTCAGCTAATTCCTCTTTGGTAATAAATGACTCGATAGTCTTTTTTTTTCCCAATTTTCTTATATGCCCAAAATTTCCAATTTCCGGGCAACTTTCCTAATCAACCATCCTCAGGCTATTACAAACATTTCCCGCGATTTCAAGAATTGTGTGATATAAATAAAATGTGTATATACTATAAGGAGTCAAAAAGAATTGTGGTCCACAGTAAATTATTTCAAGTTAATGAAAATATTGAAATTGTCAAGGTGTATCCTTATAAAAAAATCTCTTTGGATATACTTATTTCCAATGGAATTTTGAGCGTCTCAATTACTTTTTCTCTAAGTGTTACACACATTTTTCAGCTTCTCAAATTGAACCACGATTCTATCGGACAGACAGCTGCAGGGCAGCTAGTTAATCTTTTATCTAATGACGTACAACGATTCGACATGGCCTCCAATTTCCTTCATTACATTTGGATAATGCCCATCCAGGCGGTAGTAGCCTTTTACGTGATGTACAGAAGTGTTGGGATTTCCGCAGTCGCAGGAATGTTAGCTTTAACTATCCAGGCAATACCTTTGCAAGGTAACACAGAGTTATATCCCACATGGCGTACTTCTAATTTTTATATTTACATTTTTTATCGCTTTGACCATTTACGATAATACACAATAACTTGATGTTGCATTTATCTTTCAGGATATTTGTCGAAATTACAAGGAAAATTGAGGTACAAAATAGCACTCCGGACAGATCATCGAGTGAAACTGATGAGTGAGATTACTTCTGGGATTCAAGTTATTAAGATGTATGCTTGGGAGAAACCATTTGAAAAATTTGTAGAGCTTGCCCGAAAGTAAGTTTCATTCAATATTTTTTTCTGACTCCCACACATCGTCATACATCACTATTGAGAAATTATTTTATGATGACTTCCATGATGCCATTATTTGTTTGGTTCCATTTCAAAATGTTTTTAGTACACAGATGACATTGTTATGACCCGAGAAGTGGAAAGTAATCCATTGTTCCAAGTCTGGACAAATGTTGAAAATAAACAGATTGTTTTGAAGTTCAATTAATGTTTCATTCATAACACAATACAATCAGGGATTTCTTAATTTGCTTCCATTTGCCCAAACTTGTTTTTTATACCAGAGTGAATTGCGATATTTCTTATTACAAGCTTTTATTTAGTTTCACCTGTCCCGATGTTTGTCATCAAATCTTGCAAATTAAATTTGATCCACTTCCAGTTGCCCGATTAACGTAAAATTTGGCAGGTGTTCATAGTTCCCGTGACAATGCATTATGGAATTTTTGAGAAAAAAAAATGGCGACTCTAAGATGGCGGACGAGATTTGTGTTTATGGTCCGATTCGACTCAAAATTAGTATGTGGGGGTTTTCGGGGTCGGAGATTATGAATTTTCTTTCAAAATTCACAAATTCAAGATGGCGGACGAGATTTGTGTTTATGGTCCGATTCACTCAAAATTAGTATGTGGGGTTTTCGGGGTCGGAGATTATGAATTTTCTTTCAGAATTCACAAATTCAAGATGGCGCCTCTAAGATGGCGGACAAGATTTGTGTTTATAGTCCGATTCGACTCAAAATTAGTATGTGAGGGTTTTCGGGGTCGGAGATTATGAATTTTCTTTCAAAATTCACAAATTCAAGATGGCGGCTCTAAGATGGCGGACGAGATTTGTGTTTATGGTCCGATTCGACTCAAAATTAGTATGTGGGGGTTTTCGGGGTCGGAGATTATGAATTTTCTTTCAAAATTCACAAATTCAAGATGGCGAACAAGTTTTGTAATTATGGTCTGATTCTATTAAAAATTGGTATGTGGAGGTTTTCGGGGTCAAATACTATGAATTTATTCTCAAAATTCATAAATTCAAGATGGCGGCGCCACATGGTTGTGATAATGGAATGTTTCTATTCAAAATTGGTATGTCGGGGTTTTTGGGGTCAGAGATTATGACTTTGGTCGAGGATTATTGTTTTTTTGTCAGAATTCATAAATTGAAGAAGGCGTAGGAGTAAATCTTCAGATAGTCTCCTCATTGAAGAACTAGATAGCTCAGAACTTACAGGACAAAGGTCTTATTAACCCTCCTCATTAACAAAAATGCATAGATTAAGGTGTACTCACAAAAAAGCACAAAATAAAATAATTAATAAAAAAACCTTTTTAAAGACAAGCTTTCATTCAAATGCGCTAAAAAGTAAAAAATAATAGCTTTGGATGTGCGACGTAGGTTATTCCGTGAGTTATAGATTCAAAAGCTTGTCGCTTCTGTATTCGAACTGAAAACTTTGCGCGACAAGCTTTAGAATCTATAACTACGGAATAACCTACGCACATCCAAAGCTATTATTTTTTACATTTTAGGCATTTCAATAAAAGCTTGTCTTCAAAAAGGTTTTTTTATTAATTATTTTATTATTCATAAAACCTTTTCAGCTGTAGAGCATTTCGAGAGAGAGAGAGAGATATATGCGTTTATTTTCTGAAGAAAATCTCATTGACAAACATTTTTCTTAAAAATAACTTAGTCCACATGATACTGAATAAAACTTAAGCCACAAAAATATTAAATGTATCAGGAGTCAGACTAACAATCTCCTATAATAAAATAATTAATAAACCTTTTTAAAGACAAGCTTTTATTCAAATGCGCTAAGAAGTAAAAAATAATTGCTTTGGATGAGTGACATAGGTTATTCCCTGAGTTATAATAATAGTGATAAATATGCTTTATTGTCTGAAAGGAAACCTTATTGACAAAGCTTGAGGTGTATACAAAACATAAGATATAGTAAAAACATCGAATAATTCGTGAATCCTCTTGTGGACAGTAAGGAAAAACAATAAACGAATAGTGTAGACATAACTGAAATAAAAGAATACATGAAATATAAAACATGGTGTGTACATGTGATGTAATGATTGGAAGAATTCCTGCAACGAGTAGTAGGGTCTCTCAGAAAGAAAATTTTTGACTACTTTTCTGAACTGATTTTCATTCAAGTTTGCTGTCCTAATATCAACATATTGCCACCCTTATAGAAAATAGAGTCTCTGGTGAGATTTTCAGTAAGAAATGGAATTTTCAGTCTGTGACTAAAGTTGCGGGTGACATATTAATTAGGAGTTGAGGAAATTTTGATTTGTGTTTATTTACCAGACTGACCGACTCCAAAATCAATAATGCGATAACCGTAAGTATTTTGTTACTTGTGAAAATATCTCTACATGACTCATGGGGTCCGATTTTATAAATGTCCCCAGTGGCCCTTTTCTGTAGAATGAGCAATTTGTTGAGTAATGTTGAGTTACACATTCCCCATTAAGGTATTCCATAGCGTAGATGAGAATCTAAAAGAGCGTAATATGCCATTTTGGCAGTGACTGGTCCTAGTTCATTAGAAATTACTCTCACTGCATAACATACAGAAGAGATCTTGCTTTTAAGTTGTTTAAAATAAATTACTAAAAATATTTTTCAATTAATTTGACGATTTCCCTTATTTCATTTATTTTTTTCCACTTCTACTGAAGAGTTGAATTCCTAAGAGTTTGCTTTTTGTTTTCATTATTTTTTATGAATATTCTAAAAGATTATTAGATGAGATGACCTGTTAATAGAATAAAAAGACTTACCAATGTGATAGATACTAACATTTGCACATGACACAGTCAAACTATCATTGTTCTTACTCTTGAAAGTGAACTGAAAACGACATTGAACACATTATAGTAATAGGTGTAATACAAAGGTTGGTGCAGATAAGATATTTCTTAAAGCAAATATACTCACTACTTTTGTTTTAATCACCTTAGTTTACCGAAGTCAGATTAGTTGGCTTCTCAACCTGTTTTCCTTATAGAAATCGTTTATCTAAACACTCAGAAAAACGGTTGGCAGTCTACTTCTCCATTTTGTGTTGAAAATAAAATTTAAAAATTGCAAAAACACATTTTGTCTTTTATCATTCAAGTTTTTGAAAACAAGTTGAAACCTTCGACGAAATTTTAGATTTTCTACTTTTTTACTTCATAAGGAAAATTGAAAATTTGCTAAACAAAAATTGCTTTCAGATACAGAAGGATTTTTTATCACATTTTGTTTTCATTCATATTTGTATTTTCAGATGTCTTTCATTGGAACTTTCCACATATTGAAAAGAGTTCTGAAACAAAGTTTTTTCACTGAAAATACAAATATGAATGAAAACAAAATGTGGTAAAAAAACATTTCGAATCTGAAAGCAATTTTTGTTTGAGATTTCCACATCTAAAAGAATTTTAGCAAATTTTGGATTCGTTTTTAAATTTTTCATGTGAGGTGTGAAAGTAGAAAGTTGAATAATTTCCTCAAATCCATATTCTTTCCACAAAAAATAACTTCATCACTAAAGTTAATGTGAACTTTCCACAATTCATGAAAGAGTTTAGTATAACATAGAATAATGTGTACTCTCTTTTTTTTTCCCAGGAATTTTGAAAAGTTTCCAATGCAAGACATATACTTGTGTTCAAAAACTTCAAGGAAATACATTGAAATGGTACCTGAATGACTTTTTGTTTTGGCGTTTTGGCCAAAATAACGTATTTATCGCCAAATTAACACATTTTTGACCCAAAATAACGCCTTTTTCTCCAAGATAACCCCGTTTTCTCCAAACTAACGCCTTTTTCTCCAAGATAACCCCGTTTTCTCCAAACTAACGCCTTTTTTTGCAATATAACGCATTTTTCTCCAAAATAACGCCTTTTTCTCCAAAATAACACCTTTTTCTCCAAAATAATGCTATTTCCACCGAAATAACGCCCAATGCACCAAAATAACGCGCTTTTCAACAAAATTAAAGCCTTTTTCATCCAAAATATCGCATTTTCCGCCAAAATAACGCATTTTTCACCAAAATGACGCTTTTTTCACCAAAATGAAGCCTTTTTCACCAAAATGACGCCTTTTTCACCAAAATGACGCCTTTTTCACCAAAATGACGCCTTTTTCACCAAAATGACGCCTTTTTCACCAAAATGACGCCTTTTTCACCAAAATGACGCCTTTTTCACCAAAATGACGCCTTTTTCACCAGAATGACGCCTTTTTCACCAGAATGACGCCTTTTTCACCAAAATGACGCCTTTTTCACCAAAATGACGCCTTTTTCACCAAAATGACGTTTTTCACCAAAATGACGCTTTCACAAAATAATGTATTTTTCTCTAAAATTAATGTATATTTCATCAAAGCAATAATTGCGTAAATATGAGACGCTTTTTCACAAAATGATGCCTTTTTCACCAAAATGACGTTTTTTCACCAAAATGACGCAGTTTCAGCAAAATAATGTATTTTTCTCTAAAATTAATGTATATTTCATCAAAGCAATAATTGCGTAAATATGACTTATTACAAGCTTTTATTTAGTTCCACCTGTCACGAAGTGTGTAATCAAGTTAAATTTGACCCACTAGTTGTCTGATTGACATGGAATTTGGCAGGTGTTCATAGTTCCCGTGACAATGCACAAAAGAATTTTTGTTAGAGAAAAAACAAAATGGCTGCTCCAAGATGACTGACGAGATTTGTGTTTATGATCCGATTCGATTCAAAATTGGTATGGGTGGGTTTTCGAGGTCGAAGATTATGAACTTTTTGTCAAAATTCATAAAATAAAAATGGCAAATCCAAGATCAAAATTCATGAATATGGAATGGCATCGCTCGAATTTTGTAATTATGGTCCAATTCTATTCAAAATTGGTATGCCGGGATTTTTGGGGTCGGATATTATGAATGTATTGTGATAAGTCATATGTTCAAGACGGCGGCTCCAAGATGGTGGACGAGATTTATTATTATGGACCGTTTCTATTCAAAATGGGTATAATGGGGTTTTTGGGGTCGGAGATTATGAATTTAGTCGAAGATTATTGATTTTTTGTCAAAATTCGTAAATTGAGGATGGCGGACGAGTTAATCTTTAGATGGTTTCCTCATTAAAGAACTACATAGCTCTGAACTTACAGGAAAAAGGCCTCATAATAACGATGCTTTTACAAAAATGCATAGATTTAGGCGTACTTACTAAAAAGCACAAAATAAAATAATAAAAAAACCTTTTTAAGACAAACTTTTATTCAAAGGCGGTAGAAAAATGGCAATTATTGACCCCCCAGTAACTTGGAAAGTATTGAAGCGCATAAAGTTTTGAATTTGTATTCGTGTCCACCAGGCAAAAATATGTAAATACTCCAAAAAAAATTTAACTGCAAATCTATCAATGTTCTAATGATTGTTTTTTTTTAGATTGGAAATAGATGTCCTTGCCATAACGTCCTACATCAGAGGTGTATCTTTGGCAATGATGGTGTTTACCGAACGTTTCACCCTGTACCTTACCGTAATAATGTTTGCATTACTGGGAAACAATCTAACTGGAGACGTAGTCTTCTCTCTTGCTCAGCTGTTCAACACCGTTCAACTCTACATGTCCATTTTGTTTCCCTTAGCCCTATCTACCTATGCGGAAGCTAAGGTGTCTGTCAAGAGAATCGAAAAGTTTCTTCTTCTAGAGGAGAATAAGGGGGTAAGAGGACTTTTGAAAGGGGAGCCCATCAAAGCCGATAGACTGGGAGAGGTGAGATTAGTCAAAGCCACTGCCAGTTGGATGCCGAACCCGATAGTGGCTACTTTGATGGACATCGACTTGGATGTTAAACCGAAAACACTGTGCTGTGTTGTTGGAAGCGTGGGGGCGGGAAAGTCCAGTCTCTTGCAGGTGTTGCTTAAGGAGCTGCCCCTGATCGGCGGAAGGGTGGAAGTTTTGGGAAATGTCTCTTACGCCTCCCAAGAACCCTGGTTGTTTGTGTCGAGCGTGAGGAATAACATCTTGTTTGGGAAACCATATGAAAGAAACAGGTAAAGTTTCATTTGAGTGTCTTTTTTCATTGAATGAACTGTCGAAACATTTTTCATCAAATCAAAGTGTTTTCATGGATGTCTGAAAGTAAAAGCGTTTTCGGTAGTAAGGAATTTTTCGGCAAAATTATATATTTTTCGTTAAAATTATATATTTTCCGCCAAAATTATATATTTTTCGCCAAAACAACGTATTTTTCGCCAAAACAACGTATTTTTCGCCAAAACAACGTATTATTCGCCAAAACAACGTATTTTTCGCCAAAACAACGTATTTTTCGCCAAAACAACGTATTTTTCGCCAAAACAACGTATTTTTCGCCAAAACAACGTATTTTCGCCAAAACAACGTATTTTCGCCAAAACAACGTATTTTTCGCCAAAACAACGTATTTTTCGCCAAAACAACGTATTTTTCGCCAAAACAACGTATTTTTCGCCAAAACAACGTATTTTTCGCCAAAACAACGTATTTTTCGCCAAAACAACGTATTTTTCGCCAAAACAACGTATTTTTCGCCAAAACAACGTATTTTTCGCCAAAACAACGTATTTTTCGCCAAAACAACGTATTTTTCGCCAAAACAACGTATTTTTCGCCAAAACAACGTATTTTTCGCCAAAACAACGTATTTTTCGCCAAAACAACGTATTTTTTGCCAAAACAACGTATTTTTGCCAAAACAACGTATTTTTTGCCAAAACAACGTATTTTTTGCCAAAACAACGTATTTTTCCAAAACAACGTATTTTCCAAAACAACTAGTTTAGCGTAAACAACTTTTTTGCCAAAACAACATATTTTTTGCCAAAACAACGTATTTTTCGGCAAACAACGTATTTTGCAAACAACTATTTTTCCAAAACAACGTATTTTTCGCCAAAACAACGTAGTTTGTAAACAACTTATTTTGCCAAAACAACTATTTTCAAACTATTTTCCCAAAACAACGTATTTTCGCCAAAACAACGTATTTTCCAAACAACGTTTCGCAAAACAACTATTTTCAACAACGTATTTTTGCCAAAACAACGTATTTTGCCAAAACAACGTATTTTTGCCAAAACAACGTATTTTTGAAACAGTTTGCCAAAACAACGTATTTTCGCCAAAACAACGTATTTTTCGCCAAAACAACGTATTTTTCGCCAAAACAACGTATTTTTTGCCAAAACAACGTATTTTTTCGCCAAAACAACGTATTTTTTGCCAAAACAACGTATTTTTTGCCAAAACAACGTATTTTTGCCAAAACAACGTATTTTCGCCAAAACAACGTATTTTTCGCCAAAACAACGTATTTTTTGCCAAAACAACGTATTTTCGCCAAAACAACGTATTTTTCGCCAAAACAACGTATTTTCGCCAAAACAACGTATTTTCGCCAAAACAACGTATTTTTCGCCAAAACAACGTATTTTCGCCAAAACAACGTATTTTTCGCCAAAACAACGTATTTTTTGCCAAAACAACGTATTTTTTCCAAAACAACGTATTTTTTGCCAAAACAACGTATTTTTTGCCAAAACAACTATTTTTTGCCAAAACAACGTATTTTTTGCCAAAACAACGTATTTTTTGCCAAAACAACGTAGTTTTTGCCAAAACAACGTATTTTCCAAAACAACGTAGTTTTCCCAAAACAACGTAGTTTTAGCGTAAACAACTTATTTTTGCCAAAACAACATATTTTTTTCCAAAACAACGTATTTTTGCCAAAACAACGTAGTTTTGCGTAAACAACTTATTTTTTGCCAAAACAACGTATTTTTCGCCAAACAACGTTTTTTTCATAATGTTTTTTAATGAATATTTTCATTTCGGACAGTCACATTTCTTTATCACAAAACCCTTGAAAGACTTCATGAGAATTTTTTGAATAAACATAAGAAATGCATATAGTTTGAACCTTCTTATTGCAGCTGGTGATAAACTGAATATACAAAGCCATATTTATTATTGCTTTTTCATACATAAATATTGTTTTTTTTTAATATTGACATTAAGCTTATTTGATACATATAAGTCAGTTTTAATCTTAAAGAAATGTAAAATGGCTTTGTTTGTCTAATTTCAATTTGACTTGATTGATGAGATGGGGCATACATTAAAAAAAGTTGAGGAAAAATAATAGTTTGCTAGATTCATACAGCCGAAAAATACTAAGATTGAAGACTGGTGCAATGTTATACACAACCGGAAAATACATTGGGAAAAATGTACATTAGGGCTAGGAGCCACTTTTATCATACTCCATATCACTCCCCATATCTTGATGTGTTGGACTTACCATTTTTTCTCCATTATTTTCTCACTTTGAAAATGTTTGTATTTTTCTTCACTTTTTTTGTCAAAGTTGTTCGGAAAGTGTTTGAACAAAATTTTTCTTCTGGGCAGAGGTTTTTTAGTTTTCTCCTCACCCTCTTTTCATTCCCCACATTGATGTGTTACACTCACTACTTTCTTTTCGTTTACCGTTTCACTTAGTGTTTTTGAACTTTTTTGAGTTTTTTCATACTCTGCGCTAACCTTGGCTCTGGCGGTCTTTTCACCTTAGGACCTGGTGCCTGCCTCTCCAGTGTCTTTATTAGGTTTAACATTACTCTTCTTTACACTTTCACTATGTATAGAAAAGTAATCATTGAGTTTTTTTTTAGTTTTTCGGTTTCACTTGGGAGAAAATGACTATATCGCATCTTTTTTGGAGTTCCTCGGCTTCTAAGACCGAACAGCTAGCGATTTCGCTGTTTTCCAATGTGAGTTTTGTCAACACACTGTTTTTATCAGTTTCGGTGTGTTTGGTGAAATAATGTCTTTTTCATGGTTTTTGTCACTGGGTGATCCATAGTGGATTTTTGTTTTCAATTTATCCACGCTTTTGTTGCGATCTGCATCTCCATCGCTGGATTCTTCCATGGCGGGGTCGTTTATTGAACTTTTCCAGCAATTCTGCTGTGGTTGTATGTTTCCTTTCACTTTTTATAAACGAAATTGTTTTAACTTTCGTTTGTTTTGAAATCCTAACTTCACTTTGGCGAACGAATACAATCGAAATTCCCGTACTCGGCGGTTATTAAGGGCCACAATGGCCTGCAGTTTTCCAATGGCCAGATATCGTATTAGAAACATTATTTTAACTTTTTTTTAGGCATTTAGATCACTTTCAGCACACTGTTTTATTGTTTTCAAGTTAACGAAGGAGTTTATAATTCACTTTTTCAACACTTTGGGGTTTATATGGCACTTTAAACTACTGAATTTCACGAAATTCGCGGAGCACATTAAAGCTCTACCAACTACAAAATGACCCAATTAAATTATTCATTGCCTTACTTGAAAAACTGAGGCTTTCCAACATGCTGAAAAAGGTATATTTGAATTCAAATATCAAATCACTGTATGCAGTGAGTTGAAAATCCCTTATTCCATCAATTTTGCATTTCTCTATATAGTAATTGAATGCGTTGTCATTTAATTCTCACAGAACCAAGTGTAAGTGTAGTTGTCACACATACTCGTATATAATAGAAAGAGACAGAGAGAGATAGAAAGTCGCATAGAGGGGGCATAACGCTTTTTTCTAATGTTACATTTTCTACCAGTCAACACCAACCGCAAGCCGCATAAAGGAACTTCGTACCAAAAAACATTCTGTCTCTGATATTATTTCTAAAATTGCCTTTTCTGGATATTTGTATTTTGACTGGTGCTCTTATAACTGTTAGTTTCTTCCTCACAGAATCCTCGTGTGAGATCGGCAAGTCTGTCATAGATTGCTTTAACTCCAGTTACTTCATATAAAACCCTTATTACACTATGCCTTTTCCTTTGTCTGCCTGACTGCCATTGGCTGAAATTTTAAACAAATACGCATGCACGCGAGACCATTTTGTTGATTGTTTCAGGCATTAAAATAAATAGGACTAGTTCTATTTTTCCCCCTGAATCGAGGGGATTTCAAGGGCGATTGTGGAAATGTCAGGTTTGCCAACACAGTAATTATCTATTAGACTTGACATAACCAACAAATAAATGAAATTATTCACATAGTTTTCGTTTTGTTCAGTATGACAGAAAAGAAGAAAACCAGGTAAGGAAAGAGTTTAAACAAATAGTCCAGGTATACTAAATTACTTGATCATTTAAGGTAAATGTCAATTTTCCTTATGTTTGCAGCTCTGAAATTAGTGCCTGAAACAATCATCAAAAATAATAGTCCCAGTTATTTGGGGAAATTTAGCCAACAAATAGCCATGAAAATAAGCACAAAAATAGGCACGAAAAAGCCATAGTGTAATAAGGGTTTTTTAAGAGAATGTTTGGGTTGTGGAGAGAGTTTTGAGGATGACGAATTTTTGTGATACATCACAGGGTGGATGTTTCTGTTACTTTAAGGTTGTTCAGTGGTGGTCTTTGGCAGCTTGAGAATATTTACATCCATTCCTTGATTTTTGTAGAACGTCATTTTTCAGAAATGTTTGCTTCTTGTTATGCATTTTTCTTTAATGTTCTTGGTATGGTTATTGAAGTTGAGTTTTTGATCCATATTTATACCTAGGTATTTTGCTGATGGCCTGCTTTCAAGGAAGTGGTTGTTTAGGATGGTAGTGGGAAGATTTACCGATGGAGTGTGGTGGAAGATAATAAATTGGGATTTTCAGGGGACGCCACAGATTGAATTGGCCCACTTTGTTGATGAGGGGTTGAAGTTTTTCTACTGTGTATGTCAGGGATTCGATATGGGAGATTAATGCGGTGTCATCTGCATATTGCAGGATGTAAAATCTCTTATCAAATGATCTCTTATTCAGAAGGTTTCAGTTATAGATTTCGTGGCCGTAGATATTGCAGAGGAGTGATGAAAGTGGAGAGGATTAAGACATTCTTCATGCTCTATATACAGTTTTCTTGCAGATTACTATTAATTTCGCTTTAAATTTCTACTCCCATTACATCCACTTTGACGGGGAGACAAATCATTTGAAAATAATTCTGCAATTGAAAAAACTGTTTTAAACCAGGAACAGAGGTTTTTGCAGTCAAGCCACTTATATATTATTTTAGTTTCTCTTATTTAGGTATCACTTTAAGATATCCAAAACCTTCGCTTCTTTGCTGAGAACCAAGAAAAGCTACATAATTTTCAAACTAAACTGGCGGCCATGAGACATAAATATGGCTTCTCAGCTTATTTGGTGTCTCGGCAGTTATTCTGCTTTATAGCCACATTTGTCGCACGCGGCCAATGGGTCAAATTTTACGTGTTGAGGTCGTGTGACCATACAGTAACAAAAAATGTAAACTAAACTTTTTTTTTTTCAAAAAAACACTTACGTTTGTCATGGGACACTAAGCTTGAACTTTAAAAGGAAATGGCCACTGGGATCGATTTTTTTTCAACATTATAGCAGCCAACGTGTTGAGTCATCAAACATAACTATGCCAAATTACAACTTTCAATATTGAAATATACATATATTGTCGGATATTTTCCTTTCACTCAAATTCTAAAAATAACTCAGGCATTGAGTTGAGGGTATTGGACATTTTTCATTATTTTTAATAAAGAAAAATTTTAGATACAAGGAGGTTGTCGACGTGTGTGCCTTGGAAAGGGACTTTGAACAGTTCCCTCACGGCGACAAAACCCTTGTTGGGGAAAGGGGTGTATCTCTCAGCGGGGGACAAAGAGCAAGAATCGGTCTGGCTAGAGCTGTGTACTCGGAAGCTGATATTTACTTGTTTGATGATCCGTTGTCAGCCGTGGATACCCACGTCGGAAAACATTTATTCGAGAAATGCATCAAGGAACACCTCAAGGACAAAACTCGGATTTTAGTAACCCATCAGTTGCAGTTCATGAAGCAGGCAGATTTGATTGTTGTGATTAGTAACGTAAGTGTACAAAAATATATACAAATATTGATAAAAGCGTTTCTTGTCCATGGAATTATTGATGCAAACAAAATACACTCACCTCACTAAATGATTTTCACTAAATTGGGTTTGCAGAACCACGACACGTACGATAGCTTCTTCAGGTTGAAACACATTTCGCAGTTTTGTAAACCGAATTTAGTGAAGTGAGTGTCTTTTGTTTACTTTAATATGGATTTTCATCAAATATCAGCCGCGTCAAAAATATAAATTTTTGATATTGTTATAAAATTCTAGATACAGAAACGTCAGAAAAAAATGTCATAAACCATCCAAATTAAAAAATAATTGCCTTCGATGTGTGATGTGGGTTATAGATTCAAGAGCTCATTCGAATAAAAGATTGTCTTTAAAAACGTTTTTTGTTTTAATTATTTTGGATAGAAACGGTCCATAATCACAAAAATCGTCCACCACATTGGAGCCGCCATCTTGAATTTTTGAATTTCGACCATGAATTCATAATCTCTGGCCCCAAAAACACCCACATACCAATTTTGAATATAATCGGACCATAATCACTGAGATCGTCCGCCATCTTGGAGCCACCATTTTGATTTTAATAAATTTTGACAAAAAATTCATAATCTTCATCCCCAAAAACCCCTACATACCAATTTTTATTCGAGTCGAACCATAATTACAAAACTTGTATGCCATATTGGAGCTGCCATCTTGAATTTGTGAATTTTGACAAAAAATTCATTATCTCCGACCTTAAAAACCCCCCACATATCAATTTTGAATAGAATCGGACCATAATCGCAGATACCGTCGGCCATCTTGGAGCCGCCATTTTGATTTCATGAATTTTGACATCAAATTCATAATCTTCGACTCCAAAAACCTCTACACACCAATTTTGTATCGAATCGGACCAATAACATAAATCTCGTTCGCCATCTTGGAGCCGCCATTTTGTTTTTTTCTCTAACAAAAATTCCATAATGTATTGTCATGGAAACTATGAACACCTGCCAAATTTCACGTTATTCGGACAACTAAAAGTGGATCAAATTTAACTTGTAAAATTTGATTGCACACAGGTGAAAGTAAATAAAAGCTAGTAATAAAAAACAAAACACTTTTTGATGTTTTCTAATAGTTATTTATGCAACAAGTGCAAAAAGTAAGTGTTTATTGCACTCGACGTGAAGTTGTCCGACGAGGCAGCCAGGCCGAGTTGGACAACACGTAGAGTGCAATAAACACTTTTTGCCCGAGTTGCATTCAATATTTTTTCTACGTTCATGCAAAAACCAAAAAATGTTTTATTCAGTTGGCACTAAGTGTAGGAAAATAAAAAGCGTACTAAAAATTGCGTCGATTTGACGTTTATGTTTGTTATGATCACAAAATCAAACATCGTGATCGGGCATACAGAGCGTTCAGAAACTGTCCAAATGCAGATAAACAATTTAACTGGGAAACATTCAAGAGAATGAGAAATGATGTTGTTAATGTGTTGAAAAGAAAAAAAGATCAATATTATTTTGAAAAAATCGACAGATACAGAAATAACTCTAAACAAATGTGGAAAACTCTTAAAAAGCTAGTTAATGGTGATGACATAGACTTTCAAAATTGTATACAGTTTGAAAAAGCAGGAGAACTTATATCACTAAGAGATCATTCTGAAATTTCAGATAACTTCAATAGATACTTTGTAGAAAGCATAAACGAAATAGTTGAGAGTATTGACTATATTTAGTTTATATCAATATATATGTTGTTGTTAAGAGATATTATCAATAAGTTATGTAAAATATATTGCTGTTACTACTAAATAAATAAATATGGAGACATGGTGCAATAAAAACTATAATATATATATATATATATATATATATATATATATATAAAACTTTCTCAGAATTCAAATTACTTACATTAACAGACCTATGTAAAATTATACTTTCTATGGATAATAAGTGCAGTATTCATGAAATTTTAAACTCCAAAATATTGAAACAAGTTTTTGAGACTATCGGTCATGTTCTATCTTGAAGCTGGTCATATACCAGAAAGACTGAAAAGCAGTACTATTGTCCCGATACCTAAAATTCCTCATACTATTAAAGCGAATGCATTCAGAGCAATCAACACTTTACCTCCGATTGAGAAGGTGCTTGAAATAGCGGTATATGATCAACTGATTGAATATGTTGAAAAAGACGATATTTTAATAAAAAACCAATCGAGATTCCGTAGAAGGCACTCGTGCGAATCATCAATACAACTTTCCCTAAATAAATTCAAAACCGAACTGGATAATAATAAGTTTGTTGTGGCTGTGTTCCTTACCTCAAAAGAGCATTTGAGACCATTGAAAGGTCTATATTACTAGCCAAATTGAATAGATATGGAATAGAGGGGAAAGTGTACAACTGGTTATCTAATTACTTGACCAATAGAAAACAACGTGTTAGAGTGAATGATATATATTCCTGTGAAATTGCAAATGATTTTGGAGTTCTCCAGGGTAGTGTTCTGGGTCCCCTTCTATTCATACTCTATTTAAATGACATGCCATTGTTTGTTGATTAGGAATTTCTGAACTTTTTTGCGGATGATACCCTGTTGGCATGCAGTCATGAGAACTTAGAAATGGCAATAGAAAGAATGAATACCACATTAGAAAGTGTCAACAAATATTTGAAAATGAATAAAATCAAGCTGAATGTATTGAAAACAAAAGCAATGATAATCACTACCAAATATAAATACAGCCTAATAGACCTAAAAAATATCAATCTCAACATTGATGATGAAAAAATTGAAATAGTGAACACAACTAAATATATGGGATTCCAAATACTTTATCATTTGATGATCATTTTGATTATATTCATAATAAAATTTCAAAGAAATTTTTTTTTTTCTAGAATTGCCAATAATCTGTCAACTGAGTCAAGAATCACAATTTATAATGCAATTGTTCAGTCACACTTCGACTACTGTTCCTCTATCCTATATCTCTTCAATCTGAATAAATTGTCTCAACTCCAAAAACTTCAGAATCGTGGTATGAGGTATATTGTATATTTTTTCAATATGTACCACATATCTCTTACTTTTACTTTTTTTTTAGCTGATTTGTATATTAGGATATCCTATTCAAATAAAGATCTATCTATTTAAAAAAAATGACAGATGTAGAATGACAGAGGGGGGCAATAAACATTTTATTGCATAGTGCAATAAAGAACCACTTTTTTTACTAAATATAGTTCAATAAAGTTTTGTTTTTTGCATGAACGTAGAAAAAATAATTTATTTTAAAAAACGGGCTATAATTATTTTTTAACTATAAAAAGAGTGTTTTTAGATATTACTTTCCTTCATTCCATCAATCTTTTCTTCTAAAAATCAAAATAGAGATCTTTAAATCTTGAGGTATTTCATAAAAATAGGAAAATGTCTTGATTCTCAAGATTTCTCCTACTATTAACCTATTCCATCAGAAAACAACTACTTTCCTGGCTGATACCTTGACGAACATTGGATTACATCTTCGAAATGAAGATATTTTGCAGTCAAGCTTATTTCTAATTCTTGACATTAATGATATTCAATGGACAATCTTTACATCATTTATCAAATGCGCCACTGACAAACAGCAAATTGTCCCTCAGCGCCACGCTAAATAATAATAATTGTTCATCTTTGATGTGAATAATAAGAGATAGTATCGTTATAATTATTGAAGGATTTATTTGGACTTTTTGACTTAATGTCCTACGTGTCTATCTGTCACTTCTGATTTTCTCATAAACCATGCAATGCAGAATACTAGACCCAACATTTTTAAGAAATCTGGTAATATAATGCCTTACTTAAAGTTTGCAGGTAAATCATAATTAAAGATTACTAGAAATTGAGGATAATAAATAAAGGAGATATAGTGGTAAATGTAAGCCCATACTACTCTTGCTCTCATACCCTTTCCCAGTTATAGTCCTTTTTTATGAGTTCTACATCCTTAACTTTGAAGACAAGACAAAACTGTATTATCGAAGCCTGATCAAGTTTCCAAATAAAACTGCCTTCCGAGGGCCATTTTCAATGACTATAATATTTTGAGTGTATGTGAAAACAATTGAATGTTTCTGAGTCCTGCCATCTTTCAGGGCAAAATCGAAAAAGTCGGTACATTCAGCGATATGTCCGAAAAGGATTTGAGCAACCTACAACACCACGGGGATCCACAAGAAGAGGAATGCGTAAAAACTCCGGAAATAGTGAAGCGGGATCGATTCCAATCTGTTACTTCCTTCGGGGTAAAGTTTGTGAATTCGTGCACCAACATGATTCATTTAAAATTCTCTAACATTTCAGAGCTCGTTGTTGGTCGAAGACGAGCCGCAAGAAACGGACGAGCTCATAGAAAAGGGGGCCGTTCCTTCATCCACCTATATGGAGTATTGTCGTGCAGGTGCCAGCTGGTTTGTTCTGTTATTTTTGGCGGTTTTATTAATCGTCGCACAAATGGCATCGAATGCTTCTGATTTGTGGCTGGCACATTGGTGAGCTCAATTTAAAAACTTGCAAATAATTTCTTGTGATAATAATGAAACCTTTTTTTCCCCATTTCCAGGACAAATGTTGAAGAATTAAAGCATAATTCCACACACGGTGGAGCCGAAGAGCCCCTAACCAATACAATCTCTCCCTCGAACAATGTGAACTCATCAGATTCAGATAACACCTTACCCTTGAACAAAACTAACAGTTTTGATGGCCAATATGGAACTCAGGAACATTATATAACGATTTACACTATCTTCATACTGGCGTCGATAGTTTTAACTACGTGCAGATCCCTTCTCTACTACAAAGTGTGTATGACAGCGTCAAAAGTGCTCCACAACAAGATTTTCAGCAACATTTTACAGGCGCCTATGCGGTTTTTCGATACTAATCCTTCAGGTAAGAATAGCAGTTTTTTAGACCATGAAAAATGTCTTTTTTCTCAAAACTGCTCTCTACTACTACCCCTACAATATACCTAGTTACCACCCTAATGCACAGAAACATGGAGCTTTCAACTTCCCACTCAACAGACTTTTTACCATTCCGATGTCAATTTCAATAAGGAGTTTAATATCAAACAAATGGCTTTCAACAATGGCTATTCTCCACACCTCCTGAACAGACATGACCAAATCTTTAAACTCAAAATATACTTTATAGTCCAAGTTAATAACTTATTGACAAAGCATTACTTGTAAATATAAAAATAAATAAAAATATAAATGAATGTAAGTTACACTTACAGTCAATTACACATGTAGATATATAGTAATCACTAAGGATTTACTAGAGCATATAATACTGAAGCACAATATTCAATGTAAAAATAAAGGGGAAAAACATGGAACGAAAACAACATATTAAAAACAAAGTTCGGTTAAAGTGGTAGGAATAGATACGAAGGAAAGATTAATAAGACATTAAATTAAACTTTAACATTCCTGCAGGTTGTAGTATGCTTTTTTTAACAGTTCATTTTTGACTGTTTTCCGAAATATTGATGCATTCACTATATTTTTGAAGAGGGTAGGTAGGTGATTGTAAATTTTTTTACTCTCGAAAAAACTGTTTTTTTATTTCTTCTCTTTCTGGAAGATTCGAAAATTCCTCATTCACCTCACTTCCTTCCCTAGGCAAAGTTTCCTATGATGTTAGGAACGTTTTGAATCATGTAATAAAAGTTCATCTCGATTCTTTGTAAGCACAAAACGTGAAAACGGCTGGTCCTATATGGCAGTTTTTTTTAAACGTTCGTAGTAGCCCCAGGATGGTGGATACGGAAAAAAAATTAGGAAAGTTGCCCAGAAATTGGAAAATTCGGGTATATAAGAAATTTGGCAAAGAAAAAGACTATCGAGTCATTTATAATAATAATCATTTATTGCCCAACAGGTAAAACCCAATTACAGGACATAATTAAATACATCAGTACTGTTAAGTAGTAGATAATTAACAAGTAATATTAAATTCAAATGTGACATGTGATACAATATTAATATATAAAAAAAGGAAGAAAAAAAGAAGAGAAAAAACAGAGTGTAAATTACACTAGTGAGACGAAAAATCACTAAACTAATTAATGGTAATGAACGGTAATAAACTGAAAAGTGATGGAAAAACAGATTATAGTCAATTCCATATTTCCATTGCTGCTTTTTTCATATGCTTCACAGAACAAGTATTGATATCGCAAAAACTGCATATGGAGTTGTAATTATCACACCTATATTCAATTGGAGAATGCAAGATTAAATTTGTTCGCGCTGTGGAGCAGTAAAATGTGAGATTCAACCGTGAATGAGCCCTTGGTACCCTAAAGTTCAGTTATGATAAAAGCAAACTGCAATCAATTAGGCTGTGCAGCAGTTTATGAAGTAAAGTTATTGACGCACATTTTCTCCTTTTTCCTAAAGAAATGAATTGAAAGTGGTCAAGAAGGTTGTTATGGTCAGAGCCCCTAGCTGGATAGATACCACAATTTTTGAAGTACATGAATTTCAAGAACTTTCTTTGTACTTTTTCGATTGTGTACTCATGACAAACAGTAGGGGCTCCAAATGACTGAGCAGTATTCAAGTTTGGATCTTACATATGAGAAGTATAATATTTTCAGGGCATTAACATTTGTAAAGTTCTGACAGTTTCTTATTATAAATCCTAACATTTTAGTGGCTTCGGAAGCTTTTTTATTCATGTGATTGGCAAAAGCCATTTTAGAGTCAAAGAATACACCTAGATCTTTAGTCTCATTACAACGGGTCAACAAACTACCTCGAATATTGTATGGATGTTCAGTATATGTGTGTTTTCTTGTATATGACATCGCTTTACATTTATCAATATTCAAATGCAGATTATTAATTTCACACCAAGCCTGTACATTATCTATGTCTTCCTGAAGTTTTATGCAATCATCCACATTTTGGATAGAACTTACTATTTTCAGATCGTCAGCAAAAAAAAGCTTCATAGAGTTTATTTGTGAGTTTAAATCATTAATAAAAATTAAAAACAACAATGGTCCCAAGTTCGACCCTTGGGGTACACCAGACGTAGAAATTATTGTGTTTGATTTGAATCCATTGTAGTGAACTATTTGGTTTCGGTTAAGAAGGTACGATTCAAAGAAACTCAGTATTACCCAACAAGGAAATAGCTCAGCGGTTACACTGTCGCCTACCAAGCAGAAGGTCACAGGAACGAATCCCAGTCAAGGTATCATTTTTTCTTTATTTTATAAAAACAACGGCTGGACTGATTTGGCTAATTGTTTTAACCCATTAGCGCCTACCAGGCCCATATGGACCCACCTAATCCCTTCCCAATTATTAGGTACAGGCATGGACCAGAACAATCTGAATCAATACAGATTGCATTATTATGTTAGATAATAATAATAATAAACTGTCTTTATTTTAATTATCCTCAGCGAAGTCCAGTTAGACTGCTCAACTCAACCGAGTACCAGTTACAAATAAATTATTTCACACACAATAATGCCTACATATATATATATAATATAATTAACAGTCACGGGAGTAACAGGTATGGTCAAATAACTAAAATGTACTAACATGTAAATAATGCAAAGAATGCGTAAAGGGAGAACATTAATATAATTACAACATATAAAACAAAAATGTTATAGAACCATAAGGTATTCCTTATAGGCTCTTTTAAAGTTTTTTTTTAATATTTTCAATGGTAATAGATACATGGTGATTTTTACTGTAGTTAATGCTTGATTCTGCAATGTATAATGGAATAAAAACTTTCAAAACAAGGAATAAGTTTTTTTTTCGTGAAGTAATTCAACCAGGAAAGCGCCTAGCGGGACCATATGAACCCATCCAATTTTTTGAAAAATTCTTTTATTTTTTTGAAAAACCTTGTTTTGGTACCTATTGAGGTGAAGAAAATCAATAAAAACAACTAATATCGTTTCAAAGTCAAATTAAACAATTCAGGCGTTAATGGGTTAACATAGTTGTATTAGCTTCACTTGTAACTAACAAACAATGTAATGAAATGTTGGAAGTCAATTTTAACTACTTCTAATTGTCATATCGAAATTAAACTTGGTATGTATATGTAGTTTGGATGACAGTACTCTAATTTGGTATCTTGGAGCTGATCTGATGATGGAGCCAGGAGGTGAATAGTGGAACTCTTCAGTGGCTTCTAGTAAAATATGGTGAATGACCGAGGCCGGTTCTCAGTATAATTTACAATTCAAAGTAATGGCGAATGGACTGGTTCTCAGCATATTCGCCAAAATGTATTTATTAATAACTTCCATCTCATGTGGATGAATCAATCGAAGAGTTTTTATTTTTGACACGCTTTTATTTAGTTTCACTTGTTAGTTCCTTCATTCGTAAGTTACAGTCAAATCTTGCAAGTGAATTTTGACCGATTTCAAGTCATCCGATTAATTTGAAATTTGGCAGGTGTTCATAATTCCGGTGATGATGCATTATGAAATTTTTGTTAGAGAAAAAACAAAATGGCGGCTTCAATATGGCGGACGAGATTTGTAATTATGGTTCGATTTGATTGAAAATGGGTATGTGGGGATTTTTGGGGTGGGAGATTATGATTTTTTTGTCAAAATTCATAAATTCCAGATGGCCGCTCCAAGATGGCGGACGAGTTTTCTGATTTTTGTACAATTCTATTCAAAATTGGTATGTGGGGGTTTTTGGGGTCGGAGATCAAGAGTTTTTTGTTAAAATTCACAGATTTAAGATGGCGGAAGAGTTTTGTAATTATGGTCCGATTCGATTCAAAATTAGTATGTGGGGGTTTTCAAAGTGGTAGATAAGGGAATAAAAACATGTTTTTGTGATTGTTACCTGAGAATGAGATATTTTTTCTTTTTATATCTTAGGAATTTTCCTAAAGTATTAATTTAATTTAGTTAAGTAAATTGCTAAATGTTGTAGATACCCTAAAATAAAATAAAATTGAATGTGATAATGTAAGTGGGTGCACACACAGTATTCAGAATACCATCGTGCACCGAATATAATTTATTTAGTTTATATCAATATATGTTGTTGTTAAGAGATATTATCAATAAGTTATGTAAAATATATTGCTGTTACTAAATAAATAAATAATGTTTTTTTTTCAAAATTCATAAAATCAAAATGGCGGATCCAATATGGCGGACGATCTCTGTGATTATGTTCCGATTCTATTTAAAATTGGTATGTGGAGGTTTTTGGGGTCGGAGATTATGATTTTTTTTTTGTCAAAATTTATAAATTTAAGTTGGCGGACAAGTTTTGTAATTATGGTCCGATTCTATTAAAAATTGGTATGTGTGGGTTTTTGGGGTCGGGGATTATGAATGTATTGTCAAACTTCATAAATTCAAGATGGCGGCTCCAAGATGGACGAGTTTTGTGATTATGCTCGGCTTTATTATAAGAAACTGTCAACAGTTCTCAAATGTAAATGCACTTAATTGTTTCTATGTTAGATCAAAACTAGAATACTGCTCAATAATTTGGAGCCCTTACTACTTTTGCCACAAATATACCCTGGAAAGAGTACAGGAAATTTTTAAAATTCATCATTTTTCAAATGTCATGGAGCATATCCACCAAGGGGTTCTGATCACGGTGCTCTTCTGGAACACTTTCAATTTAAGTCACTGGAAACAAGAAGAAGGTGTGCCTCTGTGATATTTCTTTACAAATTGATACACAACAAGGTTGTCTGTAGCACGCTTCTATTCGAGTTAAACTTCAGTATACCAAGACCTGGGTCACGACAAAGTGCCACTTTCTACTGCAACACGGCAAGATCAAATTTAATACTACTATCGCCTATTATGAAAATGTGTGAGAATTTTAACTCCATCTGTAGATCATGTGATATCAATATAATAATAATAAATTTTTAAAGACAAACTATTATTCAAATGCGCTAAAAAGTAAAAAATAATTGCTTTGGATGGGTGACGTAGGTTATTCCGTGAGTTATAGGTTCAAAAGCTTTTGTATTCGAACTGAAAACTTTGCGCAACAAGCTCTTGAATCTATAACTCACAAAATCACACATCCAAAGCAATTATTTTTTATTTTTTTGAATAAAAATAAAAATGTTTTTTATTAACTATTTTATGATTGTTCGTAATACTCCGAATAAGGTTATTAGGGAAAGAAATAATTTTTATTGGAAATTTCTTTGTCCTGAAAAAGTTTTCAGGAATCTATAATATATATATAATGAAAATGAATATTTGTGTTGGTAAGCTCATAACTTGAGAACGGCTGGACCGATTTGGCTAAATTTTTTTTCGGGAAAACGGGATAACGAACGGGATAACGGAAAACGTGATTACTGGATAACGGAAAAACGGGATGAAAGGAAAATGGAATAACGGAAGCGGGCAGTGTCAAAGGCATAACTGGTTAAATAGTAGTGTTTTTTTTTTGGGGTCGGAGATTATAAATTTTTGTCAGAATTCAATAAGATGACTGAAAAGAATTAAATTGATAAAAAAGACAAACTTTTATACAAATGCACAAAAAAAGGAAAAAATAATGTCTTTAACTGTTTGACCTAGGTTATACTGTGAGTAGCAGATTCAAAAGCATGCCGTGAAAATAAACTAGGTATTCTTGCTCGGCATGATTTAGAATCTGCTACTCACAGCATAACCTAGGTCAGACAGTTGAAGAAATAATGTTTTCCTTTTTTATTGAATAAATCCATTTATACAGGTTTTCTCCCTTGGGATTATTTCAGTATTGACGATTCTGAGAAACAAAACCGTTTGGGCTAAAAGAAACTTCAAAGGATAAAACTAGAGATAACGTGTCTCTTCTATTACAGGCAGAATACTCAATAGATTTTCCAAAGACATGGGAGCAGTAGATGAACTTTTACCACGAGCCGCTCTGGACGCTATTCAAATATTCCTGGTGATGGCGGGTATTCTCGCTATGGTCTTCATCAACGTCACTTGGATGGTTGCTCCGGCAATAGTACTTGGTATTTTGTTCTACTACTTCAGGGTGATCTATCTATCCACCTCCCAGGATATCAAACGATTAGAAGGAGTTAGTGAGTAATTCAAAAAAAAAACTTACATATTTATGAACTATACATTTTTCAATTTTTAGCTAGAGCTCCGGTGTTTTCGCATCTTTCTGCAACTTTACACGGCCTCCTCACTATAAGATCCTGCAAAGGGGAAAAAATGGTAGCAGAAGAGTTTGATACTCTTCAAGATCAGCATACGGGCACTTGGTTTTTGTTCCTGGTTAGCAGTGAAACTTTCGGTTTTTACTTGGACATTATCAGTACCATATTCCTGGCCATGGTGACATTCCAGTATATGATCTTCAGAAACGGTAAATACATTATTATTTAATTATCGTTGCTTGCTCACAAATATTTTGGTAAAGTTCTGCAGCTGATAATTTTTCGTATACTGCTGGTTGTGGTTAAGGCTATAGTATCAGAACCTGAAATAATATAATAATAATAATAATAAAGTACTCCTGCAAAATGTCCTTCAAATGTTGTAAAACAACACCTTTAATTCATTACGTTTGCGTGACGTGTGCTTCTGTCTTTCATCGAAGCTGTCTGCAAAAAAGTTATAAAAACAAAGTGAAATTATTACAAGAAAATACAATTTTGTGCTGTGAGGAGCCAGTCGAACATGACATCCCTAAAGAAACAAATCTATTGGAGCAAACTATAACTGAGTTATCTTATGACAATTATATGAAAGACAAACATGGAAAAGATAAGATAAGATCTTTATTCACCATTATATACATAATCGGTATATGAAAGCATGCATAGTAAACACACGATATCACAAGCGATTTGTTTTGGTACGTCAGCATTATGTGTAAATAGTTTAAAAATACATCCTTAATAATGAAAATATAACTATGCATTAAAGATATAACAATTAGTTTAAAAAGACAGAACAAAAATAAGGTACAGTTCAATGTAAAGTTATCTTCTGTGATAATATACCGATTTGTTTAGTTACTCTTAGCATGCCCACAAGAGAACTTCTTACATGACATTTATTTTACGTCCAAATATGGGTATAGATATCGCTAATTTCATACATAGGATCAGCAAGTAATGATTTTATCAGTAAAAATTTTAATTTTTTTTAGGAAAAGTCCCTCCAATCCGCTGGTATGATATTGTATAATTTCAACGGCAGATATTCAGTCTGCCTCATTGTTTTACTGTATTTAACTTGGGGCAGTCTGTATAAATCTTTATTTCTGGTATTGTGGTCATGAGTTTGTGTTCCAGTAGTGCTTTTATTTTTGTTGTCATGTACCCACAGGATTGCCTCCATTATATATATATACAGGGCAGTGTCAAGATTTTCATATTTATAAATAGTGGTTTAGCGTGTTCTCTTGGGCCTACTTTTGCCATGGTTCTTAGAATTTTTTTTTGCCATACCAGAATGTCAGGGCCTGCTACACTAGTTCCCCACAGTAGAACCCCATAGGTTAGATGAATGTGCACCATGCCATAATATACTGTCTTCAGTACCTCATCAGATATTATTTCCCTGAGATTCCACAGAAGATACTGGCTACTGGCTAACTTTTTCTTCAATTCATTTATGTGTGTTTTCCAATTTTTTTTTTTTTTTCATATGTTCTGGTTCCCACGAAAAGGGATATCCTGTAATGTTCAGAGAACATCGTGGGAACCTAGGGAAAGAAGGTAGGAGTTGGTGTTCTTCTTAAATTTCTGAAGGTTGTATGCCTCGGGGAACACCTCCCTAGGCAATGAGTTCCAAAGCCTCGCAGTTCGTTAGTTTGAATGAGTCTTTGGAAAGTGATGTTCTGCAGGTCTCCAAAGTGACCACGAAGGGGTGTGAAGACTGAACTTGACGAGTTAATCTCGAAGAGACTGCCAAAGGAGGAACGATTGTTGATATTTCAGAAGAGCATCGCCCATGAAAATATCTATAAAATAGAGACAAATCGCCAACTTTTCTACGGTGTTCCAGACAAGTGAGCGAGTTTGTGAGCGAGGCATCACCGACGAGACGAATTGCCCTTTTTTGGACAGAATCCAATAGCTTCAGGATATGTTTAGGTGCCGCACTCCAAATATGGGAACAGTATTCCAGGACAGGTCGGATCTGTGCCTTATAGATCATAAGCAGCTGACTGGAGGTGAAATAGCTCTTGGCACGAAACAAAAAAACAAGTTTTTGGGATGCACTTTTGGCAATGGACCTCACGTGATTTTCCCAGGAAAGGTTATTGCTGATAGTAATACCAAGCATCGATATGGATGACTTCAGTGGTATGGTTACTCCTGACAAAGTTATGTTAGGCACAGTGAGATCGGCTTTTCTAGAGAAAAGACATGCTTGTGTTTTGTTTGCATTGAATTCTACCAAGTTATTAGATCCCCATTCGAGAATTGTTGCTAAGTCCATATTTATATTGTTAACATTTCTTCCTCGTTCATTTCTGGTTTCACGGGCTGATATAGGGGCCCTGGAAGAGAAAGCGGTATGGAGGGTACTATCATCGGCAAAGCTGTGTACGGGACATGAAGTTGCTTTCATCAGGTCGTTGATGTGAAGTAAAAATAGTGTTGGTGCTAGAATGGATCCTGCGAACACCAGCATTTATGAGTAGAGTGTCAGATGAAACTCCATCGACCACTACATGGAGAGACCTGTTTGAGAGAAAACTAGCAAGCAGAGAACACAGCTGAGGGGCAAGCCATAAGATGGAAGCTTGGCGAGAGTCCCTGGTGCCAAACTCGATCGAACGCCTTGGAGATATCTAATGCCACAGCTAAAGTTTCTCCATACTTTTCAATAGATAGCTGCCATATATGTGAGACGATGCGAGCAGGTCACCAGTTGATCTCTGATGGCGAAGCCATATTGCCTATCATTGATAATTCCTGAGTCTTCCAGATATTTCATGAGCTCGATGTTGATGGCTTTTTCCATGACCTTTGAAATAATAGATAGCAGTGCGATAGGTCTGTAGTTGCTAGGTAGGGTCTTTTGCCTTTTTAGGGACTGGCTGTACTCTTGCAATTTTCCAATTGGACGGAAATACTCCCAAATTGTAAGAGTGGTTGAACAACTTGCAAAGAACAGGTGTTAGTTCGGGGGCACATTTCTTGAGAACAATCGGCGGGATTCCGTCAGATCCACAGGCTTTGTTGGTGTTGAGACCCAGCAACATCTTTGTTGGCGAAAGGTGATCTCGGGCATGTGACTGTCAATAGGTGTAATGTTCGGGGTTGTTTTCCGAAGAATCCAGAGTGGAATTTCCAGCAAATAGGTGCGCAAAGATATTGGCTTTTCCTGGGCAGTCGTTGCTAGTGTTCCATCTTCTTTGGTTAGGGGAGGAAAAGAGCTGGAAGTGAAGTTTCTTCCCACAGCTTTGGCGAAAGACCAAAATGAACGGGATCCGTTGGGACATTCAACGAGTTTTGATCTTATTTTGGCATTATGAGCATCTTTTGAACATTCTATTGTCTCTTTGCATATGCCTCTAGCCTCAACATATGCTGCTCTGGTCTCAGGTCCCGGATTTTTTAGCTCAGCATCTATGTAGAAGCCCAGTGATTTCACCACGATTTCATCCTCTTCTTCTACTCGATTTTTTGAAAAGGTAATTTTTTTGGTCTTGTTTTTATTCAGGGCCAGCGCGTTAGAGTTGAAGTATATTTCGCTTTTCGCAAGAGTTTCACTTGATACTCTGTAGATTTCATCTAGTGACCTATCCTGTATACAGAATGTAGAGTCATCTGCATACATGAACACATCTGCCCTATCTATGAATGTTGGTAGATAGTTGATGTATAATATGAAAAGTAGAGGTCCCAGCACCGATCCCTGGGGTACCCCATGTTTAACTTGTCTTGTGCTAGATGTAGTGTTGTTAAATGAGACGTATTGCCGTCTATCCTTCAGATAAGTCTCGATTAGGTTGAGGGCTATACCACAAATGCCATATTTATAGAGTTTTCCTAGCAGGATATCATGTGAGACACTGTCAAATGCTTTTGACAGGTCACACAGGATTGATCTTTGTGTATTCCCATCTCTGTTTTGGCAATTTGATGAACCATTTCCGTGACTGCTTTGTAGTTGATCTGAGAGCTCTGAAACCATACTGAGTGATCATCCAACTGTTTACCCTTCTCTAGAAATTTGATCAGTCTGTCTTTTATAATGATCTCTATAATTTTTGATAGTATTGGGGTGATGGTAATAAACCGGTAGTTGTCACGGTCATTACAGTTCCCTTTCTTCAAGATAGGAATAGCCCTACCAAGCTTGAGGTGCGATGGGAATTGCCCCTTCTCCAAGCATTTGTTTATCAGGTGTGTTAGTGGTTTGCTTAGAGTTTCCTGAATAAGTTTTATTGTTTGGGCGCTTATGTCGTAAGGATTATTTGTTGGAGTTAAGAAAACGGAGTCTTTTACATTAATATTCAGGAGTTCGTCCCCAGTTGAATCGGTGGGAGGAATATTTTTCAAGATGTCATCAATCACTGATGCACTGTACTCACTGAATTCACTTGCTGTTAGGGTTGTGTTCGGTCTACCTTTGATCTCATTTACCACATTCCAAGCAGTTTTTGCTCTATTATTACTGTTTAAAAAAACCTTGTCGTACATCCCTCTTTTTGCTTTCTTAACCATTTCTCTATACAGTTTTAGAGATTTGTGGTATGATAATTTCAGATCAGAGTTTCCTGTTATTCTGTACTGAGTTTTTTTTTGTTTCAGTTCCTCTCTCATAATCTTCAAGTCTCTATTAAACCACTTGGGTTTCCGATCAGTCCCTTGTTTGCTATGTTTTAGTGGAAAAGCCAGCTCTATAGCATACGTAATGTTTTCACACAGAAATCTGGAGAGGAAGTTTGGGTCCTCAGATAGGTAAAAATCGGACATATCTATTTTGTTTACATAATGCTTAAATTCTGCTGCCCCTGTTTCCGTTATGTGCCTTCTATTGTTATGTATTTTTTTGTTCCCATCTAATTTCTCATTTCCTTCCATAATAATGTAAATACCATAGTGGTCCGATAATTCTTCTTTAATAGTACCTGATTTCTTGTAGTTATCAAAATTTACACATATATTGTCGATTCATGTGGAAGAATGATCGGTCACCCGAGTTGGTTCATTTATAATTGCTTCGAGATTAAATGAGAGGAGAGTATTTGTGAGGCAATGTTTCTACTTGCTATCACTGAGGAAATTTACGTTAAAGTCCCCTAACAAAACAATTTTATCAAATTTCTTTGTGAGATTCCTCAACATACTTTCTAGACAGTCCACAAACTTATTTAGTTCACACTGTGTTGATCTGTATAATGTGACGATAACAGTATTACTTATGGATACGGCTGCAAATTCAGCATCTTTTTCAATACAAAACTGCTCGACGCACCACTCCTGTGCAGAGATACCATAACTCACAAAAATAGCAACACCGCCACGTTTGAATCTTTGCCTACAGAAAAAATTTACTAATTTATAATTACCTATACCAGCGGATTGAAGTTGTTCCTTTGTTAACCATATTTCAGAAAGGCATAAAACATGATATGGATTTTCTGCTAGGAAAATATTTAGATCATCTATCTTGTTGCTAAGACATTGTACATTCAGATGGAAAATATTCACTTCTGAGATATTATTTTCGAATTTAAAGGAGAGTTTCTCTATTTTGGTTCCTATTTGGTAGTCACTGTTCGAATATTCAGTTTCATTCATGTCACAGTTGCTTGGAGGGGTCTGTGCTTGTCTAAAAAAGAAATGGGCCGGTTATTGTTTTCTGGCATGTCTCTTCTGAAGTCC
This sequence comes from Gonioctena quinquepunctata, assembly GCA_018342105.1. Lineage (NCBI taxonomy): Eukaryota > Metazoa > Arthropoda > Insecta > Coleoptera > Chrysomelidae > Gonioctena > Gonioctena quinquepunctata. The sequence goes on from JAFIRS010001191.1 coordinate 174,325, forward strand.
AGTCTCCTGTATCCCTCTCCTCTTGGCCAGAAAGAAGGCTTGTAGAGATCTTCTTTGAATTTGAAGTCTACTGCTATCATAAAAGCTTTCGATTCATTTTCGGTTTGCAAGTGTTTTACTGTGATGTTGTCATTGTTTTCATTTGTTTTTTCGGATATGAAGATTTTGATATCTTCTTCTTCTGTCTCCTTGTCGACTCGATATATGTACATCCACACTTTGGGTTTTGCCCCTCTGAAGTTACCGGCATTTTCCGATTGGCCGATATTTCGCTTATATGTATTTTTACTTCTTACGGTGCGCCATGTTGGTTCATCATTATCATTCTGGAGAGTGTTTAAACTTAATGGGGAAGCTGTTTCATTACCAGATTGAATACTTCCTCCCAAATTTATAATTTCATTGCATTTCTGTCTAGTCTGAATTTCCAATAAATCCTTTGCCACTTCTTTAGGATTTATAGCAGAGCCACCCTGTTTATTTGGAGATCCAGGTGCTTCCAATGTGTCATGGGCCATTCACGTTTTTTTGGGCTGGCTTGCTCAGTTGGCTATTAGTCGTGTTTTTGTGCGTCCTGTTTTTTCATTTTTGGTTTCTTCTATGTATGTGTCTGGGTTTTTTATTTGTTCTGCAGTTGTCTGAGTGTTTGGAATAATTTTGTTTTTGTCATCATACTTTCTAAGCTTTTCTTCAAAAGTTACTATTTTCTCGTTTAATAGTGCAATTTGAATCTCTTTATCTCCGATGATGGTATTTTTATCAATAATAATTTGCCTCAGTAGAGCATTCTCTTCAGTTAAATATACTTCTTCTGTCATGCAAGAGTCACTGAGGTACTTCTCCTTGATTTGCTCATCACAACAGGTTTTTGTTCTAGTTGCACAAGCTTTGTGGTACACTGATGACATTTCGCACACACTAGTCCAGAGTTTGTATTTTTCTTACAGTATTTACAGTTTTTCTTCAGCCTATCTACACTGACATTCTCATTTGCTGCCATCTTGAAATGGCAGCTTGAAAATTGACTAAAGAAAATAATATTCTGTTGAATGAAGCCCTACAACTTGAATCAGAATATAATGATTCACTAAATAAACACAAAAAGATAATTAGTGAAATGCAAAACCTGATAGACAAATTACAACAAAAAATAGCAAATAGTATAAAAACAGCTGAATGCGTTAGAACCCAAACTACCTCCGTGAAACAAAAAAGCAAGGCTACTTCAACTGATAAAAACGACATCGATATAGTACAAGGCAATATGTTTAAAACAGCGAAAATTATCAACAAGGAAACGCAGACAACCTAAAATCAGAAATGCTTTATTGTCATAAAATATTAAATTTTGTTGACAAAAGCTACTAAGAACTAAGATATAAATAGCTACATACAAGGCCGTACCCAGAATTTTCGGGGGGGTTTGGTTCTAAAGTAAATAATGCAATGTACATTTTACCAAATTTTATTACTACAACTACAAGAGAGCATTCGACTCTGTCAACCACTCTTTGCTAGGGCAAAAATCATTAAAGATACAGATACTCTAATAATTCTAAAATAAATAATAGTAGTAATAAAATATTAAACAGTAATACATCACAAATCTTCTAAAAAAGCCAATAGACTTTTCTTAAAACTTACAACAGTATTGGACTCTTTCAAGTGTATGGGGCGTTTATTGAATTCATTCAAACCTTTGAAAAATAAGTTATTCATGCATCGTCTCGAACTAGTTCTATTAATGTGAAGTCATTATTTTGCCTAGAGTTATAACGATGAATATCTCTATTTAAACTCACAAAATCATTAAAATAAGTTGGTTGAAAACCTTTAACAATCTTAAAAATAAAAACCATTGTTGAAAATAAAGCCTTTTTCTACTCCACCGATTTTGTCTGAAGCCCATAAACATAGAGCTCCTCAACAGATATACCCTCTTAAGAGACCCACAAATTCAAGCAATACATCGACACCCTCAGGCGACTACCTGGGAGAAAATCCAACACGAACATGAATAAATATGCATAACTTTTTTTTTTTTTTTATATATATTTTTTATAAAATTGTACCAATAGGCAGAAGGACTTCGGTCGATAGCCTATTGAATTGAATTTTGGTTCGGTTCAATAGAGTTCCTTTTATTATTATTATTATTAAAGCCTTTTTTTTACTGACAACCACTGAAGTGAATTTAACATATACGAAATTGAAGTATAGCGATTACATTTAAGAATCATACGCATTCCACAATTTTGAAGTTTCTGTAATGGAGACACTTTATTTTGATTGAATAAAAACAGTAGGGAAGCACAATAATCGAAATGAGGTTGGATAATGCAAATGCTGGTGTTCCGCAAGGATCCATTCTCGCACCAACACTATTTCTACTTCACATCAACGACCTGTTGAAAGCAACTTCATGTCCAGTACACAGCTTTGCCGATGATAGTACCCTCCATACCGCTTTCTCTTCCAGGGCCCCTATATCAGCCCGTGAAACCAGAAATGAACGAGGAAGAAATGTTAATAATATAAACATGGACTTAGCAACAATTCTCGAATGGGGATCTAATAACTTGGTAGAATTCAATGCAAACAAAACACAAGCATGTCTTTTCTCTAGAAAAGCCGATCTCACCGTGCCTAACATAACTTTGTCAGGAGTAACCATACCACTGAAGTCATCCATATCGATGCTTGGTATTACTATCAGCAATAACCTTTCCTGGGAAAATCACGTGAGGTCCATTGCCAAAAGTGCATCCCAAAAACTTGGTTTTCTGTTTCGTGCCAAGAGCTATTTCACCCCCAGTCAGCTGCTTATGATCTATAAGGCACAGATCCGACCTGTCCTGGAATACTGTTCCCATATTTGGAGTGCGGCACCTAAACATATCCTGAGGCTATTGGATTCTGTCCAAAAAAGAGCAATTCGTCTCGTCGATGATGCCTCGATCACAAACTTCGCTCACTTGTCTGGAACACCGTAGAAAAGTTGGCGATTTGTCTCTATTTTATAGATATTTTCATGGGCGATGCTCTTCTGAAATATCAACAATCGTTCCTGCTTTGGCAGTCTCTTCGAGATTAACCCGTCAAGTTCAGTCATCACACCCCTTCGTGGTCACTTTGGAGACCTGCAGAACATCACTTTCCAAAGACTCGTTCATCCAACGAACAGCGAGGCTTTGGAACTCATTGCCTAGGGAGGTGTTCCCCGAGGCATACAACCTTCAGAAATTTAAGAATAACACCAACTCCTACCTTCTTTCCCTAGGTTCCCACGATGTTCTCTGAACATTACAGGATATCCCTTTTCGTGGGAACCAGAACATTAAAAAAAAAAAAATTGAAAGTTGTTATTTTAGAATATGTGCTCAAACAATTTGAAACTCTAGAAAAGAAAAAGAGCTTTTTTTGATATTTTCTCAATAATATACTCAGCGTGGTTATTTAATGCCAAAGAACTATCAATAATGAAACCAAGATATTTAATTTCGGATACAATTTCGATATTTTCTAGAGGAAATATACCTTTTTCTAGAGACGTATTAACAAGGTTTAGCAATACATGTCCAAAACAATCAAAAGTTTCTTTCAAGAATTTACTGTTGAGAATTTCGTCTTTGCTTATTTTGTTTTCCAATGAGAATATGATTTTACGGAGATGGCTCATACTTGGCAATGTGAATTCACTCAATGACTCATTGATATGGGGATAGTTTTGGCTCGACCATATTTCTTCATATTCAATACTGTTAGCAATTTGATAAATACTTGCGACAAAATATTGCTTGAAATTTTCAGCAATCTCTAAGCTATCAGTATTATAACGGGGTTGAATATCATCAGTAAATCTTATTTTATTATAACAAAGATCATTTTTAGGACTTTTCAGAGATTTCATGTTTTTCCACATCAGTTTAGAGTTATTTCTATTTAAATCTATTTGTTGTTCATAGTAATCCAGTTTTTTATGTCTAAGAAGGTTAACATACTGGTTTCTCAAACTTTTGAAGTTTTCCCGCATTTGGTCTCTAAGATGAATACTACTATTTTTGAAATTTTTATAGGCAGAATCCCTTTCTTTTGCTTTGTTCCTTAATTCATTATCATAGTACGGAAGTTGGTTTTCTTTCATTAAAACTGAATGTTCAGGAACAAGTTTGTTAACAATATTTATTATTATTATTATTATAAGTTTTTGTAGTAATGTCATCCAAAATAATATCCACATCAATTGAATTTAGTAGCCAGTTTTGAGAAAGCAATGCCATATTGATGTTCTTGTAAATTTCATCTGTATATTTCCTTGTTTTTATTATTTTTGCATTATTTTTTAGTTTGGAGTTGAAACAACTTACTGTAATAACAGAATGATCAGTGATTTTAGGAGTATCATTAACATAGGCATTTATATTAAGGCTAATTGTTACAATGTAATCTACTAGAGTTCTACTGGTATTTGTTATCCTAGTATAATCAGTTACAATGTTCAAAACCATACATATTAAATACATTCATAATTTTTTTCGTATAAAAAAAGGACATGTCTTTGAAGTCAATATTAAAATCACCTATAAGTAGAACTCTTCTATTATTTTGATTGGAAAAACCTTCGAGCATATCTTCTAACATATCAATAAAGATGGAATCACTTGTATAGACCTCCGATCAACCATTTCCCACTTTCCAATTGGGAAAACTGCATAATGGGAAGCGGGCAGAGTCAAAGGCATAACCTAGATAGAACAATATAAAACAAAATAGGAAAAAAGAAATTCTACGTGGTCGAGAGTTTTCAGGAAAAAAAAAGGAAATATAGAAATTTGGACAGGACAATGTCTGTCGGGTCAGCTAGTCTACAATAAAAATTAAAATATATGTAACATCTAACAGAAAACAACTACTTCCTCGACTAAAGCACACATTTGATAGATATCGTAAACGGACCCCAACTCATAAGAAAAGATCTGATAGTAAAAAATTTGCATTTTTTTTCAAGTAGTTGTTCTCTAGTCTTGAGAACTCAGTTGAATCAATAAGTTACAGAAGAATGTTCCTCAGAAAGATATTGGGATTGGGTAACATATGTTCTGCTGTAGCTCGGAATGAAAATATTTCTTTTGCCCACCAAAATATTCAATGTATCAGTAATAAGATAGTTCTTCTAAACAATACGTTTAAGGAAGATAACATATGTGATTTTCTGATTATTACGGAACACTGGCAAAAGGCTGAACAATTAGAAAGTATTAAGTTAAGCAATTTTGATCTTTGTGCCTCATACTCTAGAGATACCAAGATCCATGGAGGAGTTTCTATCTATAAACATGATAATTTCGTGGGAATTATTCATATGCTAAATATGACTAGTTTTTGTAAAGAAGGTGTTATAGAAGTATGTGGCATCAAATTACTAAGTAGAAATATGATTTGTATAGCAATTTACAGACCACCTGATGGTGACTACAGTGAATTCCTGCTTTTACTCAGCGGAATTCTCGCAGAAATTGATGATGAGACTACATCAATAATCATTGGCGGAGACTTCAATATCAATTTTCTAGTACATAGCACCAACCTTACTCTTTTAGAGGACCTGCTTTCTTCCTATGACATTGAAATCGGTTTGAGAATGCCAACAAGGGTTACGGTAAACTCAATGACATGTATCGATAACTTCTTTATCAAGACAAGCCACCCCTATAGTGTGGCAATAGTAGACCTTCATCTTTCAGATCATTATTCACAATTTTTGAAAATTACTTCTGATCTGCAACACGAAGTCAGTAATGGTAAGAAAAATAGTTTTTCTTATCGTCGTGACCTATGCAATGAAAATATTGTAAGATTTCGTAATTACTTATCACACAAGACTGGGCAGGCGTATATGCTCAGAGTTGCCCCAACTTAGCATATGATGCTTTTAGTAAAACTCTTACATATTATTTTGAAATATCATTCCCAAAAAGAAAAAAATTACCTTAGGGCTGACCAAAAAAAATGACTTCACACAAAATAATGATGACTCGTGAAATAGGAGAGTTAAAAAATAAGGTCTCGTTGTTTAATACATTAGCTAGGAATGATAATAGATATAAGGAAGAATGTAAGAAATTCAATAAAGAATACAGAGAGAAATTGCAATCGCTGCATAGACAACATCATGATGATTTGATATTAAACTCATCCAACAAATCTAAAACAACCTGGGCCATAATTAAGGAGTTACAAAAAAATAAAACTATGAAACATAGTGAAATAGTTATAGCAGTCGATGATGTTCAATATTCAGATGAAATGTTAGCTGAAAAATTTAATCTACATTTTACAAGGACTATATCTGAAAATTTCTCTGTTGACACGAATTTTCTCGAGTAGTAACGTCACCTTAAATAACTCAAGCTTTTTTATGTTTCCAATTACTGAATGTGAACTCGCACAAATGATTAACAGATTGAACAACTCTAACTCCTCCGGGATCGATGAAATCTCCAACAAAATACTGAAAAATTGCTCTGGTGAATTATGTGGTGTACTGACTTTTTTAATTAATCTCTCAACCTCAAAAGGCATTTTTCCGACCAATCTTAAACTTGCTAGTGTATCTCCTATTTTTAAAAAAGGTGACCCAAACAATATGGATAACTATAGAGCAATTAGTATTCTTTCAAGTATCTCTAAACTCTATGAAATTAACATGAAAGAACAATTGGAAGCCTATTTCACAGCAAATAACTTGTTATCGCCGTCACAACATGGTTTCACAAAAAAAAAAACTGATACGGCACTGTGTGAATTTCAAAATCGAATAGTAAGTGCTCTAGACAAAAAGAAATGCGTTTTAGGATTGTTTATTGACTTTTCACGGCCTTGATTGTGTAAACCATGATCTTCTGCTTCGACAAACTCTCAAGATATGGTGTAAGAGGAATACCCCTATCCTTACTAAACTCATACTTATATAAGAGAAGACAAGTAGTCAAAGTTGGAAAAATTCTAAGTACTGAAAGAAATATTGAGGATGGAGTACCACAGGGATCCATTCTAGGACCCTTCTTGTATTTAGCTTTTGCCAATGACTTGGTAGGGTACCTAAACAAGAACTCGGCCATTCATTGTACATGTTATGCTGATGATACTAATATATTAATTATTGAAAATGATATGGACTCCGCAAAAATCACAGCTTTTGAGACCTACAAAAAAGTTATAATGTGGTCGAAGAAAAACAATTTAATGTTGAATGAAGCTAAAACTAACGTGTTAAATTTCAAGATGAATACTGGACAACAATATGAGTTGAATCTGTTTGTTGATACTTCCTTGGAATTGAACCTAACTAAGTCAACAAAATGTTGGGTGTTGTTTTGATGACAAACTTCAATGGAGGACACATATTGACAACTTATGTAATAAACTTAGAAAAGCCTGTTATTCTCTTAGGTTTCTCTCCAACCATTGTAGTCAAAGTATTTTATTGACTGTCTATTATGCAAACTTCAATTCGCATCTTAGATATGGTATCCTGAACTGGGGCACATCCTCTACCGTGTCTCGTGTGTTTTGTATACAAAAGTATGCTATTAGGATCATTGCTAAGTTGGGCTATAGAGATACTTGTAGACAAACTTTTCAGAATTTGAAAATTTTAACGCTAGCAGGAGTATTCATAATGGAAGCTTGCACATATATCTACCGAAATAGAAATACACTAGCTGCTAACAGAGCCTATCATAATCATTCTACCCGGAATGCCCACTTATTATTACCTAGTCAACATCGCACTGCTCTTTACCAAAGAAGTTTTGAGTTTCAGGGCTGCAAACTTTTTAATAAACTCCCCGATAACATGAAAAATTCTGAAAATGTACATATTTTTAAATCAAGACTGAAGCAACTTCTCCTGTCAAAGAACTGCTACAGTATAGATGAGTTTTATCTGTAATCCAATACTATATGTGTATATAGGAAGGAATTATTTATTATTATATTTATGTGGTATACATCTGTTTATGTTTTTATATACTTGTCATTTTATAATATATTTTTTTTTATTTTTTTATACATATTTTTTTAACCATTTTCGATTTTACAACTATGTGACATTATCTATCTTAGTATAGTTTTATTTTTTTAATATTGTACATTGACGTTTTCCTCTTTTTCATTTGTACTCCTGCTCCTGTGGTTGTACAGATCAATCTGAGTAAATAAAGAGATTATTATTATTATTATTATTAATTTCACTTTATAATGGAGGACAATGGTTTTTTGTAAACGCCGCGATTTGAAAAAAAAATGCTTCTGTGTTTCCTGACACCAGCACCCACCATAATGCTTATTACTTGTTCTGATCTTCGAAAATTCTACTTAGATCAGCTGACACTCATGTACCTCTACAAACACATATTACGTGAAGATGATACCTTGAATTATTCCAGAGAAAACGCTCAGTGCCGACGTAGGCTTGGTGATATCTCAGACCCTCATTTTGACTGGCATGTTGCAGTTCGGGGTACGTCAAACTGCGGAAGTGGCCAGCAACATGATCAGTGTAGAGAGGGTGCTCCAGTACACAAAACTCGATAAAGAGGGACCGTTCGAATCACTGCCAACGAAAAAGCCGCCTAGGAGTTGGCCAGATCGAGGTACCATCTCCTTCAAAAACACTTATCTGAGGTACGCCCCGGATTTGCCGGTCGTGTTGAAGAATCTGAATGAGCAGATTAAATCTTGTGAAAAGGTGAGTGGGACATCAAAAATTCATTCTCGTGATTCCTATGACTAATATTACAAAACCGTCCTAAGGCCATATCTCCCAGAGTTTTCGATTGCTGGAGTCGCTTAAAATAATAATTACAATGGGCAGAAGGAACTGGGTCGGTAGCTTATTGGATCGATGTAATTTGGTTCAATAAAAGTAATTATTATCGTTATTATATTGAACAGTATCACAGTCACATAACACGTTGAATAATACAATACAATACTTTATTTATCACATGCGAAACGTCAAAGCTAAAATACAATAATTTCAAACATGATAGATTTGCTACAATAACAGATACAATACCATACAAATATAATACAAATACAATACAAATACAATACAAATACAATACAAATACAATACAAATACAATACAAATACAATACAAATACAATACAAATACAAATACAAATACAAAAATACAATACAAATACAATACAAATACAAATACAATACAAATACAATACAAATACAATACAAATACAATACAAATATACAATACAAATAAATACAAACAATGCAAATACAATACAAATACAATACAAATACAACTGCTGCGCAAACTACAACTTTATGGATTTAGGAACCAAAGCCATAAGTGGGTACAGTCTTACCTAAGTGATAGAACCCAACTTGTTAAAACCCACAAGTTGTCAGACAGTGGGGCAATCCATTGTGGCGTTCCACAAGGATTGGTGCTTGGTCCAATCCTATTTTTGTTGTACTTCAATGACCTGACTAGCTTAACAACTGACGGACTATTTACAGTCTTCGCAGATGATACAACAATTCTATGGCATGATAACAACATTGATAGCTTACATATGAAAATAACCCGAGATATATCAAAAATAAAAGAATGGTGTAATGCGAACCTACTGTCCTTTAATATCAACAAAACTAACTGTATAGCATACAGCTGTGCCCTACCCGATATTCCTTTAGGAAATGAATCCATAGTCAATGTGAGTACAAACAAATTTCTTGGAGTCTACATCGACAAGCAATTGAAGTTCCATGATCACGTTAAGCAATTGGGAAAGAAGCTTGCATCAGGATGTTATGCTATCATATAGTAACCAATGAATTGGGTACAGCAACGGCCAAGATGGTTTACCATGCACTGGTTGAATCGCATATTCGATATGGTATAGCATTCTGGGGTTCATGTAACCAAGAAAACTTCCAATCAATATTTGTCTTACAAAAACGCGCCATTCGATATCTATCAAAAGCAGGACCGCGAGAGTCATGCAGGACCTTATTTAAACAGAATAATCTACTAACTGTCTCATCTTTGTTTATACTTGAGACTTGATTTTTAAGAATAAAGACTTGTATAAAGTCAATGAGGGCATCACTCGCCAAAAAGGTAATTTGACCCTCCCCATTCCTTCCACCAATATAATCAAGAACTCATTAATATATAATGCTGCAAAAATCTATAATCATATTCCATGGAACATAAGAGATATTAAAGACTATAAACAATTTAGATCATCTATGAAGAATATTCTGCTTGAACATGTTCTTTACAATGTTCAGGAGTTCTTTCAGGTCACTTTTCAATAATCTTACCTATTAGGAACACTATATAATCTAGTTTAGTTATAGTATTCTTATTTGCAATTAAGCTTGACCGTGATACCTGCATCAGGATCTCGTATTTTTCACTTTGTATTTATAAATTTTATGTTGTTTTTATTTTTTATTTATATATTACTATACATTTCTACATTTTTAATATATTTTAATGTGTTATTCATGAATATAGACTATACTAATCAATACGTTTTGTCTTACATGAAATGTACCTGTATTTAACTGTGACTGTGTTTAAAATGTCTTGAAGTATCTGTAAACTTACCCCTCCCCGTTACTTTTTTAATTATTTATGCATCATATGTACTATTTTAATGTTTTTTGTGTATGCATGTATAGCATACGTGTTTTTACATGTTTGTATATAAACTGACTTAATTCTGTACTTTGTCAATGAGAATTCTTCTTCCGGCAATAAAGTATATTTGATTCGATTTGAATACAAATAAAATACAAATAAAATTCAATACAAATACAATACAAATACTATACAAATAAAATACAATACAAATACAATACAAATACAATACAAATACAATACAAATACAATACAAATACAATACAAATACAATACAAATACAATACAAATACAATACAAATACAATACAAATACAATACAAATACAAATACAATACAAATACAATACAAATACAATACAAATACAATACAAATACAATAAAATACAATACAAATACAATACAATACAAATATAATACAATAAAGGCTTGTTATAATAAGATTATAAAATTTGAATATAAGGTTTTATAATCAAGGTTCTATTCTGAAATCAGTGGATCAGGAATTATATTTTTGTCTTTTGATTTTCATTATTTTCGTGTTTAAATTTTCATTGGTGTATAAATTCCAGATTGGTGTAGTGGGTCGTACCGGTGCAGGAAAGTCAACCCTTATTTCTTCCATATTCCGACTGGCTCCGATCGAAGGCACAATTTCCATTGATGACTTAGACACTGCAGACATCGGTCTGAACGACTTGAGACTGAACATTTCCATAATCCCACAAGAACCAGTTCTTTTCTCCGCTTCTGTGAGATACAACTTGGATCCGTTCGAGAAACAAACTGACGAAAATTTGTGGCAAGCCTTGGAAAATGTAAGTTTAATGATTGCCATGTATAAGGAGTTTCTTTTTCATTCTTTTCTTCACCCGAACTTCGACTTTTATTATTTTGAATTGAAAAACGGAAATGGGACCAGAGTGAAACCCAAGTTGTTTACTTACAGGTTGAATTGAAAGGAGCGATAACGGACTTGAACCAGCAAGTCAGCGAGGGCGGTTCCAATTTCAGTGCGGGACAGAGACAGTTGATATGTCTCGCCAGGGCCATCGTTCGTAACAACAAAATCCTGGTGATGGATGAGGCGACGGCAAACGTAGATCCACAGTAAGTCCCATTCATTACGTTAATAAATAGAAATTCAGCCTACATTTAGGGGTGCAAAGTATCTGTGTGTGGAAGTACTGTTAGTTTTGAAGTTAGAGTCATAAAAATTGGTATTCAGGCTCTTCTTATAATAAAAATTAAGAAATATATATTTAGGATTTTTGAAAATTCTACTTCTAAGGCGGTACAATGAGGGGTGTTGAAAGTTTTTATAGTTAATTTTAAAGTCAGGGTTTTTGAAGTCTTTGTTACAAAAGAAGAACTACGTGTTTTAGTGTTTTTGGGAATTCTACCCCTAAAGGGGGGAAAGGGGGGGGTGAATGTTTGAATGGGGGTTCCAATAGTATTTTGGCTCTTTTCAAATAATGAAACATATACATTGGGGTTTTTGAAAATTCAACCCCAAAGGGGGTAATAAAATGGTAGTTGAAAGTTTCTATAATTAGTTTGAAGTCAGGGTCATAAAAATTGGTATTTGAAGTCTTTGTTACATATAAAGAAATACGTGTTTCAGTGTTTTTGGGAATTCAACTCCTAAAGGGAGAAAGGGGAAGGTGAAAAATTGTATGGAGGTTCCGTTAGTTTTGGAGTTAAAGTCATGGAAATTGGTATTTTGGCTCTTTTTTTCAAATAAAAAAACATGTATATTGGGTTTTTGAAAATTTAACCCCAAAGGGGGTAATAAAATGCGGGTTGAAAGTTTCTATAATTAGTTTAAAGTCAGGGTCATAAAAATTGGTATTTGATTGAAGTCTTTGTCTTTGTTACAAATAAATACGTGTTTCAGTTTTTTGGTAATTCAACTCCTAGAGGGGTGAAATGGGGGGGGGAGGGTGAAAAATTGTATGGAGGTTCCGTTAGTTTTGGAGTTAAAGTGATGGAAGTTGGTATTTTGTCTCTTTTTTTCAAATAAAGGAACATGTTTATTGGGGTTGTTGAAAATTCAACCCCAAAGGGGGTAATAAAATGGGGGTTGAAAGTTTCTATAATTAGTTAACCATAAAGGGGGTATAACAATTATAACCTTCCCGGGATCCATGCGGGCAAAGCCGCTGGCATAAGATAGTTCTCTATATTTCCTATTGGGTATTATCATTAATTTCAACTTGATATTTCTACCCTGTTTTACTGGACTAACCAACTTGTACCCATAAGGTTCGAATGCAATAATTAAACATTCTGAATTTCTGTCCGGAAACAAATAAATCCATATAATGATTGAAAGGTTGTCCATTTGGGACCATTTGATACTATTTTTTTTTTATTTATTTATTTATTTAGCACATAAAGCCAATTTCACATTGTCAAAGTAAAAATACAGTCACAAGTATAACAAATATATCACACTAAAGATGTAAGAAATAAATTATACAATAGAAAAACAATAGTAGAAACATTGTAATTCAAACACATTAAAACTTCTTAACTGGGTAGGTAGGCTAGAGTAATAGTGACAATCATGTGTGACACTCGCGTAACAGACATATTTTCAATTCTTTTTTGAAAATTGTAATAGTGCCGCAGGTTTTCAAGAAATCTTCTAATTCATTGTAACGCACTATGCCTTTATGGAAAATAGAGTTTTCTGAGCTTTTTTTGTTTTTTGTTGAGACTCGTATATAAAGCTCTTCTTCGTGTGTTGTAGTTGTGCAAACTGTTGTTGTATACTAATTTAGATGACAGATACGATGGGGTTAATGACATTTTCATTTTATGGATTAAAATCAGAGTATGGTACTCCAAGTAATGTTGTATCGAGAGCCAATTCAATGTACGTAACATAGACTTGATGGACGAGTCTCTTGGAACATTCAATATAGTTCTCATGGCTTTATTTTGCAATTTCTGCATCCGTCCCATCTCATTTTTATTTGCCAGGTACAGTATAGACGAAGCAAAGGTGAAATGGGGCAATATTATCGTATTATATACTGTTTTTCTAGACCAAGGTGTTAAAGATGGTGCCACTCTAAACAAGAAGTTTATGTTTTTTGATATTTTATTGGTAATGTATAAAATGTGTTCTTTGAAAGTTAAATTTCTATCGATAATAATGCCCAAGTATTTAATCTTATCCACCTCCTCCTTACCAATTTTAATCCTATGATTATTATCTTTGAACTCCGCATACTTTTTGTGGTTGCTAATTAACATGAATTTAGTTTTTTTTGCATTAAGTTTCAACAAACTACCATTACACCATTGTAAAATATTTTCCAGCTCCGCGTTGAGTGTATCTGTTAGGGTTTGTATATCTTCAGAACAAATATACAAATATATATATTTATGTAAACCGTTAGTTTCCGCGAATCGGTAGAGAGATAATATGGCAATTTACCATTCCAGAACCGATTCGCTGATTCAAAAAACGATTCGCGAGCGCTTCAAAGATTGCACCGTCCTCACCATTGCCCACCGACTCAACACCATCATGGATTCCGACAGGGTGTTGGTGATGGACGCCGGTCAGGCCATGGAATTCGCGCATCCCCACCAACTCCTGCAAAGTCCTGATGGGTATTTCACGAAAATGGTGAAGGAGACTGGCAGCGCCATGGAAGCACATCTGAGGCAGGTTGCCAGGGAAGATTACGAGAAAAAGTTTGATGGGAGCGGGGAAACGAACAAAACAGTGGTGCTTGATTATGAAGCCGACAAAAAAGAACAATGAGTTTACGCCAAAGGTTTACACTTTTTTTAATTGAGGTCCGCTAGTTCCATGGAGATTTTTGTTGGTTGGTATTTATAATAATAATAACTACAAATATAACAGTAAAGGTGAAAAGGCGGAGTGTCAGCGAGAGCTGTTTTTAAACTCAGCCTCATGTTAAAAAAAATTATAAATATGAACAAAATGTTAACAATATAAAAGTCAGTGAAGTAGCGGTGTGTAAATCAAAAGCACAGTTTATAGCTAAAGATACAGTTAGCTCACTTGGCCCAAATGCATGTTCCAAGGTAACATCCACTCCAGGGAAAGAATTCAGGATGCGCAGAAGACTGTACGCGATTATCACTCTTCGAAGTATACGAAAATTGTAACACAGTAACACGCGGTATGCGCGAGGGATAAAAATCAGAGTTGCGCAATGTACAAACGGGAACATAAAGATCAAAGTGCCGAAGCCAAGTGAGCTAACTGCTTCTTTAGCTATAAACTGTGTCTAAAGCTAGTAAACGCTCTCAAGAACAGAATAAATAGTAGTAGTAACTTTCTTGTAATAGATCAGTGGATGAGGTTAGCCGAGTCAGTTCGAACAAAGACAGTCCATTTGCCAAGATGAACTTTCAGTCTTTTTTTAATTACTCAATGAGTAGGATCTAAATTCACTGGGTAGTGAGTTATAACATTTCGGTGCCCCGTACGAGAAGCTAAGGGTGAAAAATGAAGTTTTGTTACCCTGTTTAAAGCTTTGTGCGTGATAATTTTTCCAGTTGGTCTCGATATATTTGTCTATTTTCAGTCTTCCAATTTTTCTATTATTTATATAATTCCTGTGTTCAGATTTTCTTACTTTTTAAAAGTACTGACGTTTCTCCCATGTGAGTTTTATCACAAACCAATGGAACACGATTTTTTTTATTGTGTCCTCTGTTTATTGGATATATTGGGGTTGAATTTTGTTGAGAATTTGCCTAAATAACTTTTTATCTCCAGTGGGAGAGAAAAAGTGCAACGGAATGCTATGTAAGACTTAAAAAAGAGTTTTTGAGAGTGGTATTTCAAGCATTAATTCATTAATATAGTTAGTGTGGGATTAAATTGTTTCTCTGAACCCAAAAAAAGCTTTTTCATTCAGATTTGAATATTTTCGTGTATAGGGTGTAATCTAACCTCTTGCACACCCGTGAATGATGAGTGTTTAATGCCATTTTATAACAAATTACAGTGGTTAAAATCCGAAAAAAAAAAAATGAAAACATGTTTCGTTCTTTGTAAAATTCGAAAACATGTTGGGAAGCTCCGCTCGCCTAACATCAGCTGTCTTGATCAGAGCTTGTAAGTTAACACAATTGCCGATGCAATAAACATTTAAATCATGTGGAATGTTGAATTGCTTGTGTGGTAAATGCCTAATTCTTCATGCAATATGTGACAAACACATATTCATAGCTTCCGCTATCTCTCTCACTTAAATTCGACGGTCGTCTAGCACCATTTGGTGAACTTGAGCGATATTACTGGTGCTTGTAGTTTTTGGACGTCCCAAACGTTCATCGTCTTCCAAGTTGGTACATCCACGTTTAATTTCACGGTGGTAAATTATGGTGCAGAGCGTCCAACTCTTCTTTGATCTGCCTAGGCGTATTGCCTTTCAAAAACAAATATTTAATGACAGCTCAATACACGATTTTTTCCATTTTCACAAAAACACTCGCATCGACTCACCCAAACGATTGTCGAACAACATGTGCACGTCCGAAATGGCTGCAATTTTTGTGAATACCTTTCAAAAGATGCGCAAACACTTCACCTAGCTATTGTTGACGAGTGCTGCCATCTTCATGTTCAGGAAAGTTTTCAGACTACCCTTGTAATGCCTGTATCCTTCAAAAATGTTTCAGAAGCAACTTGTGATGCATTCGATGTTATGATTCCTGTCATATGGTCTTCCATACTTCTCTGTGTTCATTCAAACACCACTTGTCGCAAATCTTTGGAGTAAATTCACTTTGTTGTTAATTACAAGCAATTCACTAGTTTTGGGAACGTAAACAGTAATAACAAGAATTCCGTTGGACGGGGTATACAGGAGCAATCGTTCATGCTCATCGCTGCAATTTGCAATTCCCTCTCCAAACAATGGAATAGCCAGCAAATTGTCAGGAACTTCATTGAATTTTCTAAAATATTCAATCAATGTATCTCGGTGTTATCAAACTTCAATGGGGGTAATTTTTTGTGAAATCACTTATTTTGACGAGTTTATTTAAAAAAAACAATATTCAGGGAAAATTGTAAATTTCTGTCATCGGAACGATTTTTCCTTTTTGTGTTATTTGAACACACAACTCATTTCCATACTCCATTTGAAAACCCTTCTTTACTCTTTGTTATATATTTCATTATCCTTAAATTTTTGAACGGTTCGCCTCCAACACAAAAAATCTTCAAACTTGAAATTGACAGAAAATGTGTTTAATTATTATCAAAAATGTTCATGGAACTAGCTGGATCTCAATTATTTCATAAAGGATTTTTTCTGTTATATCTTTTTAGATATTACTTCTGGCATTCTAAAAGACACTTCTATTTCACTTTGTTATTGAAGGTGAAATAGTGAGAAATCCACTAAAGTCTGTGAGGAAAATTGTTGAAACGGGTCAAAGTTGTCCAATTTTTATCCTAGTTCATTACGAATGCAGGGTACTTAAATTGTTAAGGAAATAGAAGGTGGACTACGGATTTGAGTGGCTCAATGATTCTATTTTCAGACAATTTTGAAACTTAACTGTGATGATTCGAGAAATAACGTAACCCAATGATTTTTTTTCCATGACAAAAAAAACATTTAATCAATCCTTTCGTTATGAATATATTATTGTTGATTTTTGAAATATTTTAAGCCTAAAGAATTTTAGTTTTATTTAACCCTTGAATATTTCCTTGTACTTATTTATAACCAAAGTTAGATATAAGAAAATAACTCATGAAATACTCTCGATCTCCAAAAATGTTATTTTAGGTTGCAGCAACGGTAATTAACGAATACATTGCAATGATGTACATTGTAAGAGACATCCCAATTAAGGCAATTTTTGTATCGTTGAAAAAGTTTCAAAAAAGGGCAATAGGTAGTTTTATACTTGCTAGTTGTCACTGCATTTCATTAAACATTTGGAGGGTATCCTAACTGATATTTACAATTTACAATAATTTCATGATCTATTTTGTCATGTTTGTACTTGTATAAATATATATATTACTGTATAACTTGTGTTTCATTTTAGCATTTTTTTATAATTATCTTTTGACTTAGAATACCTTTAATAACCGACGAAAAAAAAGAAGGGGGTTCTCAAGTCGACGCCTATTTTTTATAAGCTTTCATTTGACTTGCTTCGCTCGTATGCCATTCGTTCTGTCGATTCTTTACGGTTCAAAATTTGTAATCCATTTTTGGAGCAGTTGTCGACATCCGATTGAACTGAAATTTGGCAGGTGTTCATAATTCCGGTGACACTGCATTATTAAATTTTTTTTAGAAAAAAAAAAATGGCGGCCCCAAGATGGCGGGCGAGATTTGTGTTTATGGTCCGAATCGATTCAAACTTGGTATGTGGGGGTTTTTGGGGTCGAAGATTGGGATTTGTTTGACAAAACTCATAAAATCAAAATGGCGGCTTCAAGATGGCCGACGATCTCTGATTATGGTCCGATTCTATTCAAAATTGGTGTGTGGGGGTTTTCGGGGACTGAGATTATGAATTTATTGTCAAAATTCATAAATTCAAGATGGAGGACGAGATTCGTGTTTATGGTCCGATTCGACTCAAAATTGGTATGAGGGGTTTTTGGGGTCTGAGATTATGAATTTATTGTCAAAATTCATAAATTTAAGATGGCGACTCCAAGATGGTGGACGAGATTCGTGTTTATAGTCCGATTTGACTAAAAATTGATATATGGGGGTTTTCGGGGTCTGAGATTATGAATTTTGACAAAAAATTCATATTTTAAGATGGCGGACGATCTCTGTGATTATAGTCTAATTCTATTCAAAATTGATATATGGAGGTTTTTGGGAGATTATCAATTTATTGTAAAAATGCATGAATTTGAGATGGGGCTCCAAGATGATGGAAAAAATTTTTAAAATTGGGGGGTTTTTGGGGTCGGAGATTATGAATTTAGTTTCCGCTATATCGTTAATTGGCCAATTGTTCTTTCTTAGTTATGTTTGTAAAGGTATCTAGTTTTAGGTGAACAAATTTGATGCAATATTTTAATTTTGTGTTTTTCTAATTTCATATATCAATTATGTTAAGTGAATGCTGACTTTTTCTTCTTTAAAATGTTGTTCTTTTTAAATATATTGTATATTCCTAATTAAATAAAGATCTAAAAAAGGTTAAAAATTAATTCACGTAACACAAGAATTAATAACAGAACAACTCTACCTGAATACGGACTGTATAAGGAATTAATATTTTTGAAGACATATCGGAATCACAGATACGAAAGGAGGTTTTCCAAACCATATTTTCTCTTCGAGTTTCTTCTCTCCTAATACCAATAAGCTCAAAATCAATTTTTCTTTCACATAACACAAGAATTAATAACGCAGAACTCTACCGGAATACGGATTTGTATAAGCAATTAATATTTTTGAAGACATACCGGGATCACAGATACGAAAGGAGGTTTTCCAAACCATATTTTCTCCTCGAGTTTCTGCTCTCCTAATACCAATAAGCTCAAAAACAATTTTTATTCACATAACACAAGAATTAATAACAGAACTCTACCTGAATACGGACTTGTATAAGGAATTCATATTTTTGAAGGGATATTGGGATCACAGATACGAGAGGAGGTTTTCCAAACCATATTTTCTCCTCGAGTTTCTACTCTCCTAATACCAATAAGCTCAAAATCAATTTTTCCTTCGCATAACACAAGAATTAATAACACAGAACTCTACCTGAATACGGACTTATATAAGGAATTCATATTTTTGAAAAGATGTCGGTTTTCCAAACCATATTTTCTCCTCGAGTTTCTGCTCTCCTAATACCAATAAGCTCAAAATAAATTTTTCTTTCACTTAACACAAGAATTAATAACGCAGAACTGTACCTGAATACGGATTTGTATAAGGAATTAATATTTTTGAAGAGATATCGGGATCACAGATACGAAAGGAGGTTTTCCAAACCATATTTTCTCCTGAGTTTCTGCTCTCCTAATACCAATAAGCTCAAAAACAATTTTTCGTTCACATAATACAAGAATTAATAACAAAGAACTCTACCTGAATTCAGAAATGTATAAGAAAATAATATTTTTGAAGAGATATCGGGATCACAGATACGTAAGAAGGTTTTTCAAACCATATTTTCTCCTCGAGTTTCTGCTCTCCTAATACCAATGCTCAAAGTCAATTTTTTGTGCCCATAACACAAGAATTGATAACACAGAACTCTACCTGAATACGGATTTGTATAATTCATATTTTTAAGAGATATCGGGATCACAGATAGGAGAGGGGGTTTTCCAAACCATATTTTCTCCTCGAGTTTCTGCTCTCCTAATACCAATAAGCTCAAAAACAATTTTTCATTCACATAACACACAAGAATTATTACCACAGAACTCTACCTGAATTCGGATTTGTATAAGGAATTGATATTTTTGAAAATATATAACTCGTCAGTCATCAGTGATTAATAAAAAAGAAACCTTCCCAATGAGTCATATATTTAGTTCAGCTAGCAAAACAGAGATGACCTTACAAAAACAATAATTCAAATAGTTTTTTCTGAAAAATCTTTCACTACAAAAGCTTTCAATATCTGAAAAAAGATTATTAAACTACAGAGGAACGCAAATATTGCATTATTTCCAAGTTTGATGTCTGAAACTAGACTCGTATGGAGAACTTATATTAATGGAAATTTTTGCATTCTCAAGTATCGCATAGATTAAATAAGTTCACATCAGTTCGACTGAATCTTTTACGGCTCTATAATAATCTAAAATAGGCATTTCACAGGCTTTCAAAATAAGAAAAAAAAATCTGAATTATTTTCTTTCCTGCCATCTAGTGTGAAAAGGCAAAAGCGTTCCGAAACTCATCAGTGAATAAAAAAATAAACCAGACTCCTATGAAGAACAGTGATTATGCTACTGAAGAAGTAGTAATCAATGGTGTGAGTATTGAGCCCTGTAGAGCAATAAAAAATTTGGGACTATTCATTGATGATGATTTACGGTTCAAAACGCATATTAAGCATATAGTCCAGAAAAGCTATATGTCATTAAGAAATCTTTACCACAACAGAACAATACTAAACAAAGAATTGAAAAAACAGTTATGTGAATCACTAGTTTTGAGCCACTCAAATTATGGCAATATTATTTATGGACCATGTCTTGATATTCGAACTTCAACTAGAATTCAAAGAATTCAGAACTCATGTATTCGTTTCATCTGTTCACTAAGATTACGAGACCACGTAACTCCATTCAGAGCTGAACTAGGGTGGCTTGATATGCAGGACAGAAGGAAACTTCACCTTGCATGTTTTGTTCATAAAGTATTAGAAAAAGGAACTCCTCGTATATTAGAAAAAAAATGTCATATAGGTCGGTTGTGCATGATGTAAACACCAGAAATAGAAACCTACTTGTAATACCCAGGCATAACACTGCTGCATTCAAAAGGTCATTTTCTCATTCTGCCGTAAAAATATTTAACCAACTCCTATCAAGAACAAATCATCTTATGGATTTAAAAGAGCCTTTAAGGAATACCTTATGGTTCTATAACATTTTTGTTTTATATGTTGTAATTATATTAATGTTCTCCCTTTACGCATTCTTTGCATTATGTACATGTTACATTTTAGTTATTTGAACATACCTGTTACTCCCGTGATTGTTAATTATAATATATATATATATATATATATATATATATATATATATATATATATATATATATATATATAAATATATATATATATATATATATGTAGGCATTATTCTGTATGAAATAATTTATTTGTAACTGGTACTCGGTTGAGTTGAGCAGTCTAACTGGACTTCGCCGAGGATAATTAAAATAAAGACATTTTATTATTATTATTATAATATATTAATGGATATTATAGCATTCTCAAGTATCGCATAGATAATATGTTCACATCAGTTCGAATGAATCTCTTATGGCTGTATAATAATCTAATCTCTTTCAAAATGAGAAAATTCTTGTATGAATTATTTTCTCTCCTGCCATCTAGTATGAAAAGGCGAAAGCGTTACAAAACTCGACAGTGAATGAAAAAAGAAACCTTCCCAATGATTCTGTCATATATTTAGTTCAGCTATCAAAACAGAGATGACCTGACGAAAATAATAATTGAAATAGTTTTTTTGAATAACTTTAGACTACAAAAGCTTTCAATATCTGAAACAAGATTATGAAACTACAGGAGAAAGCAAATATTGCATTATTTCCAAGTTTGATGTCTGAAACTAGACTCGTATGGAGAACATATATTAATGAAAATTATAGCATTCTCAAGTGTCGCATAGATTTAATAGGTTCACATCGGTTCGAATGAATCTCTTAGGGCTCTATAATAATCTAAACTGGGCATTTCACACACTTTCAAAATAAGAAAATTCTTGTATGAATTATTTTCTCTCCTGCCATCTAGTATGAAAAGGCGAAAGCGTTACAAAACTCGACAGTGAATGAAAAAAGAAACCTTCCCAATGATTCTGTCCTATATTTAGTTCAGCTATCAAAACAGAGATGACCTGACGAAAATAATAATTGAAATAGTTTTTTTGAATAACTTTAGACTACAAAAGCTTTCAATATCTGAAACAAGATTATGAAACTACAGGAGAAAGCAAATATTGCATTATTTCCAAGTTTGATGTCTGAAACTAGACTCGTATGGAGAACATATATTAATGAAAATTATAGCATTCTCAAGTGTCGCATAGATTTAATAGGTTCACATCGGTTCGAATGAATCTCTTAGGGCTCTATAATAATCTAAACTGGGCATTTCACACACTTTCAAAATAAGAAAATTCTTGTATGAATTATTTTCTTTCCTGCCATCTAGTATGAAAAGGCGAAAGCGTTACAAAACTCGACAATGAATGAAAAAAGAAACCTTCCCAATGATTCTGTCATATATTTAGTTCAGCTATCAAAACAGAGATGACCTGACGAAAATAATAATTGAAATAGTTTTTTTGAATAACTTTAGACTACAAAAGCTTTCAATGTCTGAAACAAGATTATGAAACTACAGGAGAAAGCAAATATTGCATTATTTCCAAGTTTGATGTCTGAAACTAGACTCGTATGGAGAACATATATTAATGAAAATTATAGCATTCTCAAGTGTCGCATAGATTTAATAGGTTCACATCGGTTCGAATGAATCTCTTAGGGCTCTATAATAATCTAAACTGGGCATTTCACACACTTTCAAAATAAGAAAATTCTTGTATGAATTATTTTCTCTCCTGCCATCTAGTATGAAAAGGCGAAAGCGTTACAAAACTCGACAGTGAATGAAAAAAGAAACCTTCCCAATGATTCTGTCCTATATTTAGTTCAGCTATCAAAACAGAGATGACCTGACGAAAATAATAATTGAAATAGTTTTTTTGAATAACTTAGACTACAAAAGCTTTCAATATCTGAAACAAGATTATGAAACTACAGGAGAAAGCAAATATTGCATTATTTCCAAGTTTGATGTCTGAAACTAGACTCGTATGGAGAACATATATTAATGAAAATTATAGCATTCTCAAGTGTCGCATAGATTTAATAGGTTCACATCGGTTCGAATGAATCTCTTAGGGCTCTATAATAATCTAAACTGGGCATTTCACACACTTTCAAAATAAGAAAATTCTTGTATGAATTATTTTCTTTCCTGCCATCTAGTATGAAAAGGCGAAAGCGTTACAAAACTCGACAATGAATGAAAAAAGAAACCTTCCCAATGATTCTGTCATATATTTAGTTCAGCTATCAAAACAGAGATGACCTGACGAAAATAATAATTGAAATAGTTTTTTTGAATAACTTTAGACTACAAAAGCTTTCAATGTCTGAAACAAGATTATGAAACTACAGGAGAAAGCAAATATTGCATTATTTCCAAGTTTGATGTCTGAAACTAGACTCGTATGGAGAACATATATTAATGAAAATTATAGCATTCTCAAGTGTCGCATAGATTTAATATGTTCACATCGGTTCGAGTGAATCTCTTAGGGCTCTATAATAATCTAAACTGGGCATTTCACACACTTTCAAAATAGGAAAATTCTTGTATGAATTATTTTCTTTCCTGCCATCTAGTATGAAAAGGCAAAATCGTTCCGAAACTCGTCAGTGAATAAAAAAAGAAACCTTCCCAATGATTCTGTCATATATTTAGTTCAGCTATCAAAACAGAGATGACCTGAAGAAAATAATAATTGAAATAGTTTTTTGAATAACTTTAGACTACAAAAGCTTTCAGTATCTGAAACAAGATTATGAAACTACAGGAGAACGCAAATATTGCATTATTTCCAAGTTTGATGTCTGAAACTAGACTCGTATGAAGAACATATATTAATGGAATGGAAGCATTTGCGGACAAAAGTTATATAGCAAAGTGTCATTATTTTTTCATGCAGAATCACCTCCTGAAGTTTGTCGCACTTATTCACTAACACCCTGTATATGAACAAAACAAAAATCCAACACTAATGATTAAAACACGTTATTGATAAGAAAATTGGATAACATAAATTGGATAAAATAAAAGACAAACCTTAATTGATATAAAACTGAAATCACAATTATGAAGGACTTTATCACGTATGAAATGTTAGCAGGAGCCAATATCAGTCTATATAAAGACTTGACATTTTCTATAGAAATGGACTTTTAAAGTAAATAAATGGTAGGAAATGCTGACACACTTCTTACTCTAATTGCTATTAATCCAAGTAGATAGTGCTACGTTTTAATTTATGAAGCAGTCTTTAATTTTTTTATCAGGATTTCCAAATATAAGTCCAATTGTCCAACTTGGAAACACATTCAAAATAACAAAACCTCACTGTTGTTATATTATTATACAGATAATCTGGCACTTGAAATGTATTATTTGGAGCCCCACCTAATATACATTTCATTTGAAAAAACTTTGTTATTTATATTATATTATCTTATTTACAGTTTTTATATCAAATGAACTTCACCATTTTTCACCAAGTTCGCAACACTATTGTATGAAATGATCATCCTCGAACCAGTGTTGAAATCAACCAAGTCATTATCTCCGTCATTTCCATCGTCTATCACTACTCCTTCTATATCTTTCTTCGACTTCAGGAAAACAAAGCTGTTAATGTTTGGCTCTATAATTTGGTTCGACCAGTTTTCAGAAGGTAGGCCTGGATAGAATTTCATCACATTGTCAAAGTATTCTTGTAAACCTAGAATTGTTTATTCAACAATTTAATAAACTGTAAGGTATTTCTTCAAGAGATGTGCAAAATTTATATTTGGCACATTTTTAAATATACCTTCTATTCAGTACAGAAAAACGTTTTTGTCACTTCCATTACCATTAAATGTGAAAACGTTTTTAAAAACACTTCCATACTGAGGTCGCGCCAGAGTAAGCGATGAAATGCTTTTGTTGTCCCCAAAACTTTTAATATACCTATCTCGTGACTCATGGGTTTCATCGCCAAGTGTTGTATACAGGGTGTCCCTGGACTTCCTCTCTTCCTCTCGGGAATGTATAGATGGGGTCAAAATATCACCAGTACTTCATATAACTTTTGTTGTTAAAAGCCTTCGTTACCAAGTTACGGGCCCCCAAAGTTACAAAATGAAAAATGTTTTTCTTTGATAACTTTCAAAGTGAATATTCAAAATCTTCTAAATTATGGTGATTGACTAAACAAATGAATTCCTTCCATGAGCTTTCCTGCAGGAGTCAGTTGTTTTGCTACAAAGTCAGGAACGGACTACCCCCGATGGTCCACACCCCAAAACTTTGAAATGACTGGGATTTGTCAATATGTTTTAACAAAACAAGGTTACCAGGACAATTTCCTGAATAAAAGTACTCGTGTGGAAAATCGATCGGAGCAACGATTTTTGATAAAAATGCATTTTTGTTCGACGACATCCAACCTGAAATGTCTACCATTACTCGAAAAGATTAATTTGTAATGAAAATAGAAATGATAGGTACAATGTTCATAACGAATTTTTATCATGCAAACACGTTTACCTTAAAAAACTCATGGTGTAAATAATCAATCGCAAGCCTCAAGAGCAAACAGAAATGCAAAATCCGCTACAAAAACTGCTCGATATGACCCCGTCTCTCTCGATACATTTTCTTGGTCGGCGCAAATACCCTCTCTACACTTAAAATAGCATGTCAGTTGTCATTTTTTATCCACACTAATTTTATTTCTTTCTACAAGGTGTTTTTGTCAACATCTGTGGAAGAAATGGAACATAAATTTATTCACCGGATATTTTTCACCTATTCATGTGCAGCCATTTTTGTAGTTTATTCGTTTGCTTTTTATTAGCTATGTCTTCCGATGTGCGTTTTTTCAGCTGAATTTATCTTTGGGTTAAAGATTTTCTCCCATGAAATTATACTTATCAGTGAAACTCCTCAAGATTTAAACTGTGAATACGAATTTGCAACATCCAAATGTTGAGTTTCACGAGATTCAGATAACACAACACGAAACGTGCTTATTCCACGTGTACATACAAAATATGGACTGAATTCGATATTTCATAGTGTAGCTTGTTAGTTCAAAAACACCACGAATCTACATAACTTGATATTTCATTTGAAAAAATATCTACATTGTGAATGAAAGCTCATCAAAGGAATTCATTTGTTTAGTTAATCACCAAAATTAAGATGAAAGTTATCAAAGAAAAACATTTTTCATTTTGTAACTTTGGGGGCCCGTAACTTGGTAACAAAGGCTTTTAGGAACAAAAGTTATATGAAGTACTGGTGATATTTTGACCCCATCTATACATTCCCGAGAGGAAAAGAGGAAGTCCAGGGACACCCTGTATATTCTGAAAATTGACAAGGGGACGTTGCCTGTTTGAGCCTTTAAGCCATGGTGCGCCTACGTCATTGAGCGGGGACATTGAAGTAGTCATAACTTCGCAACAGAAAGGGTAACACCAGTTATTTATGGATATTGAAGTGCTCTAAAAGGTTAACTTAACAGAAAAAAAAGAAGTTGACGAGTGAAAAGTTGTGCCTGGTGACAGCTTAAAAAATGTTCTAAAACTGCTTGTTTCTGGTATTGCCGCACAATTACAGAATTGATCAGTACAGAGGTTAGCATGGCTGAAATCATTTTCTCTTAAATTATACCTGATGGTCCACGAAAGACATTTTCACACAAAAAAAACCGAAGTGTAGCGATACTACTTACCACAATTTTTTTTCATTAATAGTTTCTCTCATTGAGATTGGTTGACCAAAAATGTTTAGTCAATTCATGAAATTTAAAGAAAAAAGTAACAATTATTTACCATGGGAAAAGTCTTTAGCAAACCTCATCTCTTGCTCGCTCAAGTACAATTGCTCGCCCCTTTCTGCTCGTTTGGCTTCCTCTTTTAGAATGTGCTGTACATAATTCTCGATTTTTTCCAGCCTTGTTCGTAGATAACTGGAAACTAAAAACCTTATTCTATCAACTTCTAATTGGTGAATGCTCTTCCTGAAATCCGAAGTGCTCAGTCTCTCTATATTTTCTTCCATAGAAGTTATTTGGTCCAGCAGACATTCGACTATTTCGAATTTGTGAGGGAGAATTTCGGGGGCGAATTTTTCATTGCTCCAACATTCTTCCATTAGTTCTATCACTTCTGCAGGTGTTAATTGAATCTGATCTTCTTCGTCATCTGAAAATATGTTGGATTCCGCATCTTCCAACTGTTCCACATCCATCTGTTCCTCATCCATCTGTGCAATTCAATAGAAATTAGAAATGTAATAACAATAACTTAAAATTACCGGTTCAGAGTTTGAGGTTATGTTGCTTTTGTACTACTCTATCTCTCTCTATTTTATTGTCCTTTATTGTTTCCCATTGGGTGCATTTAAGACATCCCTCCTTGCAGGAAATCCGTTCCTGTCCGGCATCTAACCGGCGTAGACAAGGAGGGTGTTGTTTTTGGGAATGCACAGGTTGTCTTGCTCTAAGCAATACTGCCACCCGCGATTATTGCGATGCAATGTGCCCCTTTCCTATCATATTTTTATTTGCACATGAAAATTTCCACCTAGAAGCTCAGCCACAAACTTAGAAATTGGAAAAATGTTCAATGTTTTTAATAATACTAACTTGGAAACGCCAATTCTCCGATTGTAATAATTTCATCAGAGTTGTGCAAAGAATCACAAACTGAATATTCTGGATCATTTATTTTTAGTCCCAACGTTTTTATTTTTTTTAGTTATATTAATAGGGAATTTTGTGTCTGTATCACGAGTGTTGGTGCCCAATCTTTCTTTCACAAAATATTGTTTGTGCTACCAACTGTTCACGTTTTTAGACAGAAAAGCTCTATGAATGACACATTTGATATAAGAAATATATAAGCGCTTTATGACCAAAAGTAATTGTATGAATATATCAAATTGGCGATTTTCCACACAACCAAAGTCAAACAATTGCCATTGGAAAGGTAGAACTTTTGAAGGTTGTTTTTAAGTTGGCAAATTGTGCGGCACTTCCCTATTGAAACTATCTATGAGGCTGTACGCGAATAATGTAAAACCATTGTCTAATGTATCTTTAGACAATGGTAAAACTAAAACCTGGAAAGTGAACTCAAGACTGAGCTCATTTAGTTGAGCTTGATGTGGATAGATGTCAACTGCAAGGTTGCCAATTTGTGAGTTATTACTCACATTTGTGAGGAATTTCATGGTCTGTGAGTAATTTTGTGAGTAATGGCCAGTTGTGAGTAAAATGTGAGCTATCAGAGGTCAGCGAACATTCAAAGTGCATAATATTGATATGAATTATACCCGCCGCCGCCACTGAAACTTCAACATGAGCCGCTCTCGATTGGCGTTTGGTTCTTGTAGCGGTTGACGTTAAAATGACATCGTCGTTTCCTGATTGGCCGGTGGATGACAACTCACTAACTCAGACAATCAAAAAACAACAATGCCATTTTAACGTCAACCGCTAACCGAACCAAATGCCAATCGCGAGCGGCTATGGTCTAATTTCTTGGTTGGTCACAGTTGTTTTAATACAATTTACTCCCTTTTTCACCTACTTTTCAATCGATAGACAACAGATTGTAAATTTGAAGTAACAAACTACATTTATACAATGAATTTTCATTTCGAAAGCTGGAAAAATAATTCTAATAAATTTCAGACAAACAATCATAACCTCGATTCCACTTGAATTTGAAATAATAATTATATCGATATTTTTTATAGGAATTATCGATACTATCGCAAACTATTGATGTTTAACGAGCATTGCTCTTATTGAATGAATAAACTTCAATCATTTGATCGAATGCCAAATGCGCCAAACGGAAGCAAGGACCATAACACTAGAGAGAAAGGGAAACTTCAATCAGTGCAATCATTTTTTATGTTTTTGTATTGTCAACTGTCAAGCCAGTGTCCTACACTACACCCAAGGACATTATTTAATGACCTTGCACTACAACAAAGATCTCAACTCGGCCTCGTGTTCTGTCAAAAACAGGTTTAGTTAACCTTAGTTTTTGACAGATGTCAGATGAAACGACAAGGTTGAATTCATTCTGTTGAAAAAGGGGAAACATTAACCAGTTTATAATCTAAAATTACATTTTCCTTCCTTTTGTATTTTTTATATATGTAAAATCTGTCCTGATTTTGATATTTTGTAGTTGTGAGTAATTTGTGAGTAAACCCAAAAAAAATTGTGAGGAAATCGGTGACGACCTGTTGGCAACCCTGCCCTCAGTACTGAATTGCGAAAACTGATAATTTTCGGATTCAGGTGTCAGATGCTATCCATATTCCATATCCATGTGAATGTTTACGCTGAATTACTGGTTAATTCAACCATTACTTTACTGCACGACTCGAAGCTTCGAAAGTGGTCTATTTAATTAATATTCCACTTGATAAGAAATGCTATTGAGTAATAGTTAGTTAGACATTGGAGAATCTAGCAGGGGGTAAAAGGGATACTTACCGCAAAACTCTAAGTGAATAGGTATTTGCAGAATTGATACATACACCTGTGATTTCAGGAAAGCGGGGACTCCAGCAATTCACCCAAATTTTACAGGAAAACTATAGCCAATGGCGGATCCAGGTGCATATCCGCATTTTCCCAAGGACTTATTTCCTTTTTTGAGATAATTAGGTATAATTAGGTACTCGTTGGTTCTATATAAAACAGTAAACAATTTGATGTTCCTACCTGTTTCAGAATAATTTTTTTATCATAGCTGCATCATAATCCTTGTTCTATGAACTATGACGCTTGCGAAATCTCAAGATTAATACACGCCTTGTTTTAAAGGTTGCTTGGTGACAAAAACAAGTCCAACCTTTTATTTATCTGTCAAATTATATCAAAAATATAAAACAACTATTTCAAGTAAATGTTGAATGTACATCACTATCTTTTCATATTCTCTATAATACGAATTTCTGGATTTTTCTGGTATCAATTTTGGTGCAGCATCCTCGGCTAACTTTAAAATTTCGGATGAGAGTTCTCCTTGAATCGCAACCATTTTAAAATTATCAATTATATGAACTGTCAAATAAGCTTGTAAACAACAATTGCTATATCCTTGTCAACAAGACGACGTGACATCAGATGTCCACTATACATACCTGATTAGATGTATTAAAATACAGCAAGGAACATTATCCCGATCTAAAATTCATACCCAGCATTGTTATTGAAGTTATGATGCAGGTATAATAAAAAGTAGCGTATGGTACACGTTTTTAAGTACCTTTAAAGCACTTGCAACGTAGCGCGTGGTTTAAGGGCAAGGTACACTTTCATCATAATATATTATTCTAACACTGTTAGTTACAGAGTTTTATTTTTTATTTTCAGACATTATAAGCTGAAATCTCTGCAGTATTTGTATTATTCAAATTTTGATTGTATCTATTTTTTTTCAGTACTCTTGGGATATCTAATAAACGGAATACTCACTAGGAATGAATTAACTTTTTTCAGGAGTTATAATCGTAGAATTAAAAATGCTCGAAACAGAAATCTTCCCATCAACTTTTTTTCTTTTGCAAAAATAAAAACAATTATAAATAATAAGTGAGAAAACAGAGAAAAATATTCAATTGAGTTCAGAGAAAATCACACACTAGGTATATATGGATCATCATATCCAGATATATATATATATATATATATATATATAATGATCCACTATCCTCCCCATTTTTTATGTAAGTATTTTTACTTACTTTTAAGGTTACAAAATAAGAATATATGTATATACGGCATATGCAACTGAGTGGATAGTAGAACTTCTGATCGCCACCTTTGTATCATTTACCTTCACTCTCGTCACTTAGCTCTACATCCGCAAGATAAGTATTATATTTTTTTAAATTTCATTATTTTATTCAAAATACTCAAAAAATAATTCCTGAAATAATTTTCAGTACGCCCCTGTCGCATACAACAACTACAGATTCCTAAATTACATTCGATAATTTAATCATTTATATGGTGAAATATAAATAATTATCCAAATAAATTCTTCAAATAATTCCTCTATTGGTAGTGAGTAGTTTCCTCTGACGAAATGATTCGTACAGCTAATATTTTGTCCCTTTTCAATGGCCTTAAAAGTGTTCAGATCAAAAGAACACTTTCGGTGTATGTGAGCGAAGAAATCAAGAATGCTTTGGAACAAAAACAACCGGTAGTCGCACTAGAATCCACTATAATTACGCATGGAATGCCTTTTCCTGATAACGTGAATTGTGCCTTGGAAGTGGAAGACATCGTCAGGCAACAGGTATGTTTACTATAAACAATATTTTAATTACTTTATGTCATATGTCACACACACGTTTCCCAATCCGAATTCCGAAATGAAGTTTTCAGGTTAGGTTCACTAATATTGTTAATTTTGCGAACCTTACCAATTACCAGGTGGCTTACACAGGAAACTCTCCACACTTTATGAAGAAAAAGTGGAAACATCCCTCAAAACTCTTTCTTCGTGAATCGTGGACGTACTCATTATTTTCATATCCACTTAATGTTAAAAGGTGCGCGAAAGTGGGTCAAATTCGTTGATGAGAAACACTATTTTACCAACGTTTTCATTAACTCGCTTTCATGTCTGTTCGTTTGTCTGTACGGTACAAATTTTGCAATCAATTTTAAACTAACTTCCCCATGACTTGCAACTTTAAGCATAGCTCAGAAATGGATAACAATAAATGCGGATTTGCATTCTGGGGATCATGTGCAACCCCGCTTTCCAAATAATCTTCGTTTCTCAAAAACGTGCAATTAGATACCTTTCAAAGGCAAAACGGAGAGATTCTTGCAAACCCCTGTTTATAAAACATAAAATATTAACATTTGTTTCAATACATGTTCTTGAAACCGTTTGTCTTATTTATAAGAATAAAAACAACCCTGAGATAGCTTCTACACGCCAAAATTCTAATAGAAACCTCAAACTACCGATCAAAATACCGACATCCACAATGACAAAGGACTCCATCAATGGTATCAGACTGTGTAATCATTTGCCTACTGAAATAAAGGAAACGGAGAATTATATTTCTTTCAAAAAAAAGGTGAAAGCCCTACTATGATCTGCAAGAATATATGGATGATCACTTTATTTAACCACTCAACAATCATTGTAGTTTTTTTCTTTTTATATTCTTCATTTTTTTAACTCACTTCTACCTACAATATTTTACTATATCCTCAAGGTGATTTTATGACATATATGCGTATATTTATACAGGGTGAGTCAATAGGATTCCCGTGCTTCATTGCTCCTTAATGTATCACTATTTCGATTTCTTATATTTTTTTTGTCAAAGGGACAATCTAAGACCACCTTCCAAAGTAATATTCATTTATAGAGGGTGCATCATTGATGCGTGGCTAACCAAAATTGTTCTTTATCAAATGAAACACCTGGTATATTTTCATATATTCCGATCGGCTGTTCCATTGGCTGCTCAACGATTTGTTTTAATTTGAATTCCGTTGCGGCGTTGCCGAGTTATTTAAAAGAAATCTATTTTGTAGACTTCTTTTCGAAAAATTACCTATTTCACATTTTGAAATATTTAGTAAAGATAATTGGGGAATCGTTGGTCGATATGATTTGTATGCTGACGATGGCGATAGACGGGTAGTGTTTTGTGATTTGCTGCTTCAAAATCATAGAGTTAACCCAAATTTCATCAACTTTTTTCTATTTTCCGACGAATCACGATTTACAAATAATGGTACCTATGTTCAATAAGCAAAGTACTTGGCCCAACAAAATCGACATGAAATGAAACAGGGAAATTTCCAAGAAGGGTTTGGCGTCAATGTATGGGCTGGTATCATTGGAAACAGAATAATTGGGCCAATATTGTTTCAAGGTCAGGCACATATCTATAACGGAGTAACTTATACCATTTCGAATATATGCACCCACCCCGACCAATCTGATCATACCTGATAAAATACTCACAGAATCCATGGGCATTTCAACGGATAACCAAGTTTCCGAAATTCCAACTATATCGAAGTCATGATCGAGAACCATGTTTTTCAGCTCCAAAAAACCAGTGAACAGAGAGCGAGCATTCAAATGTGCCAATTTCGTAGTAGGCATCACTATAGCACAGTGTATTAGGCCAGGGGCTCACAAGCAAAATACAAAAAGAGAGACACAACTTATAGAAAATGTGAATAGGACATCATTTGAATATTATAGTATATGATTAATAGATTAATTATTTCTTTCCACTTCTTGAAGCAGCTCGAGTTGATCTCTTCTGTAAAGATAGATAGATAGCTAGATTTTATTAATCCTTTTTGCTACATATTATGTAGATGGGACAAGTCATAGTTGCATAGGTTCATACATAAATAAAAAATATACTATAAGTCTAGATAAAATGTGTTTAAAAAACATTTCACAATAAACATAATTAAATCAACACATTGTCATAAAAAACAAAATAAAATACACCAAGTCTGGATAAAATGCGATTAAAAGACATTTCACAATAAATATAATGAAATCAACACATCGTCATTTACAAAAAACAATATAAATATAGAAAAGAATTTGAAAATACTGTACCGAGACAGGAACATTTAAAAATGAAATTTTAAAAGTAAACACGATCGCGCATTGTTCACTTCAAGTGTAAATTCATCTACCGTGCAAAAACATTTTTCTGATAAAAAAAGTTTCAATTTTTTTTTGAAGGTATGAGGTGACAAAGTATTCATTCATTTGGCAGTAAGTTATAAATGCGAATACCAACAAATTTAGGAGATTTTTCATAATTTGCGTGATGATGTTTTCGAGTTGTGATCATATTTTTACTCCTTATATTATAATTATGCATTTCTGCTCTCATCTGTAGCATACCTTAATTTTCATGTATATATGTTGATGTTTTCAAAATCAACAAACTTGTAACTGTCAATATTTTGTTTTGTTGGAATGTTCTCTACAGGAAGTTCTATAATCCAAATTGAATAACAATCTCAGCAGTGCTTTTTGCTTTATAAAAATCCTGTCTGATCCATCAGTAGCTAGTCCCCAGAGAGCAATATTATGATATATAATTGAGTGAAATTTAGCATAATAAACTGATATCAGTGATTTTGAATCTAACTTACACTTGAGAGATTTTATCAAGTAGAATGATTGATTCAATTTCTTACATGTAAAATCGATATGTTCTTGCCATGTGAAGAGTGAGTCAATCATTTGTAACGTAAATAAACTTAACTTGGTTCTACTAATTTATTTCACACTTAATCTACAACTTAATTTATATTACTACGCCACTGTATAGCTCGATGGTATGGGCTCGTTCAGACTGTCCACTCCCTCTTGAGGGCTGTCTATTTATCTCCGATACAGCATTCTCGATGTTTCGAATTCTTCCAGTTGGCGTCCCGCATGTTCCAATTGCTTCCAATATTGACCGTTGTTTTTCGCGGCAGAGCGACTGGATGGTTCTCGAATTTCTCCGGGGATGATCTCATCGTTGTCGACGGCAACGTGTGAGGCGACAGGTCCGGCCTAGGTTCGTTACATTGCCCCCTTCTTAAAGACATTTCGTCCCGAAATTTCATCCTTGGAGTGTGACGATATCTGCATGACTCCCCATATCTGCACCGTGAAGTTCGATGGAAGTAACACTCCACGGTCTTCATGATCGGTCGTGGAAGAGGGTTACAGCAAACCAAAATCTTGACGCCGCTGGATCTGAATATCGCCTCCAGCATACTTCTTATGACTCTCCAGTCCAACCCATCAATACCACAGGATAATTTTGGAATTGCTAGATCCACCAGATTCTGGTCCACCATGGTATCTCTTAGTTTGGTGAGACTCTTCCAGACATCTTCATAGGACGGTTTATCTTGGGAATGCCTCTTGGTAACTAGGTAGTAGATGTTTCTCTGGCCTTTCTTCAACTGTAGCACCCCACCAACTTCTGGATTCTGCCCCCGCAGTGTTTGGAGTTGACCAAATTTCTTGGAGAACACTACGGCGATGCCCCTGGACATTCGAAGATCTTCTGCTACACAGTGCGCTAGTGCGTAGTCAGCAGGCACCTCGAAAAGGTCTCGTGACTCCTCTCTAGTAACCCCATGTAGAACTTTCTGCCCGTTTGAATACAAGGACATAAACTTCTCGAACGTCATATCATCCTCCGGTGGCTTGAGGGTGCGAACTTGGTCATGGTTTCCAGCGTAAGGGCCAACCTGTTGAAATGGACGACCCTTGGTTTCCCTCAGGGTGGCTTATGGATTCGGTACCAGGTCGTTTATCCTTTTCACAATTTTATACGGGCCTTCCCACGAGTTCCGCAACTTTGGTGATAGTCCACGACGACGTTTGGGGTTGTACAGCCAAACCAGGTCATCAACCTTAAATCCTCCAGCGTCGGCCTTGATGTCATAGGTCTTCTTCATTTATCGCTGGCACTCTGGATGTTCAACCGGACTCGTTCGTGGATGTCGTCCATTCTCTGCCGAAGTTTGCTGACGTAGTCCTCTCCCGCAGTGTCTTGTCCTGGCGGTATCCCAAACTTCAAGTCACAAGGCAGTCGCAGTTCTCGGCCCATTATAATACTGGCAGGAGTTTGACCGGTTGACTCGTGTACTGCGGATCGATAGGCCATCAGGAACAAATGAAGATACTGGTCCCAGTCTCTTTGATGGTCAGAGACAACCTTGGACAAGTGGCGGTTGATCGTCCTGTTCATCCGTTCCACCATTCCATCAGACTGCGGATGTAGGGCCGTGGTTCTTGTCTTGCGGATGTTCAGCAGTAGACATATTTCTTGGAAAAGGTTGGATTCGAAATTTCTGCCTTGATCCGAGTGCAGCTCCATTTGGAATACCAAATCGACATATCCATTCTTTCACCAAGACGTCGGCGACGGTGATGGCTTCCCTGGTTGGGCGGGCTAGGCTTCCGCCCACTTACTGAAGTAGTCCATTGCCACAAGGATGTATTTATTCCCGTGGTCGGATACGGGAAACGGGCCGGCGATGTCAATGGCGATTCTCTCGAACGGGCTGCCTACGTTGTACTGACGCATCGGGGCCCTTGGGTCGTATTCGAGGTCCATTGCTAGCAGCGCATACAGCGCACTTTCTGCACCAGTCCTGGACGTCAGCTGACAATTGGCCCAGTAAAACCGTTGCCTCCTTTCTGCAGGGTCTTCGTCACTCCCAGATGCCCTCCGGCGACTCCATCATGGATTTCCCGGCACTTCCTCTCTTCTGTTCCTGGGAACAATTATTTGGCGTCTGTCTTCCCCACCAATATCGGCCTCCAACACGTTTCGGATTCCATTGTCCAGAATAAGAGAGTTCCATTGTGCCCAATAGGACTTAACAGCCGGCGAGTAACCTGCGACTTCCTGCCATGATGGTCTTCGATTGCCCTTCTTCCAGCTGACGACTAAGCCAAGGTCGGGGTCTTTCTCTTGGTCTTTCTGGATCTTGCTGCCATTCCAGTTGTCATCCATTGCCGCGGTTCTACAAAGTGTTGCTTCTTTCTCTTCTGCTCGTCGGCAATGTGAGCAATCATCGGGACATGGTCTTCGCGACAAGGCATCTGCATTCTTATGGCTAGTTCCGGCTCGATGTTCGATCTCGAAATCGAATTCTTGGAGTCTCTCGATCCAACGTGCTACTTGACCCTCAGGATTTTTGAACTGTAAAGAGCCATTTGAGAGCGGCATGGCAGTTCTCAACAGGAATCTTCTTCCATACACGTACTTGTAGAAGTGCTCCACTCCTTTACAACAGCTAACAGCTCTCGCCTGGTGACACAGTAATTTTCGCTCTGGTTTTTCTGCGTCTTGCTGAAATAACCAATGACCTTTTCCTGTCCCTCCTGGATCTGAGATAGGACAGCTCCCAAATCCCACGTTGCTGGCGTCCGTATCCAAAATGAATTTCCTTTGGGTAGGGGATAGCTCAGTATAGGTGCGTTGATCAAAGCCCTTTCAGCTTCCTGAATGAGTCTTGACATTCTTCGGACCACTGGAACTTGTTTGGCCTTCCGTGAGCTTGGTCAGTGGTTTAGCGATGTTGGGGAATCCAGCACATATCGGCGTAGTATGTGCATAAACCAAGGAAACTTCGAAGTTGGTGAATGTCTTTTGGGATGGGCCAATCCTTAACAGCTTTGATCTTCTGGTCATCCACTGCTACTCCTTTCCCAGAGACAACGTGGCCGAGGTATCGTACTTCTTTTTGGAACAGATGGCATTTCTTAGGGCTCAGCTTCAATCCGAGTTCCTCAGTCGCAGGAATACTTCCTCCCAAATTTTCACGTGGTCCTCAAACGATCTGCCGACCACAATTATGTCGTCGAGATACACTGAACACGTGTTCCATGAGAGTCCCTTCAGTACTGTTTCCATCAATCTTTCGAATGTGGCGGGAGCATTACAGAGCCCGAATGGCATAACGGTGAACTGCCATAATCCTGAGCCGATGGTAAAGCAGTCTTTTCTCGATCTTCCTGAGCCAGTTCTACTTGCCAGTATCCACTCTTCAGATCAAGGGTCGAGAAAATCGTGGAACCAGCCAACGTGTCTAGGGTGTCATCTATTCTCGGGAGAGGGTAACTGTCCTTCTTCGTGACATTATTAAGTTGGCGATAGTCTAACAAAAGCGTGTCGATCCATCCTTTTCTTCTTCACCAGTACGACTGGAGAGGACCAGGGACTGTCAGATGGTTCGATAACTCCTTCTTTTCCCATATCGCTGACTATTTTGTCAGCCTCTTTCCTTCTTGGCAAGAGGAAGTCTTCTTGCTGATTGCCGGATCGGTCGGGCACCCCAGTATCAATCTTGTGCTGGACCACTTAGTTCGACCTCCTTTTTCCTTGTCCGGTATCGAAGATATCTTGGTACTTTTTGACTAAATCTCTTAGTTTGGGCTGTTGAGCTGGTTTTATGTCTTTGGAAGAGATGGCAACTAATTTTTCTAGTTCTGTGGGCAAGTTGTTGGGTTGGCTAATCGTACCTCTACGCCCTGGATCACAGATGAAACTGACGAGCAGTGCCCCAAAATTATTCCTTTCTTCAAGGTCACTGGGAAATAATTGACATTCGACCCTTACCGGCACAAATTTGTCAGCACGCAACAAGGTCTTCCCTAGTGCAATCCCTCGTCCAATTTTCTCATCACTGAAGTTTGGTCGAACATCACCACGTCTCCCTTGCTCCGCACTCCCGTCCAGGCGAGCCTCCAGAATGGTTTCAGCCCTCTCAGGTAGGCTTACATCTTCAGCCAACAGCACACGGATCAACTCCTCCTTCTCCCATGAAGCACCAGCTCTTCTCCGTTGACACGTAGGACGCCGTCTTTGAAATCCAATTCAAACCCTCTGGATTCCGATGTCCATTCCGATGATTGCATCGTCTTCGATGTCCGCTACAAGTGCCTGATGTTTCACTTTAGTGCTGCCAAAATTATTTCAATCGGTGGCTCGCCATATACAGTAGCTGGCTCCCCTGTTGCTGTGCGTAGCTTCCAAGTTGTCAGTTCAATCCGTCCCGGCGTTCTGGCAAAGGAAGGCCCGAGAATTGTCCTAGTCGCACCTGTATCTAGCAGATGTTGAAGGCTCGTTATTGATGAGACCGCTACGAAGACACCTTTTGTTCTGTCGTTGAAGGATAGCGAATATGCGTTGTTAACCGGGCTTGCCGGACACATGCCGACGATTGCCCTTCTCGTCGACCTTCTTTAGTTTTCCTGCATCGGAGTCGATGAATGTTGGACATTTGCTACGCACATGTCCAATTTTCCAAATTCCGGCATCTTATCTGTCTTCTCTCAGGCAACACTTCCTTCATTACTTTTCTTATGGCAGCTTCCAAGTTAGCAGGCTCCTGTGAGTCTTCCTCAATCGTTTGAACTTTATTTTGGCTTTTGCAGCATTGTTTTGCTGCTTCGAATTCTAAAGCGCGTGCCAGTGCGTCTACAAGGATGTGTTGGACGAGCTATATCAACCTTGTCTGATTTCTTGGTCACGGAGTCCATCCAAGAATGCCTGAACCGCTAATCGCTCCATTACATTTTCCGGTGTGGCTGGATATGCGAGACGAACCAAGCGTCAATGTCAGCTTGAATTCTTGTAAGGATTCGCTCGATTTTGGCAGCGATTTTTCAGCTGGGAGTTGGTATACGTGTTCCAAATGGGCGTGGCCATATCGTAATTCTAGATGTTTAATCAGCTGATCAAATCCTCCTGTTCTTGGGCGGTGAGAGTTTGTAGAATTTTGTCGCTTTCCACGTAATGCAAGTGTCGTGCTACAGCTCTTTCCCCTGCATTCCATCCGTTTGCTTTGGCCGCTGCTTCAAACTGCCGGCGGTAATTTGTCCATGGAGTTTTTCCGTCGAACTGAGGCGGCTTCATGGAAAGCTTCCCTATTTCAGAAATGACCTTGACATTTTTTATACCCTCTTGAACTTTATCCAAGTTCAAACTCAAGTCCAGCATTGCGTTTTCGTTAACCATCTCTGTAGAGGGCGCACTATTAATTCGTTTTTCCAGCTTACTGATCGTTTCCTTTATTTTATCTACTCCGTCTCAACGGTTCCCATTCTTTCTTCTAGAAATTTAGCCACACCACAATTTTTTTTTTTAGACCTTCTGTGTTTTCCAGGAACTTCTTCGGCTTCCTGAATTTTCTAGAAGCTTTTCTTCCCAGATTTCTAGAATTTTCTTGAAGCTTCTCTTCCAGATTTTGAAGCTTCTCTTCCAGATTTATAGAATTTTATTGCAGCTTCTCTTGGGTTTTTTAGCATTCTCTTCCGGCTTTCGGTTTTCTTCAAGCTTCTCTTTCAAGGT
Source organism: Gonioctena quinquepunctata (assembly GCA_018342105.1). Classification (NCBI taxonomy): domain Eukaryota; kingdom Metazoa; phylum Arthropoda; class Insecta; order Coleoptera; family Chrysomelidae; genus Gonioctena; species Gonioctena quinquepunctata. The sequence continues at coordinate 214,485 of JAFIRS010001191.1, forward strand.
TCTATTATCGGACTCAAATCACCTCCGGAAATTCGAAAAAAAATGTTTCGGGGGTCCTCACCTTCTTGTATAAGTCCTTCTGCAAAATCTTTTTTCCCGAAATTTTGCTTTTTTACCCGTTGTTTCCAGTTCCCTTTCCTCCAATTCCTGTTTTAATTCCGCTACCTTCAAATCCCAAAAGGGGCACTTTCCTTGAAAAACATTTTTTTCTTTGACGAGGGATCAGTCCCGTTTCACACGAAAAGTTTATCAGTTTGTTTAAAATTCATGGAATTCTTTTTTCACGGGCCACAGTCTATTGTCTGTTTCACCCAACAGTGTATCAGTTTATATTCCCCCGCCTTGTCCCTTTGCGAAACCGGGCCACTTTATTTTGGGGTACAAAAGGTCTTAATTTATTTTTTCTGACTATCCCCGATCCTTGTTTTTTTTTCAAAATCTCCTTCCGACACCAATTGTAACGTAAATAAACAACGGGGTTTATAATTTATTTCCCTTAATCTACAACAATTTATTTACTACGCCCTTTTATGGCCCGATGGTAGGGCTCGTTCGGGCTTCCCTCCCTCTTGGGGCTGTCCATTTATCTCCGATACAGCATTCTCGATGTTTCGAATTCTTCCAGTTGGCGTCCCGCATGTTCCAATTGCTTCCAATATTGACCGTTGTTTTTCGCGGCAGAGCGACTGGATGGTTCTCGAATTTCTCCGGGGATGATCTCATCGTTGTCGACGGCAACGTGTGAGGCGACAGGTCCGGCCTAGGTTCGTTACACATTGTTCCCAAGAATTTTGTCGAACTTTCCATCTCTAAAGATTTGTTTTGGAAACTGAGATTGAGGTTATGTAGACTTCTAGATGAATTCGCAAATTGCATGCATACTGTTTTGTTCAGGTTCACAATGAGTCTGTTCTTGTTACATCAGTCATTAAATTCAATTAGAACTGTATTCACTAATTGTGTCATATCCTCAGATGTTTTACTGAAAAAAATGTTTTAGACGTGTCATTGCGTAAAGGAATATTTTTCCATAACATGTTATCAGGAAGATCATTCCCCTATAATAAAAATTAGTGGTCCAAAAACCCTTTGCCTTGTACCGTTGAAACCCAACAAATTTATCTGACATAACGTTTTTCTGCTTCACCTGGAAACATCTATTCGTCAAAAAAGACACAAGTAACTGGTTTATATTACCTCGATATTAGCTCTCTTGGACCAATCTTCTATACTTTCAAAATATCCTTCTGGGCCCCTTTTCTTACTCCCACTCGCGGCAGACGATAGTACGCTTTGGTTGCTTCGTAAATTCTCCAATATCTCCTCATAAGTCAATGAGTCTCCATTAACTACTAATATACAGTGCTCGTCTGAAGTCCGTTCCCCCCCTACTAATTTTTGAACCACCTGGTATATCGCAACGAAATTCTATCCACATCAAGCTCAACTAAATAAGCTCAGTCTTGAGTTCACTTTCCGGGTTTTAGTTTTACCATTGTCTAAAGGTATCTTTTAAGAAATGGTTTCCATTATATATAGTTAACCTCTATATACAATGGTTTAGACCTCTTATTGTAATCTTAGTTTGTATAGTCGATAAAATAGGTTAACTCCAGTTCTCTTTATTTTTTTGCTTTTTGCTAATATATTTTTTTTAAAACTTGTTCCCTCCAATTCAACAACTATGGGTGCTTGTTTGTTGTCTGATTAACGCCAATCTTGTAGGTATCTCTGAAGTAGATCTTGGCATCTGATTTCCAATTTTTCATGGAATAATTTAATCCCCCGCCACTTTTTTAGACCGTAAATAACCAGGTTGAATTTTTTTGTTTTCTTTCTGCTGTTATTACCCCTGGCTTGAGTTCAACGTTTTTTCTTCCCTTTTATAATTTTTGGATTTCTAATTTCATACTCTCGAACTGCACCACAAGGTTGATTGTTCTGAGTTTTATTTCACGTTCTGCTGTTTCCCGTTCTCTAAACATAGCAATGGTAATTTCTTGTTTTATCACCCTACTATGGATACAGATTAATGGGCTACTTCTTTCTGGTTCTTATCTTCGGGTGATTAGAGTTTTTTACACTTCAATGTTCGCCCTGTCTCGAAACTGGAAGTTATGCCGCGTATCTATTTTTAAAGCATTTAAGTAATTAACACTACACTGTTTGGAAGAGGTTTACATTATTTATCGTTTGATATAAAATTCAAGTTTAACTGATCTTAAAACTCAGAAAAAAGAATGTTTAGCACGTCGGGAAAGGGCACAGGAAATCGAAATCGTTCTCATTTGACACACACAGATTTGTATCTTTGTCTTTAAAATTCATAATTCAAAAATATTATCCCAAGTATTTTGGAAAAAAATGGCACTAAAATAAAATATTCGTACCTTCAAATATTATTCTAATCGGAAAAAAATACTCAAAATTGTACATCACACTGTACATTGCATGACACAAGAAATACAAATATGTGAGTTTTTATGGAAAACGAGTCGCGCTTTGTGGACGGAAATGGGAAGGCAAATTCTGGCAGGTGGAGATTTGAACCGATTTTTATGCAAGAAAAAAAAACTTCACGAACCTAGGGATACAATCCGTGACCCCTAATCGTGTCTCCTATATTAACAGTAAAATTGAACGCCGTTCCGCGTTCTGTCGTTTTAAATTTGGGTGTGCGAGGGCGCAGTGCGGCGTTGTGCCGCATTTGTCGCCGACCTCTATGACGCCTGTATCGTTAGTGTCCATCAACGTGTTTACGGAGCTATGAAAAGCGTTTTCCGAACTCTCTCGTATGGTAAAACACAATTCCAATGGGAGAGACTTATTGCAACGACTTTGAGCATATATTCAATCTAAAAATACAGGCATCCCCTTACTTTATTTAAAAAAAAGGCAAATAATCTTTTATTAAAAGTTCCTTTTTTTTTACGGACTTGTTTCTATTCATTCCACTGCACATGGCACTTATCTCTCACTATATCTAACGGGAGCAATCCCACTGAGAAGGAACTTTTATTTAGAAACCTATCGAAATTGGAGATTTTCCGGGTTTTCTTTCTGGCCCCTAGGTACCGCCAGTTAATGTTTATCTTTTCCGGCGTACCTATAGGTGTATAAGATCGATGATGGTTTGTTTAGTTTGGTCTCACTTCAAGAGTTCTTGGACCTTTGGCTGGTTGACTACTCCTATGATGAGGGCCAAGAAGCCTGAAACCGGTATCGGATTGTTAGGTGAACACGACATAAATTAAACATAATCGGCTTATCAGAAAAAACTTTTGCTTAATTCCATTGAAATATGGAAATAGGATTTTCAGGTGAAAAAAAACTTTCTTGGTATTTCCGGGAAAGTAGTTTTTTTTTACCGAGATCTCCCTTTTCTCTGGTTAATTTTTATTGCTTTATGTAAAAACCTTTAAATTGATTTTTTTTTTTTTGTTTTTTTTTTTTTTATGTTCTGGTTCCCCAAAAAGGGGTACCTGTAAAGTTAGAGAACATCTGGGAACCAAGGGAAAAAATAGGATTTGGGGTTTTTTTTTTTAAATTTCGAGGTTTACCCGGGGAAACCCCCAGGGGAAGATTTCCGCCTCGCTGTTCGTTGGTAAGAGCTTTGAAAGTGATTTCTGCGGTCTCCAAATGACCACGAAGGGGGGATGACTAACTTGACGGGTTGTCTCAAAGCTCCAAAAGGAAGATTGTTGATATTTCGAAGAGCATCCCCTAAAAAATATCTTAAAATAGAGACAAATCGCCAACTTTTCTCGGTGTTCCGACAAGTGAGCGAGTTTGTGAGCGAGGCATCCCCGACGACGAATTGCCCTTTTGGCGAATCCAAAGCCCAGGATTTTTTTAGGGCCGGCCCAAAAGGGGGAACAGTTTTCCCCGGAAGGTCGGATCTGTTATAGATCATAAGCAGCTGAGGGGGTGAAAGCTCTTGGCACAAAACAAAACCAATTTTTTTGGGTGCATTTTCAATGGACCCCGTGATTTTCCCCGGAAAGGTTTTCTGATAGAAAACCAACATCGATATGGGACCAGGGTATGGACCCGACAAATTATGTTAGGAAAAGGGATCGGTTTTCTAAGAAAAGAATCTTGTTTTTTGTTTGTTAAATTTTACCAAGTTTTAGATCCCCACTCGAGAATTTTGTAAGTCTATATTTATATTTTCTTTTTCCCGTTCTTTTCTGGTTTTCGGGCTGATATAGGGCCCTGGGAAAAGGGATGGGGGGATTTATCATCGGCAAAGCGTGTACGGGAATGAAGTTGTTTTTAACAGGTCGTTGAGGGAAGGAAAAGTGTTGGTGCGGAAAGATCCCGGAACACCAGCATTTATGAGTAGAGTGTCAGATAAAACTCCACGACCATACTGGGAGACCTTTTTGGGAAAAAACGCAAGCAGAGAACACAGCTGGGGGGGGCCCTTTTAAAGACAAGTTTTAAAGTCCCTTTAATGATAATTGGAACTAAACAGAAAATTTCTCCATAAAAATACCATCGTTGACAATTCCGGTCTTCCGAATTTGACTGTGTTGATGGCTTTTTTGACCTTGGGGAAAAATGAAGATGGGTAGGCTGTAGTTTGGAGGGCCTTTTTTCCTTTTTTTGGGGCTGGTGTACTTTAATTTTCCAATTTGGGGGGGAAAAACCCCCAAAATTTAAAGGGTTAACAACTTGCAAAAACAGGTGTTATTCGGGGCACATTTTTGAGAACAATCGGCGGGGTTCCCAGATCCACGGTTTGTTGGTGTTGAGACCCAGCAAAATCTTTCTGATAGTACGTTGGGAAAAGGGATCTCGGGGGGACGTCAATAGGTGTAATGTTGGGGGTTTCCCCGATAATCCAGAGGGGAAATTTTCCCCAAATAGGTGCGCAAAAATATTGGCTTTTTTTTGGGGGCGTTCTGTTTCCTCTTCTTTGGTTAAGGGGGAAATGAGCTGGGAAATGAAGTTTCTTCCCCAGCTTTGGGAAAGACCAAAAAGAACGGGATCCGTTAGGGGCATTCAGCAAGTTTTTATCTTATTTTATTTATTTTGGCATTCTATTTTTCCCTTTTCATATCCTCTAGCCGACATTTGCTGCCTTTGGGCTCAGGGCCCGGATTTTTTTGCCATCGTGGTATTTCCTGTTTGGGAAACCACAGCTCTAGAGGTTTTTGTTAAACCAGGTCTTTCGGTTGTTCTTCTTTCGGATTCGGTATGTGGTTTGCATCCCCAACATGATGATTTCCGAAATTTCTCAGCCATCGTGTTGGGTCACTGAAAAAAAAAAACCCCTTCCATAAACGCTGGGGAAAAAAAAGAAACCTTCCCAGTTGGCCAATTTAATGCCATGAGACGGGGTTTTGCAGCCCCGAGGTAAAAAAGGAAAAGCATGTTGTGGAGGTGAGGGGGTGACAAAATTTCAAGGGGGAAAATTCTTTTATACGGATGGGTTGGGGGGGGGAAAATCTAATTGGGAAAATAGTTTTTGACATGGGGGGTGCGGGTTGGTACCGACCAGTTGTTCGACCGGTGATGGCGAAGGCCCGGGGACGACCCGCCCTCTTTTTTTAGAAATTTTAGCCAGGCAGCGTTTGGTTTTCCCCCAGATTATGGTTTAGCTGTTGTATGGTTCTCCTGAATGTATCCGTTTGGTGATAAAAAACCCAAAAGGGGGTTTATGAAGGTTCATTGGTGATAGGTAAAGGCAGAAGGAACTTAGCAGTTTGGATCAGATGGGGAACCCATCACATGAAAGGTTGCCTTAGCGTAAAGGAGACTCCACCTTTGAACCGAATCGAGAATGGAGTTTTCCAGGACGATATGGGCCTTGTTGGTGGACGAGTTTATTGTGTCTTTGTTGTAGGTGATGGTGGACGTCATTGATTTCTTTTTAGTCCGCGGATGTGCAAAATCCCCAGTTTTAAAAAAATGCCCCAGTTTTAAAAACCCGGGTTTGTAAGGTTCCGTCTATATATTTTTAAAAACAAATAAAAGGGTAAATTTTTTCACCCCCCGATGTTGTCAAAATTAATTGTTGTTACATTGGCCCCCCAATAAATTTTCACCATTGCAATGTAATTGAAAAAAATTTTTTATCAACCAAGGGGCATAAATATGAATACAAACTTTGTGGTTAGGTTATAGAGATCTGCCCACTTTCGTTCACAGCGCATTGCAATAGTTCCCTTTTGAAATCGCGTTAGAAGCCCCTTATTAGCGGATCTTTTAATAAAGTCAGCGCTTATTTCTAAGTTGCAATAACTTTTAGTATCCAATAGTATCACCGATACTACCTTTGAAATAGAAGACATTGTGATTGCTCGATAGATGGCGCGGGATGGACATTAATTCAAAAAATTACAAACAATTTAAATTTCGTCCAAACTTTTTTTCACAATATGTATTTGAAATTTTGTTATACTTGTTTCAAATGCACATTTAAAAATTTTTGTTATTTGCCCCCCGGCCATCTATCGGAAATCACAATGTCTTCATTTCAAAAAGTAGTATCGGTGATATCTTTTCAAATTTTTTTTTTTCATTGGTCTACGTCGAACCGTTGAAAAGTTAACGGGGAGGTCTAAGCCGCACTGTAACGAGATATATAAACTTTTTTGGGTTCGGGGGACCGTGATCGCTGAAATGTATCAAGATTTATTGAAATCTTGTTGTGAGGGAGAGACCAATGGTAGTATTTCTATTGAAATCTACCTAAAATAGAACTTTTGATGAATAGGTATAGTTCATCCATTTTAGACCATGTAAGCCTTTAAAATGGTAAAAAGTGAAAAAAAATAATAGTAGGATGAAACCCATTGGAAAAGGAAGAGAATATAACAAAAATGAAAGGAAAAAATAATTTACGGGCGATCTGAGGTCGGGAAGTGGAAGGGGGTGAGTTTTTGAGGGTAAAAAAACGGTTTATCTCGATTTCCGGCAAAACTACAAGTCCTATGGAAAAAACTCAAATAACCAAGTTTTTGGTTTTTTATTGTTATCTTCTACAACAAATATTGTTTTTCCACGAAATTTGGGTGACATTCCCTTTTATGTTCCAAACACACTGTAATTTTTTTTTATTTGAAATATTTATATTATCACTTTTTTGACTTAATATTGAAAAGCACCCTAATTTTCAATTGAAAATTCTCCGTCAAAATATCAGCTTTTAAAAAAAAGTCTTGGGCTTTTGTTCTTTGAAATCTCTACTTTCTGATGGTATAAAAAAAAAGTTACATTACTGTGACAGAAAATGCAAAGAAAGAAAAAAAATTTGAATCCGAGATTTAATAAGACATCTACAATATTTTGAGAAAGTTATAGAATCTTCTTTAAATTAATGGTAGATGCCTATTCATTGCTATTTTAAGATAACTTTATATACCTGGAGTGACCTACGGAAAATTTTGGCCCATCAAAAGGTATTTCATAGAGAAGGGGGAAGGGGCTAGGAGGGTCTGGGCCTTACTACCTGTTATTTCTTTGCATTTACCATGATAATGTATTTTTTTACACTATCAGAAAGTAGAGATTACAACGAACAAAAGCCCACCGACTTTTTTAAAACCTGATATTTTGACGGGAGAATTTCTGTTGAAAATTAGGTGCTTTTTCGATATTAAGTCAAAATAAGGTGGAAAATAAATATTTTAAATGAAAAAAATTACATGTGTTTGAATATAAAAAGTAAGTTTTCACCAAACCTCGTGAAAAAAATTTTTTGTAAAGGTGGGAAAAAAACCAAAAAAGGCAGTAGTTATTTGATTTTTCACATAAATTTTAGATTATGTGGAAAAAATTGGATACCAAAGTTGTAGATCTTTTATTACCTACAACTTTTATCCAACTTTTTCCATAGGACTTGCAGTTTTGCCGGAAATCAGATAAACCGTTTTTTCTTAAAACCCTCCACTTCCACCTCAGATCCGCCCGTAAATTATTTTTCCTTTCATTTTGTCATATTCTCGTCCTTTTCCAATGGGTTTCATTCTACTATAATTTTTTTTGGTTTCAAAATTATCGACCCTGGTCTAATTATCAATTGCAAAACATAAAAAACAAGTTTCCCGGTCTTAGGGCAATACTTTGGAGCAGCAGAGGCGGATATAACAAATTTTATTTAGATATTTGAATATTTAAAAAATACATTAAAATAAAAAATATATGTTTTGAACGAGAAATTATGTATTAATAGGCAATCAGATCATCATAATTTCATTTTCCCATGGTCGAAAAAAATCCATATTTTTCCAACAAAACACATCACAATTATATAATATGTTTAAACCTATTTCTGATGCCAGACCAGATACGCTACTGGCTTTCATTTCCTACAAGACCCTCCTGAAACTGGTGATTTATTTTTAGTCTCAACGTATACAGTGCGCGTAAAGTATAGAAACATAGAAGATATCTTTGACACCCGTAAGATATAATAACTTATGTATATTAGATGTACCAGGATTTTAAAGTTCCTGAGATATACGAACAATATGTTTTATTTTTAAATGGGATAACCCGTATATTTTCAATTTTCTGTTACAGTTTTTTATTGCCGATGCAGTATACAAACTGTTAATGGCAATTAATTTGATAAAATTAGGAAAACATTTTTATTTTTAATTAATATTGCATTATAAACAGAAGAAAACTAAAGGAGATGTTTAATATGACTCTTTGTCTTTGGAAACAGAAATCCATTCTGAATGAAAATTCACCCGAGACTTTTCTAATCGTTTCCGGAGAATTAGTGCTATCTCCCTCTGTAATTCTGTCTTTCAGTCCTTGGATAGTCTTGGCCTATTCACATACACTTTGCTTTTTAAATAACCCCACAAAAAATAATCTAGAGGTGTCGTCAGATGCGGAGATCTTGCTGGCCATTCGATAGCTCCTCTTCTTCCAATCCAACTATTTAGAAATGTAATGTCGAGAGAAGTCACGAACGCCTCGAAGATAATGAGGAGGCGCTCCATCTTGCTGAATCAAATTGATTTATTCACGATATGAGGATTTATATCATCAGGAAAGAATCTGGCTAATTCTGGAATTAACTTTGATTCTAGAAATGCCCAGTATTATTCACCTGTCATCGTTCTATTCCAAGAATAAGGTCCATTAATGGTATTATTAATAATTCCTGCTCACACATTGATCTTTTGTGGATACTCATCTCCTCATCTCCTCATCTCCACAACATGCTCCTCATCTCCACAACATGCTCTTTCCATTTACCATCGAGCTGCACAATACCACCCCGTCTCATGTGGCATTACAATTCGGCCGACTGGGAAGGTCTTCGTATGTTTTTCTCAGCGTTTCCATGGAAGAGAGTTTGTTTCTCTTCAGTAGATCCAACACGATGTGCTGAGACAATTTCTGAAATCATCATGTTGGGGATGCAAACTTACATACCGAATACCGAAGAAGAACATCATCCGATAAGACCTGGTTTAACAGAAACTGCTCTAGAGCTGTGGCTTCCAAACAGGCAGCATACCATCGATGGCAAAAAATCCGGGCCCTGAGACCAGGCAGCATATGTCGGGGGCTAGAGGCATATGTAAAGAGACAATAGAATGCTCAAAGATGCCCACAAAGCCAAAATAAGATCAAAACTTGCTGAATGTCCTAACGGATCCCGTTCATTTTGGTCTTTCTAAAGCTGTGGGAAGAAATTTCACTTCCAGCTCATTTCCTCCCCTAACCAAAGAAGATGGAACACTAGCAACGACTGCCCAGGAAAAAGCCAATATCTTTGCGCACCTATTTGCTGGAAATTCCACTCTGGATTCATCGGAAAACAACCCCCAACATTACACCTATTGACAGTCACATGCCCGAGATCACCTTTCGCCAACGTACTATCAGAAAGATTTTGCTGGGTCTCAACACCAACAAAGCCTGTGGATCTGACGGAATCCCGCCGATTGTTCTCAAGAAATGTGCCCCTGAACTAACACCTGTTCTTTGCAAGTTGTTCAACCACTCTTACAATTTGGGGTATTTCCGTCCAATTGGAAAATTGCAAGAGTACAGCCAGTCCCTAAAAAGGCAAAAGGCCCTACCTAGCAACTACAGACCTATCGCACTGCTATCTATTATTTCAAAGGTCATGGAAAAAGCCATCAACATCGAGCTCATAGAAATATCTGGAAGACTCAGGAATTGTCAACGATAGGCAATATGGCTTCCGCCATCAGAGATCAACTGGTGACCTGCTCGCTTACGTCTCACATATATGGCAGCTATCTATTGAAAAGCATGGAGAAACTTTGGCTGTGGCATTAGATATCTCCAAGGCGTTCGATCGAGTTTGGCACCAGGGATCTCGCCAAGCTTCCGTCTTATGGCTTGCCCCTCAGCTGTGTTCTCTGCTTGCTAGTTTTCTCTCAAACAGGTCTCTCCATGTAGTGGTCGATGGAGTTTCATCTGACCTCTACTCATAAATGCTGGTGTTCCGCAAGGATCCATTCTCGCACCAACACTATTTCTACTTCACATCAACGACCTGTTGAAAGCAACTTCATGTCCAGTACACAGCTTTGCCGATGATAGTACCCTCCATACCGCTTTCTCTTCCAGGGCCCCTATATCAGCCCGTGAAACCAGAAATGAACGAGGAAGAAATGTTAATAATATAAATATGGACTTGGCAAATTCTCGAATGGGGATCTAATAACTTGGTAGAATTCAATGCAAACAAAACACAAGCATGTCTTTTCTCTAGAAAAGCCGATCTCACTTGCCTAACATAACTTTGTCAGGAGTAACCATACCACTGAAGCCATCCATATCGATGCTTGGTATTACTATCAGCAATAACCTTTTCTGGGAAAATCACGTGAGGTCCATTGCCAAAAGTGCATCCCAAAAACTTGGTTTTCTATTTCGTGCCAAGAGCTATTTCACCCCCAGTCAGCTGCTTATGATCTATAAGGCACAGATCCGACCTGTCCTGGAATACTGTTCCCATATTTGGAGTGCGGCACCTAAACATATCCTGGGCTATTGGATTCTGTCCAAAAGGGCAATTCGTCTCGTCGGTGATGCCTCGCTTACAAACTCGCTCACTTGTCTGGAACACCGTAGAAAAGTTGGCGATTTGTCTCTATTTTATAGATATTTTCATGGGCGATGCTCTTCTGAAATATCAACAATCGTTCCTGCTTTGGCAGTCTCTTCGAGATTAACCCGTCAAGTTCAGTCATCACACCCTTCGTGGTCACTTTGGAAACCTGCAGAACATCACTTTCCAAAGACTCGTTCATCCAACGAACAGCGAGGCTTTGGAACTCATTGCCTAGGGAGGTGTTCCCCGAGGCATACAACCTTCAGAAATTTAAGAAGAACACCAACTCCTACCTTCTTTCCCTAGGTTCTCACGATGTTCTCTGAACATTACAGGATATCCCTTTTCGTGGGAACCAGAACATAAAAAAAAAAAAAAATACTGCGTATGTGCCTCCACCATCCAATGAGGACTTTCATCTGACCAGTACATGCAGTTTTGTTAATCAACTGTGCCATTTAACTGGAAAGTAGCCTCACCAGAAAAAAGGATTTGATTGAAGAAATTAAGATTAGTGTCAAATCTATTTAACATTGTTTCACAGAACTCCATTCTGCGATCTGGATCGTCTTCGTTCAGTTCCTGTTCCAATTGTACTTTATAGGGATGCCATTTTTCTTTTTTTAAATATTTACGAACAGTTGTTTGACTGATGTGATTTTCGGTTGCAACAACTCTAGTAACCTTATAAGGGTCTTCAACCATCGACAAAAAAAATTCAGTTTTTGTTTGCTCTGTTTGTGTGCACTTTCCTCAAATTTATGAATAATTTTAGATACAGTACCACGTGCTATATGAGTTCTGTCTTTATATTTGTTATTGAATATTTCACATACCTCTTCGTGTGTTCGTGTCCTACAAATTATGTCGCAAATGAAACATACTCAAATTTCATAATATTATGGTATTACCTGTCACCACATCCTTTTAGTATTAAAATTTCAATTCTTTGACGTTCTGTTAAATGTACCATTGTATTTTACTCTGATTTTTATCGCTGGTAAGCCTATTTTCAAAAAACTATCACGACGTACCTACTGACAGTAAATCACGATTAAGATGTCTAAAAACCATGGTGTATTTAAGATGTCTAAAAACCCTGGTGAATGAACTGATTCGATATTGTTTAGATTTTTGAGGGGACACCACCTGTTACTTCAACAGAGCTTCTCTCTCTGTGGTAGATGTCGCCGTCCAAAAATGTTTGTCTATATTCTCGCTCAATGTCAGAACTTAATTTCTGACACCTGCAGCATCTTATATGAAATTATTTTCAGTATTTTGTCGGTATCTATGCGTTTTCCATCTCTTTGATATGAAATCTTGCTTAGCTTATTCCTGAGTTTGTTCTTTGAAAAAATCACTAGCTCATCAGTTCATTAGTGCATGAGGAATTATTTATTTTCAGGTAGTGTAGTGTGTAAGGATACTTTTTGTAGAATGGGCCATATTTGCATTTTCTGTAGACAGTATAAAGCCGCAGATTCGAATTTTCGCCTGTATTCAGTACCAAAAGCAAGTACAAATCTTGACGAATTGACTAATAATGATATTTCCATAGTTCATTATATTGTATGCATTGAATTTTATATTTTCTGCAATTTAATGACAATTTCATTTCCAATTCTCCGTCTTCAAAATGCAGTTAGCCTCAAATTCAAATCGTACAAAATACGAAAAACAACACGACAGTGCTTTCTTTGTGCAATGTTCGGGGGCTTCTAATTCCAGATTTGCTATTGGTGAAGTTTGACAGATGTCTCTTTTCAACCAATAGCAAAGCTAGAATTAGAACCTGCGCACAGTTCGCCTCAAAAAGAAATAAATATACCCTGTTACTGAATTGAAACTAAATCGAAATTGGCGCCATCTGACACGCTAGTAATCTCTATTATCAAGTAGGCCAAGTGTCGCCAAGTCGATCCCAAACTTCTACAGGTATAAGTGCAAGCACCAGGGTTTTTAGACATCTTAGGTGTATTCACTTATACCTGTAAAATATTGGGACAAACTGGGGGACACCAGCCCACTTGATAAAGGGGTTATCTAGTTTCAGATGGCGCCGACGTCGTTTCTTGTCATAATTCAGTAAACTGCAATTACAGACCACTCAGGGTGTTTTTGTGATTTGTGTCTCTGATCCGTTCTGTGATTGTGCTTTTGTCGCCTTTAAGGTTAAGTCAATTCTTTGTGAAATATTTTGAGGTTGATCGATCGATGTAACATATTTTGGAATAAACTATTCCATGTACTTATGTCAGTGTTATATAGAATTTTCGAGAGGTGTTCCGAAATAATTCTAATTATGAAACGTATCAATTTATTTTGTATGGTTAATTTTCTATTGATACGGCTCCACCGAGTTGGTACTTATGTATTTCTGTCCCTGTTTGCTCATGATATAAATCTTATGATGGAGCGGATAATGATTTTATAAAGTGCTGTAAATTACATACAATTACTTAATTTAGCTTTCAAACCAATAAAAGTAAGGGAGATGCAATCTCTTTCGCTTTCTGAAAAATCTATATTCTAGTCTGAAGGAAGTGTTTTGCGACATATCTAAAGCTTTTTACTGTTACATAAGCTTCAGAGGACGAAGCTTCAATTGGTTCGAATCCTATCTGAGTGAAAGAACCTCTCAGCTTTTGGACAAATTAAGAGGTGTTCACTATTTTGGCAGACAACACGACTTTCTTATCGCAAGAACTCAAATTACCTTCATATAGCGGAGTAAAAATAGCTTAAAATCATGCGTTATTTTGGAATCCTGGAGGACTCCATGGATTTTCCTAAAACCTTCTGATATTATTTAGAAATTGCTTGCAGAAAAAAGTTATATTCGTGCGCTGCTTGTTTATTAATCGTTTAAACAATGAAAAAAAGTTTTGTTAGTCAAATTTTACCCAAACTGATGCTATAGGGGTTTTTGAGGTCGCTGAACCAGAATATGACATTGAAAAAACGATGGCGTGGCCAGTCGTAAAGGTAGATTTCATAAATGATAAATTACAGCTACCTATTTTTTATTTATGTGTAAATCTCGGAGAAATAAAAATTCGGGTTAAAGTTGTGGAGCTAATGAAGCTCTATCAAACAACTTATAGTTTGCCGATATTGGGTATAGAAATGAAATATTGGGATTTTTTTAAATCTTTCAACAGCTGCCATTTTGAGACTATTGGACCATTATCGAAATTAGCCGAGGTATTCATAAGAAGTATTTTTGTTTCATTCGGTTGAAAAATGTGGCCTCCACTCAACAAATTTCGTTATATCCCATATATGAGTTTCAATATCACATTTTTTTAAGCATGGACTCAAAATTCAAATTCGTAATTTTTTTAAATTATTCAATATTTTGAGCTCTGTATTTTTCGAAATAATTTTTTTTAGATTGTCCTTTTTTTATTTGTCATTTCGAGAGTAATCTGTGAAAATTTCAGATGTTTATCTTGAAAATAAAAATAAAATAGATTTTAGACAGAATTCTGATTTGACGTAATTTTATTTACGTACGATTCCCATACATATTTTTTCACTTTTAAAAACATGACTTCTCGTTAGCTGCATTTTTGTTCTTTCAGTTAAATTTTTGTTGTTAATTTAATCAATTAATCGTGGCTGCGTGCTCCTCCAGCGCTGCACTTCAGAGTCGCCGCTTCACATTTTTTCGCACGTTAGCAAAAAAAATCTGCAGCTTACAGTTTTTCTTTTAAAGAAAAATTTTATTGACCTTTTTGATGTGAAATTTTCCATTTTCGAGTGGCACCATTATTTATTCATTTTTTTAAATATTCAATATACAATGTAATTTGCAACTTATTTGTTAAATAATTAATTAAGCACACACTTTGGGGTTGGTGACTTTTTATATTTGTTCACAGACATCATCACTAATGTACAGTAAAAGGTTCCCACAGTCCCCTAACTTCCTGAAGCTAAAATCTAATATCACTCCACTACTAGTAAAATGACTCGTATATGTATTAATTAATTTGAATCTTCTCTGAACTACCTTTGCCCATTGTTATAATTGTTTTCAACTTGTGATTGTAATGTATCTACTAACTAGCAAGTCAAATAATGGTAAATATCTAGTTACATCACACATGCAATCCGAATATGGGGAAAACACTTTTCTTACGTGTTTTTTCCTCCTGAACACGAATCCGGAAAAATGCGGCGGTCTCATACCGTTTCAGAGTTACATCGCTTTTTCCGAAATAAATTTCAAGCACCGTTTTCTCGCACAAAACTCACTCAAAATGCCTCCTTCTTTTTACCAGCATAAACAATACACCCTAAAACACTTATTTTCGGCACAACTTTGCACAAAATATCGTCGTTTTTATCAAAAAAGATCCTCCTTCTTACACAGTCGATTCATTTATTACCAACATGAAAAATTAAAAAAGTTAATAAATGTCATCTGTCAAAGAAATTAGAATTGTTCATTTGCAACTGTGTAAGAAGGAGGATTTTTTCGATAAAAACGACGATATTGGCATATTTGCCGAAAATAAGATTTAATATTATGATGATAAAAGAAACATTGATGAGATTTGTGAAGCTTAAATTATTTCGAAAAAGCGATTTAAATGAAACGATGAATTCCCATTCTTCAGATCGTGTTCAGGAAACAAAACTAAGAAAAGTGTTTCTATATTCGAGAATATGTGATGTAACTAATATTTACCAAATAATTTATTGATGCTTTTATATTTAATTTTTTATTTCATGAGATGACAATCTTCTGACTCAAAGTATTGGAAAATTCTAAATATAATGGATATTTTCTTCCAACAAGCCATGGGCCCCTCTGTAACGGTTTGCAATTCACTAGCCAAAATCAAGATATCTTCATCAACAGATTTTATGATATCTACAATGAACTCTCTGATTTTGTTCATATCAGAAGGTTGTTAGAGAGGTAATAGTCCGGCAGAGATGGGCAGTGAATAGCTTGGTAATAGTTTGTATCGGAAAGTTTAATGGAACAATGTCATCGGGGACATTTTCCAATCCCCTCAATTTTCAAGTTAATTCATCATCTAGAGGCATCAGTCCACTCTCCTACCTTTTCTCATTCCTTCGTGGAAGTTTCCATGATCCCAAAAAGGCCATTTGAGAAGAAATCACCTTGAAAAAATCGCCAGGTAGACTTCAAAGAAAAATCTGGTTTTTGACAGACAGATGTAAACATTGTAGTAAGTTACGAGGATTCCATCTCATTTCGCGCCAACTGTTCTGAGCGGGATCTTGTTCGTAGAACTATAATCTTTGTAAACGATCAATTCACAATTTTTTGCATGAGGTAATGTTGACAGAAAAGAAAATTTCATAGGTTTGAAGTTTGACATTTTGCGTGACACAAACAACAAACAATCCTTAACCTCGCCATCTACTAATGAAGTTCTGAGCAGAATTTAACGTTTTTCATTTGTTGTCCCCCAAAAATTCCAAACAAAATCGAATCAGTGAATACACCAGGGTTTTTAGGCATCTTAATCACGATGTACCTACTGACAGTAAAACCTACTTGATTTAATGACGTGAAACCGATATTCATGTTTATCAATACAAAAACAGCAAAGACTTTTTTAAACTTCAACAAATACCAAGTGGCCCATTTTATTTCATCTTTATGTTAATATCAACGGTTGTAATAAAAATGTTTTTCCTAATTTCTTAAAACTAATGTTCAATATTGGCCATTAACAGTCTGTATGCTGCATCGGCAATAAAAAACTGTAACAGAAAATTGAAAAATATACGGGTTGTCCCATTTAAAAATAAACATATTGTTCGTATATCTCAGAAACTGTACATGTGGCAACGTCGAAAATATAAAATTTAGAATCGCTGGTCCATCTAATATACACAACAAAATTTTGTTAGTGTATCTTACGAGTTCAAAGATATCTTCATGTTTTCATACTTTACGCGCGCACTGTAGACACACCTACAAGCAATATCATTGGCTTGCGTTCACTCAAACCCACGTTGACTATCGGCTCATTTGATCTTCTTTTGATCTACCGTTCGCCGACGGAGAATGTTTACGAGTAGTACACAGTATTTTTCGTTCCTTTTCTTCGCATATACGCTCGTGTTAGCGAAGTGAGTTTTTGATTTGCTTCATGTAGAAACAGCTTCTGCAATTGAAAATGGTTAAACTATAACACATCCTTGTTGATTCTGATTGTTCTGATAATATTGATTGATAACACGATTTTGGTGGATATTAGTTTTTTTTTATTCTCTCACATTTTCAGGGTGCGATTCCTGCCACCATCGCTATAATACAGGGTAAGATACAAATCGGGCTCTCTCAGGAAGAAATTAATATCCTCGCAGATACAAAAGCTTGTAATCCTATAAAAACCTCGAGGAGGGATCTGTCTTACGTAGTTGGTAGTAAACGAAATGGAGGAACTACCGTGTCAAGTACAATTATTGCAGCAACAAAAGCCGGAATCCCGATATTCGCCACTGGAGGTGAGATGATACTCGAAATGTACCATTCACTTGTCATCGAGGTTTTTTTCAGGAATTGGGGGCGTTCACAGGGGTGCTGAATCGACTTTTGACATATCTGCCGATCTGACTGAATTGGGTCGAAGTCAGATAGCTGTTGTATCTAGCGGAGTCAAATCCATTCTCGACATTCCAAAGACTTTGGAGTATTTGGTAAGCATTTGACATATGGCTCGCGAACACACACACTCATTCGCTTATTTTTTTGCAGGAAACGCAGGGAGTTTTCGTAGCAACTTTGGAAAAACTAAAGATTTTCCCGCGTTCTACTCAATCAAAAGTGGCTGCACAGTACCCTATTGCGTACAGTCAGCAGAAGAAGCGGCCACAATCATTAACAGCCAGAACGAGATTGGGATTGCACTCCGGTATGTTGTTCGCTGTTCCCATACCGGAAGAACACGCCATCGATTTCGATACAATCGAAAGTTTCATCCAGAAAGCTTTGAGAGATGCAACAAATCGGGGTATCAAGGGCAAAGATATTACGCCATTCCTTCTGTCTCAAATCGCCGAGCTGACCGGAGGGCGATCTCTAGAAAGCAGTATCCTTTTTAACCGACGAAACCAAAAAGGAAGAGGTTCTCTATTCGACCCGTATATTTCATGTTTTTCCATCATATTTTTTTATGTATGATCACGCATAACTTTTTACTGAGGCGTCCGATTCTGATAATTCTTTTTTTAGTGGATAGGGTGTACTTCTAATTTGGTTCCATTTGAATTTAAAGATGAAATCCACCCCTGAGGTGTAGCGAAATGAAGGATATTGATCACTCACCCTCTGAATTCTGGTCCGTTAACCGATTCTATCAGGCACGTTGTGAAAAAACAATAGGTCAACGTCACTGTGGCTATCTTGCACCAGACTCTACAGCATGATACCCAGCTCGACAAAAAGCATAAATAATTTAAACTTATATAAAAAAAAATTATTAACTGGATTTCTAGTATTGAGAAAAATAATATACACGATTTTGTTAACCAGAAATATCAACACTAAAAAAAAAAAACACCAACTCCATACTACCCTAATGATCTCAAACATGAAACGGTATGAATGGCTCCATAATTGATGCTATGATTTTATATATATGTACATGTGTGTGTATGTGTGTGTGTGTGTGTGTGTAGGTGTGTATGTATGTGTGTATATATAGATGTACGTGTATATGTGTGTGTATATATGTATATATACATGTATATGTGTGTGTATATAAATCTGCTTTAAATCTATTATATGTCCCGTTTGTCTTAACATAAAACCCCACTGTTAATTATATATTTATATTTGTATAATTTTTTTTTTTCATAACTTACCTACTTTATTATTATTATCATTGTCATCATTACATTATATTCTTACGAAACTACGTACAAGCGATAGTCCTTCGGAACTAAAGCTTCTGTGGTACCCCATGTTTATTTACTATAACCACCTTCATTATATAAACTCTCTTGTTTCTTAGTGAATAAACTTATATTATTATTATTATTTAATTATAATATATTATTATAACTTTGTACTGGGTTCTTCGATTTGGATGATTCTTTTTTTAATAGATAGGGTATACCTTATATTTGGATTTCGAAAGGAATTAGCCACCCTTAAGGGTAGAAAAATAGGGGATAATTGATTTTTCACTAGTGAACATTGGCACACACATACGTAGTTGACAATGACAGATCGCTACTGACATTATTCTTGTTCCGTCAAAATCAGTATATTTTAAGAGAGGATGGAATGATATACAAAGTAATGAAATAAACTAACCAGAACAACGAAAATAATTTATATTACAACAAATAGTAAAAGTAGATAATCATATTATTTAACTGGTAATAGTTGAAGTAAGGTGGGTAAGTAAGCATTTTGGAAGTAATAAAAAAACAAGTAGGTAGTAATTGGTAGATTTTAGCCACAACAAATTGAAAAATAAAAACTTTTTAACAAAAAATTAAACCGACGAAATACGGAACTGAAAAGTAAAAAATAAAAACTTTTTAACAAAAAATTAAACCGACGAAAAAATCAACTGAAAAGCAAAGAATAAAATAAACCTTGATAATGATAATGATAATGATAATTGAGCTCCTAAACTAATGTAAGTAACTGATTTTGAGTCGGCGCCAAACAAACTAGCAAATGAATTAGGTGAAGCATAAAATGATGGCAGCGAGATGGACGGTTGCGTTTTGAGGACTTCTTTCATAGATAATGATCTTCGATGATTGTTTGTTTGGCGCCGACTCAAAATAAGTTACTTACATTAGTTTAGGAGCTCAATTATCATTTAGACTAAGAAGGTTCATTTTATTTTTTGCTTTTCAGTTGATTTTTTCGTCGGTTTAATTTTTTGTTAAAAAGTTTTTATGGCCAATGAAATTTAGATCCGAAAATGTTTACCTTGATCGATTGTTATTTCCTTAACATATCGTAGATGTTGCTTTGATAAAAAATAATGCCAGAGTTGCTGCAGATATTGCTGTGGCGTTAGCGAAATTACGAACGGGAAGTGTACAAAATGGAGGAGATACTACTCACATCCGTTTGGAAGGGAGACCGGTAGGTAATTCCAGGATATACTTAGGTCTTTCTGACACAGTGCTACCAGATCATATTCATGGAAAATTATCTCAACCAAATAAAAATGAAGTGTATCTCTGAACGAGTGACTTTTTTTTCAGATTGTCATTGGTGGATCAAATCTAGACTGCAGCGCTACAGTCGAAACTTCTGAAATCAAGGTAAGTTTTCTTCAGTTCTATATGAAGGAATGCGAACATTGCACGAAGGTCACTGCCTTACCTGCAAGCACTTTCTACTTGATTAATATTACCTACACTTTTACTAGTTGGTGAATCGGAATTTTTGTATCCACCAAACATTTATATCGGGGAAGGCATTACCATACAAATTTCACACCTCTATTTTGTATGCGATCAAATACAGTTATTTCAAAACGTTACCCAAGACAACGGAAAAAATCCGAAAATATATCATTTATTAAGGTACCATCCTCAGGATTCTATGCATAAGCTGTGTTTTATTGGGTATAATCTTGTTTTGGGAAGATTTTGTTCTTGTCGTTTTCCGCGAATAATTTCAAAAATTACTTGCCAAGGAGTGCTTTTGATTCAATTCCGAGAAAGCCACCATCCGCCTACAGCTGTTTCGCATGGTTTCTCAATTATCAGGAAGGCTATATTGCCTTTCTAGAAAAAATTGTATGTTCTAGAAAAGGACAAATACCGGGCGTCAACGTATTCTTAGACAATCCATGGTTTCCGGAGTTCCGAGGGTGAGAGATTCTAACTTGGCAGGGGTGTTGGAATTGGAATATTTTTAAATATTTCATATTCTCTTCACGGAATGTTTCAAGAATATGAGATCACCCAGTATCTTCACGAAATTTTCACAGGTGCTTCAAAACATGATAAAAACAGTATAGCAATCGAAAATTTTGCGCGGAAAAGATAATATTAGGAGATACTGGCCCCCGAAGGTCCATAAAGAGAGGTTATGGGATATCACTTTCGGAAATTGTAAACTGATATAAACAATTTCTTTTTACACTCATAATTCCCAAGGTCGTTGTCGGTGAAGCCGGAAGTAATGGGAGAGTATGAAATATTGTTTTTTTCCAATCGTTGAATCTGCCAAGTTTGGATCTCATAAACTTTGGAAACCATGACTTTTTTGTCTAAATACGTCGAGTCCCTGTGCTCTTGTCGTCATGCAAATAAAATAGTACATGGTACGGTACCATTGGTGCCAGAGTCAAACTAGAACTTTTTTGACTGCATTTGGGAAGTTCTGGCTGTAGTACAGTAGATTGATTTCTCAGATTATTCTAGAAATATGATAGAATATTTTTTGTACTTTTAAATTTTTCGAACTAAAAGAACGGATGTGAGAAGATAGAACTATTTTTAAGCCAATTTTTTTTTCAGGTGAGTCAGCAGACGTATTTATGAGGTGAGCGATTATTTGTCATTGTTATACAGTGCTTCTCAAAAGTCCCCTCCCCCCCCTCTTATTTTTGGAACGATTATACATAAACAAGTGAAATTTGGAAACTGAATATTAAAGGTTGTAAACTTCCCTACTAGTGATGATAGATGACGAAATCGTCAAAGATGACGTCACAAGGCCACTGTGACCAATCATTTTAAATGGAACCCTACGGCAAGCGACACCTCTTTCAAAAGGCATCGAAAAAACCTATTCAATGATATTAATTTTGTTTGTGTTTATGGCAGTTTCAATGGCTCATTAAAATTTAAACTCCATTCAGTATGATATTAATTACAGATTTAAGAATCAGTATCTACTTGAAGAACTTGCTCGAAGTGACCTCCATTTACTTCCTGACAGTGAAATATCCTATTTTTAAACTCTTCTCGTACTTTTGCAAATGTGTCTGCGGAAACAGACTCACATTCTGCAACAATAAGTTGTTTTGAAACGTCAATATTGTCAGGTTCAGTGGCGTAAACCTCCGATTTAAGGTACCCTCACAGAAAAAATCCGAAGGTGTGAGGTCCGGTGATCGAGCTGGCCATTCCGTTGAACCTCGTCGTCAAATCCATCTACCACGATACTCCTCATCCAAATACCGTCTTACTGCACCGTAATAGTGTGGAGGAGCACCATCCTGTTGGAATGTTATTTCCAAATTGCCGAATTCATCTGGATTGTCTTCCAAAATTTCAAGGATTAACGGTTCTATTGCGTTTTGCAACAGCTCCAGATAAACCTCACCAGTTAAATTAGTATTCAAAAAAAGAGGCCCAACGATGTGGTTTCTCAGGATACCTGCCCAAACATTCACCTTCTGGGGAAATTGGGTATGTGTTTCATGAAACAAGTGAGGATTTGCGTCACTCCAATACCTCACATTCTGTGTATTTACATTTCCATTTAGATAGAAAGTACTTTCGTCACTAAAACAAATTGTTTTGACATATTAATAATAATAATAATATGTTTATTGTTTTAAGAATAGAATTCTTGTTACAAACACAATGTCATAAATAATAATACTAATATAAACATGAAATATAAAATGTGACAATAATTGAATTAAAATATAAAATATATATACATATATATATATATATATATACACATGAATACATATACAAAGGTTACAGGACAAGAACTAGACTAACGATTAGAATTATGTTGTTCACACAGTACAATCGCAAATACTACACATTATAAATTACAGGGCATCATCAAAATATTCTTGTAGGTCATAAAAGGCTTTATCACTTAATAGTTTTTTACATGTATTTCTGAATATGATAAAAGAAGTCTCTTTGATTTCATTGGGAAGTTTATTGTACATCCTGATTCCATTATATATCAACGAGTTTTGAACAAAACATGTTTTTCGAATTGGTAGATTCAGTTCATTTGACCGCCTTGTGTGGTATGTGGCTGTGGATTCATAGTTCTCCATATTTTTATGTATAATCGATACGGTTTTCAATATTAATATTGAGATAACCGTAAGGATTCTATGTTCTCGAAAAAGGGGTTTACATGAATCCCGCCATTTCGCTTTACATAAGTACTGTAACGTAAATAAACTTAACTTGGTTTTAATAATTTATTTCACACTTAATCTACAACTTAATTTATATTACTACGCCACTGTATAGCTCGATCGTATGGGCTCGTTAAGACTGTCTCACTCCACTTGAGGGTTGCCTATTTATCTCCGATACAGCATTCTCGATGTTTCGAATTCTTTCAGTTGGCGACCGGCGTGTTCCAATTGTTTCCAATATTGACCGTTGTTTTCCGCGGAAGAGCGACTGGATGGTTCTCGAATATCTCCGGGGATGATCTCATCGCTGTCGATGGCAACGCGTGAGGCGACAGGTCCGGCCTAGGTTCGTTACATTGCCCCCTTCTTAAAGACATTTCGTCCCGAAATTTCATCCTTGGAGTGTGACGATATCTGCATGACTCCCCATATCTGCACCGTGAAGTTCGATGGAAGTAACACTCCACGGTCTTCATGATCGGTCGTGGAAGAGGGTTACAGCAAACCAAAATCTTGACGCCGCTGGATCTGAATATCGCCTCCAGCATACTTCTTATGACTCTCCCGTCCAACCCATCAATACCACAGGATAATTTTGGAATTGCTAGATCCACCAGATTCTGGTCCACCATAGTATCTCTAGTTTGGTGAGACTCTTCCAGACATCTTCATAGGACGGTTTATCTTGGAATGCCTCTTGGTAACTAGGTAGTAGATGTTTCTCTGGCCTTTCTTCAACTGTAGCACCCACCAACTTCTGGATTCTGCTCCCGCAGTGTTTGGAGTTGACCAAATTTCTTGGAGAACACTGCGGCGATGCCCTGGACATTTGAAGATCTTCTGCCACACAGTGCGCTAGTGCGTAGTCAGCAGGCACCTCGAAAGGTCTCGTGACTCCTCCCAGTAACCCCATGTAGAACTTTCTGCCCGTTTGAATACAAGGACATAAACTTCTCGAACGTCATATCATCCTCCAGTGGCTTGAGGGTGCGAACTTGGTCATGGTTTCCAGCGTAAGGGGCCAACCTATTGAAATGGACGACCCTTGGTTTCCCTCGGGGTGGCTTATGGATTCGGTACACAAGGTCGTTTATCCTTTTCACGATTTTATACGGGCCTTCCCACGAGTTCCGCAACTTTGGTGATAGTCCACGACGACGTTTGGGGTTGTACAGCCAAACCAGGTCATCAACCTTAAATCATCCAGCGTCGGCCTTGATGTCATAGGTCTTCTTCATTTTATCGCTGGCACTCTGGATGTTCAACCGGACTCGTTCGTGGATGTCGTCCATTCTCTGCCGAAGTTTGCTGACGTAGTCCTCTCCCGCAGTGTCTTGTCTGGCGGTATCCCAAACTTCAGGTCACAAGGCAGTCGCAGTTCTCGGCCCATTATAATACTAGCAGGAGTTTGACCGGTTGACTCGTGTACTGCGGATCGATAGGCCATCAGGAACAAATGAAGATACTGGTCCCAGTCTCTTTGATGGTCAGAGACAACCTTGGACAAGTGGCGGTTGATCGTCCTGTTCATCCGTTCCACCATTCCATCGGACTGCGGATGTAGGGCCGTGGTTCTTGTCTTGCGGATGTTCAGCAGTAGACATATTTCTTGGAAAAGGTTGGATTCGAAATTTCTGCCTTGATCGAGTGCAGCTCCATTGGAATACCGAATCGACATATCCACTCTTTCACCAAGACGTCGGCGACGGTGATGGCTTCCTGGTTGGGCAGGGCATAGGCTTCCGCCCACTTACTGAAGTAGTCCATTGCCACAAGGATGTATTTATTCCCCTGGTCGGATACGGTAAACGGGCCGGCGATGTCAATGGCGATTCTCTCGAACGGGCTGCCTACGTTGTACTGACGCATCGGGGCCTTGGGTCGTATTCGAGGTCCATTGCTAGCAGCGCATACAGCGCACTTCCTGCACCAGTCCTGGACGTCAGCTTGACAATTGGCCCAGTAAAACCGTTGCCTCACTTTCTGCAGGGTCTTCGTCACTCCCAGATGTCCTCCGGCGACTCCATCATGGATTTCCCGCAGCACTTCCTCTCTTCTGTTCCTGGGAACAATTATTTGGCGTCTGTCTTCCCCACCAATATCGGCCTCAAACACCCGTTTCAGGATCCCATTGTCCAGAATAAGAGAGTTCCATTGTGCCCAATAGGACTTAACAGCCGGCGAGTAACCTGCGACTTCCTGCCATGATGGTCTTCGATTGCCCTTCTTCCAGCTGACGACTAAGCCAAGGTCGGGGTCTCTCTCTTGGTCTTTCTGGATCTTGCTGAAGTAGCTAAATAATCATATTGCAACAAGTGAAAGCGTAATATAATTCGGTAATAAAACGGAATAATAAATTAATCAACCATATGCAGAATCATTGTGAAAGTGTAATTCATCCGAATTCATCTCAGTAATAACTAAATAAAAGGAATTAATATTTATCAAGAAGCTAAATAATCATATTGCAACAAGTGAAAGCGTAATATAATTCGGTAATAAAACGGAATAATTAAATCAGTGGCTCTTCAGTGGAGGGTAAGAAATCAAACTGTTTATTTGGCAAGGTATATATGTATAGTGTTAAAAGAAAATATTCCATTATTAATTTCATAGTAGAAGAAATTATTGATTCAACAAAAGTTAAATTATTATCAATTGTTTAAAATAACTGAACAACAGTTATTTTAATTGTCAACCTATATTTGTTTCTCATTTTAGATTATTGTTTATTCAATCTCATTTTGACTTTCTATACATTTTCTCAGTAAATTATACCAGGTGTATCAATAGTTGTTTTTATATTTTAGAAAATACATATATATATAT
This sequence comes from Gonioctena quinquepunctata, assembly GCA_018342105.1. Classification (NCBI taxonomy): domain Eukaryota; kingdom Metazoa; phylum Arthropoda; class Insecta; order Coleoptera; family Chrysomelidae; genus Gonioctena; species Gonioctena quinquepunctata. The sequence continues at coordinate 240,471 of JAFIRS010001191.1, forward strand.
TATTACAAGTCTTAATTGTATTATTCTTTCGAAACGATTTGAGATTGGTCTTTGTACTGTCAAATTAAGTTCCCTCGCTTCATTACATACTGGGAGAAACAAGATCTCAAGCCGCTCTGGGAAATTGTTCCGTTATTGGTCAATAGACTGATAACACTCAGTATGTTATAACAAAAGGTGGACAGGTGTGGGTCTTTCAATAAGAACACCCTGTACGTCTTATATCAATATGTTTCAATATGATCACCGGGATTTTCTCTCCATAGAATTCGTTGAAGACATGTTTGTTCCGGTCAATTGTAATCTGCCGGTACATTTTGGTGGTATCTGCGGAAATTACGAATTTATGCTGTTTGAATCTAATGAATATGCAAAATAAATCTCGCTGAATAGTTGGACATATTGCAAATTATTCAATGAGTATCCCGAAGTGGTGGACGCGGATGTGTCAAAAACAACGCGGAGTTTCGTAGTGAGGCTCTCTTCCTTTAAAATCCCATGTGGCATATAATAATGAACCGTTCCTCGATTTGAATGATGAATCTTTTGCATGTGTCCTAACCGTTTATTTTCACTCATAAATTCCGTATAATGTCGTTTGAAGTCTGGCTTTGCTTGTAACTTTCGTTCTAGAGAGAAAAATCTCTTTCCAGCAATATTATATGAGTCCCCCAATTTTTCAATAGAGTCTTTCAAAAGTATAGTCACTATAAACCGACCAGCTGATGATCGCTTGGAATTAGATACATAATGATCTTCGCATGCAATATTATCGCTTGACCACGATGGTTTCTAATCAATTTCTTCGATTTCCCAAAACCTACTCAATAAATTCTCAATATTATCTTCCTCAATTGTAGTTTGCGCAAAATGACAAACAAAGGAAGTTCTATTGAAACTAAGTGGACCCAAGACTACCCAACCACATTTAGTTATTCGCAATACTGGCTTATTTTGTCCCAATGGGATTTGGCCTACACATAAAACATTCCAAAATAGATCCGCACCTAACAACAAATCTATTTTATCAGACTCAAAGAACGATGGTTCTTCCAACTGTATATGATTTGGAATAGCCACATTCGACATATCTATATTAACAGTTGATATATTTCCAGAAATTGTATCTATGACATAAAAACATGTTTGAATTGAATACTCATTATGCATTCCTGGAGGTTCAATTTACATTTTGCAGAAACAGAAGAAATGCCATTCAATCCGTTCACCGAAAGATTCACTTCATGCGAATTCAAATGCAACCTTTAACATAAATCCCTGGTGATGAAACTTGATTGAGCTCCACTGTCTAATAATGCTCGAACAATGTGCACATATCCATTTCGATCTGAAATTCGAACTAAAGCTGTTTATAAAAATACATGATCGATAGTCCCACGAGCAGCGGATTCTATAGTATTATCAAAATTGAGGGTTCCAGAAACTGGTTCAACGTTGGCATTGCTGGTGCTTTGCTGAGGATTTGGCGTTTTTCGGAATGCAATAACGAATTATGTTTTCGATTACACTTAACGATGGTCCTTTTCTACAAACATTACTATGATGGCACTTCTTCAAGCAATTCGTGCATAGCCTCAACGACCGTACTTTTTTATCACGGTCCGGTATCAACATTTTCAAAAAAGTTGTACAATTCTGCACATAGTGACTTTCGCCACAAATTACACATTGAATTTTATGATTGAAAGAATTGTCTGCTGCGAGCCTTTACCTCTTTCTGGATGATTTTGTGCTACCATTTCTAAAAGATCAGCCCTATACTTCAAAAAACTCTTTATGTCTTCGAATTTCGGATAATCATTGTCGACTTTGTGAATTTCCAATTCTCCCGGTGTATTCGAATCCAATTTTGTGGTTATCATATACACTGATAGGGTATCCCATTATCCGACAGGCTGATTCAATTGCTCCAAGGCGCGTAAGTTTTTCGATAAATCATGAATTATTTTTCTCAAACTACTGGCTGATTCCTCATCAATAGGCTCAACACTGAAGAGAGCACGTACATGATTATAAATCAATAACTTAATAATGTCGAACCTGTCTAGTAGAGATTTCCACACAACCTCATAATTCGCTAATTAAATTTCAAATGATTTTATGATTGAAGTTGTATCACCCTCTAAATATGCTTTGAGATAATATAATTTCTGTACATCATTAACACCCGTATAATTGTGAATAAGAAACTGAAAAGTATCCCGAAATTCCAAACATCTCTGAAATGATCCACTGAACTTTGGTGTATTTATTGTTGGTAATTTAATGTGCTTCAATTTTTCTCTGACCGATTGTTGCATATTTGTCTGCAACCTCCCCTCACTTTCATTTGATAACAGAAACTCAATGATAGATCCATTGTTACTGATATGGCGTTCCGAACGAATGCTACCACTAGAACTATTATCCTATTCAGACACTGGTTAATTCAATACTTTCTAGAACTCCTTCGAAATTAGTTTTTATCTTGAAAAGGGAAACATTCTCAATTAAATATTGATAGAAAGATTTTTCTGTGAATTGAAAAATCCACGATTAAAATGAAGTTATTTTTTTTTGTGAATGTCTAACAGAAAACAACTACTTCCCCGGCTAAAGCCACGCTGGACATTGAACTACATCTGATAGATATTCTAAAAAGGCCCTAATTCAAAAGAAGAAATCTGAAATTGAAAATTTGCATTTTTATTCAGATAGTTATTTGATTTTCTATTCCAGTCTTGATAAGGAACTCATAAAGATGAATGAGGCAAAGAAGAATGTTTTCCAAAAGAGATAGTGACTAAAGTTTATCTTTCAGTCGCAGATGATTCCACATATGATTTTATGAACATCCTGTTTATAATTTCAACAAATCAAGTTTTTATCTGTTCTGAAAACTTCTATCCTGTAATTGTAATATATCAATATTTGAAATATGTTCCATTTCATTCAACCCTTTAACAAATTTTCCAAATCCAGTTAATTTCGTTTTTCTAGATGAATCTGCCATCACTTAACTAATCTCAAACGTGTGAAATATATCGAAAATGGAATTACTTGACTAGAAAATGCGATACCAAGCTCGTTATTGAGGATAAGGACAATAAATTCAAGCCGACCACGCTATGGTTTATTCTCTGGTCGTTCTGCTCCCCCTTTCTCGCTCCGTCGAAATCTGATGATACTCCACTGGGTAACTGGCTCTTTAACTAAACGATTCAAATTATGCCTACGGCTGCCAGCCTAAATATTTCGAGGCGTCATCGGGGCTGTCATTCAGATTTCAAATAATTCAGTCACCTTTTATTGCTGAATATGTGTGTACTGCACAACAATGCTCTGCTACCATAAATATTGGGGAATTAATCCAACTCATTTTGCTTTTGGACTATATTTCAAGCCGTGAATAAATTACATTAAGTAAAAGTGAGTTTATACAGAAAGTAAAATAAAATAAGAAATAAAATAAAGTAAAATAAGAAATAATAATTTTCAGAGTGTTTATAGAGCTGAGTAAATTAATGTAAGAAGTAAAACAGCTGTCAATCGAAATTTGGGATGTTTTGTTGTTACCTCAAACTTCAATGATGAATACTCGAAAATTTGGTCCCCGTTATTGTTTATTGAGTAAAATATAAGCCATTTTTGACAACACTACCAATATTATAAAATCTAGTAATTCAAAGACAAAAAGAAATTTGAAAAAATGCCAGTGAACACCCCGTTTTCCGTTATGAAAACAAAAATATGATGACGACTGCTATTTATATCATGTCATGTATCATCCTATCCCGTCAATTTGTCTAAATTATTCAATATGTACATATGCCTAACAACTTGTCAAGTAAAATAAAAGATAAAAGTTAACCATCTTTTATTTTACTTCTTATTTTATATTACTTCTTATTTTATTTTATTTCTGTATAAACCTGTTATGGATGTTGTGTAGTTTTAATTTTTTAAATTACTTTATTTTATTTCTCATTTTATTTTACTTGCTGTATAAACTCGCTATTATACAACATAAACGGTGACGTTAATAAAAAATCTCTGTATGAATTCATCTTCTCATTTCTTGGCAACGATTGATATAAAATTATAGGGTGTTTTAACAACATAATACAAGAAAACATAAATAACTCAATAAAAATACCGAACACCCTATGTCTTCAATCTACACCTTCATTTTTGGAATCTACTCGAGATAGTCGGTAGTCATCAGAAAATATGTTACCAGGCATGATTTGGAAGTAAAACTTCTTTAGGCGCTACTAAGGGGCAACTGAATGCTTTGGATGACGTAAGTGTAACGGAAGTGAACCAGCGTAAAATGAGCCAGTGTGTATTATTAACATGAATAACGTGCAGCTGGTCCAAAATATCATGACCTTACATTTTATTGCGTCCGTATGCACGTGCTTTTAAAGCGTTATTTTACGTATTTAGTTTGTGGATGAATCGAAAGTGAAAGTGATAAAAACAGAAAAAAAGTTTGATGTATTTCAAAATTAAAATTCGTAAGTATAGCATGTTTTAAATCTCGAAAATTTTTGAGTGATTGATATGTTTGAAAATATGAACAGGGTGTTCATCAAATCAGGTTGTAATGTAAAAAAATAACTGATTTCAAAGTGTCACTCCGAAAGAAATATTTCTAACATGTTTCCATCTTTGAAAAGTGAGATTGCTTCTAGAAGATGTGTTTCCCAATTCTTCCGGATTTCCTGATCATCGTAGAAGCGTGAAATAGATTTTCGTCGACAAAAATGTATGGAAGACCCAGTGAATGCGATGCCAGTCTTGCATCAATGTTACAAATGATTTCTGGTGAGTGGTCCTCCTCGGTAACATTTTTCTTTATCCCATTCATCCATATGAGTTTTTGATTAGGACTAGAATAGAAAATTAAATTTTTAATTTCATATTTTTCTTTTGATTTAGTGTCCTTACAAAATATCTATTAGATGTAGTTGAATGCCCAGCGTGGCTTTAGCTTGGGAAGTAGTTTTTTTCTCTTAGATATTTACAAGAATAACTTAATTTTTATCGTGGATTCTTTCATTCAGTATTCAACTGGGAATGTTTCTTCTTCCAACTTTTTAAGTGACTACTCTCAATTAATGAAATGAGGTTAGATATAGTAACTAATTTTTAATAAACACGTGAGATGTGGTATTATTTTATTAACCGCGACTTACAAAGGGTTCTGTTCTGCAGAAGGTGGGGTAGGAATGATGTTGATATAAGTCATTTTGTTCCAGACCCTGATGAGAAATCCAAGTTTTCGACCTCGGGAGGGGGGCGGCGCGGTCAACCATCATGGATTCAAAGTACAAAATTTTTTTTTCGAAATTATTACCCAACGGTTGATCCTACGACGAAAATGTCCCATAAATTCCCTAAATTTTTGTATGAATACTTCATTTGTAAGTCTGATGTATAACGAGTTTCAGTGGCAAAACAGTGAACATTCTTTTAAAAAAACTTCTAATCTTTTCACGGTAAATTTTGTAAAAATTATAATAATAATATGATCACAATAATATTATAAACCGGAATCTTCTTCAAATTAAAGTTATTTTTCTTGTTGTTTATAATTTTTTTCGCCGCCGCTGTGGCATGAATTTATACAAAGTATTATTAAGATCAGTGCATGGACTTTTCAAGTTTCGTTCCATACAGCCGTTGCATATATCAGGTATAGACCATCGTTTTTCTGTTAGGAAAATCGCGATTTCTTAATATTCGAACACCCTAGTGTTGAATTAAATATTCCGTAGATATTGTTCATGGTCCCCAAGACACGAACTCATGTATTTTTTTTTTTCAGGACAGATTCCAAATTCCGTGAATGAATATCTTTGAATATGAAACTTATTCCATGTTCAGGATTAACCAATTTGAATATATCCATTTCAGCATGTTCTTATCTCTTATTTTGTTCGGATTATGGAAATCCCGAGGGTTATTACCAAGATTACCAATCCTTAATTACCTGTCTTGTACGACAAATTACTTATTATATACCACCAACGTAGGACGCTGCACGGTACCATGCATTTATATCCTACCACCAAGTTCAAAAATGTTATGGAATCCAAAAAAATATCGGACTGTGGCTGGAATTTCGAGACCAATGGGCTCACTCCAGTAACAATGTTAGAGAAACCTACCCCAGATACCTTATCGAATGCCATTCCATGCAATTGCAAAAAGGGATGCGGTGGAGCATGTGGTTGCAGAAAAGGTGGGTTGAAGCGCTCTGTTGTATGCGGAATCATGCGATAATGAACACGAGGTCATCTGACAAAATACAAGGATGAAGTAATCAACATCAACCGACCCAGATCATCAGAAAGGAAGAAATAATATACATATACTCGGGGGCATAAACTACGGAATACAAGCCGTATTCAATTAAAAAAAAAACATCTTTGGATTACGCCTGCTGGGGATACCACAATTAGAAAATATTATATAATTATAAAGTGAATAGCTACAAATGTTTCCTTGAAATGATAAAAACGAACAGTTTGGCGATTTTTTGAAAGAATATTCCCGTTTTCGCCGCACACATCAGACTTACAAAAAAGTGTTCATATATAAAATGTAGGGAATTTGGTCTTCTTCAAATGTGTATTGTATTGGATTTTTTGTCGTAGGATCTGCGTTGAGGAATCATTTCAGAAACTTGGATTTTTTATCGGGGCCCGAAACTAAATAACATATCACAATTTTGGGGGGAAGAAAACCCCCTACATAGTATAATAGATATATATATATATATATATATATATATATATATATATATATATATATATATATATATATAATAAATATATATATATATATATATATATATATATATATATATATATATATATACACATAGTAAAGAGAATATACCCACTTTAGCCTTTTATAGTATTTTACAATTTTAATGTGTTTTACAACTCTTAACTTAATTGTTATTCTTCATTTTACCTGATTCACAATGTACGAACAATACAAATCTTGTGTAACATCATGGAAGCTAACCTCAACATAGATTCTCCCTGATGATGGGAATGAATACCGAAAGCTTGGAATAATCTGATAAGAGTTTTCTTTTTCCTTTGCTGCAAAACCCAATATCCTCGAGTTTTATAAATAACTACTCAGCAACGACTACCCTTCTACTATCTATAGATATATATATTTATATATATATATATATATATATATATATATATATATATATAATATATATATATATATATATATATACACCTCCCAACCGAAAGTAGGTTTATGTCTGTCATACACCGGTCTCACAAGTTATTTTTTCCATGTAGTCGTTAACTAACACCACTTTCTCTTATTATACAGTGCAGTCCATAGGTATGGAATAAATTAATTTTTATAGCGTTATTGTTTATTTGTTTAGTTTGAAAAAACCTGAAACAGGTCGATTTCTATTGTCAATTTGGAAATGTACAGTATGGAAATATTACCCCTTTCTTGCACCCCCTCTGAATTATGAGCACCCCTTCAAAAATTTTAAACGAGGAGGGGGGTCGTGTGACACTTTGTTCAAAACGGATTTTCATTCTCTGATCAGTTATATTGAGTTTTTCAAATTTGGTGCAATCATAACTGAGAAAATTCATTTTTAAAATGTAAAATTTTGATAGTTTACGTAGAATGAATGGAATAATGCCACATAATATTTAGGAAGTATTTTTCAATTTATTTTACAATTAAATTGAATGTCTACCATTCACTTCTCAACAAGAAGCAAGTCGATCTTGGAATTCTCAGGGGTTATGTTGTTAATTCCTTTCGATATCCTAACTTTTAAATCTGCAATATTGTCTGGTCTTTTGAAATATACTTCTGATTTCAAATAACCCCATAAGGAATTATCAGGTATTTCCTTATATTTTTTGATAACGTCAGGAAAAAGTCGTTCAAGACACCAAAAAATTATTCACAAAACCCACATAAATAATGTAATGGCAATCTAGTAGACTACTATTATTTCGATATTAATAAGTTGCTGACAGACGTAAATGTATTGAAAAATATTTGTGTGGCTCATTTATGCGGACCTCAAAGAATGGACATTTTAATTATAATGGGATGTGGTAATGAAACAAAAACTCAAAAGGAAGTTTGTGAAATGTTTAATAATAAATACCCTGGTCAACACGTCTCACAGTCTACAATTAGCAAAATAGAAACAATATTTCGTGAAACTGGACATGTGGAAACTATTCAAAAACCTGGTCGAAATGTTAAATTGGATGAGGAAAAAGAGATAGATGAACTGTTAGCGATAGAGGAAAATCCGCATATGACAAGTAGACAACTTGCCGCCAACAATGATGTAAGTAAATCATCGATAATGAGAGCTTCACATAAACAAAACTACCATCCTCATAAAGTTCAGTTGGTTCTGGAGTTAAATAAGGATGATCCTGATAGAAGGCAACAATTCTCTGACCTGATGATGGACGGAATGGAAGCAGATTTGCAGTTCATAAACAAAATTGTTTTTTCTGATGAAGTGAATTCTCATTCAAATGGAACGGTTAATAGACAAAACTGTAGATATTGAAGCAGTGAAAATCCTCATTGGATGTATGTGAGGCCACACACAATATCCTGAAAAAGTAAACGTTTGGGCTGGTATCATTAACAACAAAATTATTAGCCCTTATTTTTTTTAAGGCACAGTTAATGATCCAAATGCAATAGATAAATCAATTTGGTACTAACAAGACGGAGCTCCACCGCATTACAAACGTATTGTTAGAGATTATTTTCACGCGACACACGTACTGCATAACAGGAAACCGGCGTTCAAAACACCGTTCGATCATTACTTTTTCTTTTTAACCGACGAAACCAAAAAGGAGGAGGTTCTCTAGTCGACGCGTATATTTATTTTTTTTATAATTTTTTTTATGTATGATCACGCATAACTTTTTACTGAGACGTCCGATTCCGATAATTGGATGAAATCCACCCCTAATGGTAGCAAAATGAAGGACATTGATCACTCACCCTCTGAATTCTGGTCCGTTAACCGATTCTATCAGGCATAACTTTGTACTGGGATCTTCGATTTGGATGATTCTTCTTTTATCAGATAGGGTATACGTCATAGTTGATCATATTTGGATTGCGAATGGAATTATCTACCCTTACGGGTAGAAAAATAGGGGATAATTGATTTTTCACCTGTGAACATTGGCACACATATGGCACAGTGTCATTATCACAAATCATTATATTCTATGAGAGGATGGAATGATATACAGAGTAATGAAATGAACTAATCAGATTAACAAAAATAATTTATATTACAACAAATAGTAAAAGTAGATAATCATATTATTTAACTGGTAATAGTTGAAGTAAGGTGAGTAAGTAAGAATTTTGGAAGTATTAAAAAAACAAGCAGTTAGTGATTAGTAGATTTCAGCCACAAAAAATTGAAAAATAAAAACTTTTTAACAAAAAATTAAACCGACGAAATACGGAACTGAAGAGTGAAAAATAAAATAAACCTTCTTAGTCACAATAGCTAAGCTACTAACCTAATGTAAGTAACTAATTTTGAGTCGGCGCCAAACAAACAATCAACGAAGATCATTAAATTACTTCAAAAAAATTATCAGAATGTCAACGCCCATTTCGATGCTATCATTTCACGCCTTACCTGATTAATTTGCTTGTTTGTTTGGCGCCGACTCAAAATTAGTTACTAACATCAGTTTAGGAGCTTAGTTATTGTGACTAAGAAGGCTTATTTCATTTTTTACTCTTCAGTTCCGTATTTCGTCGGATTAATTTTTTGTTAAAAAGTTTTTTTCATTAGTTTGTTAAAGTTGAGTTCACCACCAGGAGCAAGGTTTTTTTTATATACCCATTATCTCCAAGTGGCACAACATTTGCTTTGTTTCTCAATAATAGTCAAACACGTGAATTTTTCCATATTCTTGAATCATGCTAGGATCCGGGGGGTCAATTCTCGAGATCGATCGTTCCCGGAGCGAACACTTTCGCGAACATCTGTTTCATTTTGTTACATGTCAATCATGTATTACCTTCCCACTTTTCGTTCGCAAACGTATACGCTTCGGGGGAAGATCGATCTCGAGAATTGACCCCTGTGCCAGCTTACGTCAACACTAGTAAACTATCTGACGTCGCAAGAGGCTTGCACATTCAGAGTAGGTTTTCCTTCACGGTTTATGTACGTTGTCTTCTTCAAAACGGTATAGTTCTTTGAAATCACGAGGAAGTGTACCGTGCCCAACGTCCGCCATTGCTGAAAAAAACAACTCGACAACAATCTGAGTTTGGTACTGACCACACTCAGAAGTTTCGAAGAATATGCTTCTAGAAGGTGAATGATATGTATACCCATTATCTTTTGTGTAAAATGATTTCCTTATCCTCGAAAAGGCTCAATTACTTCACTTTACTATTGAAGATTCAGGTCTTTTGAATAACAATTACTATGAGTCACCGATGATTCTTGCTTGTGATTTCAATGTTCATTTCTATTTGAAAGAATTTCAAATAATAACTGATTGGTTGAGAAAAAAAATAACAATTTACCCACTTCAATTGATGTAGTTTTCTAAAGAATTTTCAAGAAATTTAGGAAATTAGCAGAGCAAAGTTTATGTTTCTCATTTCAGTTATCATGAACCTTTAACTTCATATTTGAGTATTAATACTAATTTTATTAATTTATTTGTAATATTCGATGTAGATTAGTGTATGACTTATTGTTGCTCACTGTATATTATATTATCAATTCAGGCTGTTAGATTCTAACATGACATATATTCTTAGTTTGATGGTAATATCTACCACAACTTCAAAAAAGTTTTACTTCAACCGCTCGTGAAGAATATGCGCTTCATTTTTTTTATTAACGCCAACAAAAAAATATCGTGTATTGTTTTGTAGATAATCTCATAGTCAAAACTCAGAACACTCACAAGAAAAGGACAGGTTATTATCCTTCTTGTGAATAATGAACATAAAGCCCTCTGTGCTCTTTTCAAGGCAATAAAAAAACGGTGCTTTTTCCAAGCCGATGAAAAAAACAATAGATTGTTATTGCTTTTTTCCATTTGTTCCCAGTGTCTGTGGTAAAATCGAAAATATACTGCCTGAATGTTACAAAAATAATCAAGTTTCTAGTTATCCTACTGCTGCCAAAAACTACTTATAAATATTTCCTTATCAGCCAGTCCGTGCCAGTCATGAAAATTGTATGGAAACTACAACAGAAAAATCTCTACTATAATTACAATGACACTGAGTTTAAAGGGGTCCGAGGAAATAAATCCAGACATGATAAGATTACAAACTTAGAGTTCCAAGCTCTTGGAATAGGACACAATCAACATAAATAACAACAACATACACATCTCATAACTAACTTGATGCCATATTATGGCCCCGAACTATTTTAAGAGATTTAATGAATTTGCACTAACATAGAGGGCTCAGTGATCAGATAATCATATAGAGAACAATACCACCGAAAAAAACACATCATATGTTATGAAAATGGAACAAAACTCAAATGATCAAAGTAATCTCATGCAAATGGAAAACCATGACGACTTCTGAATGAACTTTTGTGCTGATGATACTGAAAGAAAAAATGGGACAATAAATCATTCAGCAGATGGAGCGATACGTTACCTGAAATAGTTTATGTTCTATTTGAATTGTTTGTTATGAAACCTAACGAACTGTTGCCATGTTTTTGTTATATTTGTTTTTCATATTCATTTATTATTCATAGTAAATATTCACATAATGTTCATGTACCTACATGTTTTTTTAATGACGATGTAATGATATGATTATTTTTACTGTGAAATGTATTTTAATTACATTTAATCTAGACTTAGAGTATATTTGAGTATATGTATAATTAATTTAAAAAAAATATAATAATTACATATATATATATATATATATATCGGTTTATATATGGATTCCAATGACCATATGATAAAACGGACTTAACGAAAAATTCAGCCGAAGACCTTCATAAGAAACACCATTAGCGTCGGTTAAAATATACTTTGGGTAGTCGGTAGCCATAAAAAACATCAGGTTCTATAGCTCAATATCTCCACATTGATTGAATATACCCAAAAAACTTGTCAAATTAATAAATTATACCCAAATAGTTTGTCGAAAACAACTTATTATGAACTCCTTCCAGAAAATGGATATCTATATGTCTTTTTGGAGTATATTTACCTATGATATATTTTCAGTTATAATCTCCCTAGAGCTTGAATAATTTCCAAAAAAAATTTCGAATTGCGAATTTTTTTAAAATTTCCCATAAAAATTTTCTTAAAAAAATTCGCAACCGAGAAAAAATTTACGGAGGATAATTCAAGCCCCCGGAAGATTCGGTACAAGAATTTTATACCAAAAATTATTGTAAAAAGAAAATACAATTTTTTACAGTTTAGCAGGAGTTTATTTTGCTTTGATGTTTGGTGCCTTAATAAATTAAGGTGGCTATGACATGACTTTTTTTTACGCTTTGATTGACAAGTTTCAAAGGCGTACTTTGTGAAAAAAAAATTATGAATGAATACAAAAAGAAAATGTTGCGTTTTGGAAAAAACAGTCAAGAAGTAATAAAAGCTGCGGTAGATAACTTAATTCCGTCCAATACGAAGAAATCAAAGACAATGACACGGAAACAATTTTTGGCCTTTTGTAAAGAAAGAAAATACAAAATTGAAGAACAAACATCTGTAGTAGAGTTCGCTAGAATTTTAAAAGATTTGGGATTAATCATGAAGAGAAAAAACTCAGAGGACTATAAGGAATCGGTTGTGAAGGTAGAGAATTATTCTTTATTTTACCGGAAGAATTGAATATAATCCGGTTTTTACAAAAACTGCTCAAGGTGGGTCCAAAAAACTCGCGAAAAGTAAGTGGCTTGGTGGCTTGTAAGAAATAAGAGCAATCCGAACGAGTGTCTAGTAAGATTGTTTGAAAAGTACATGGAAAAACGTGCGAATCTCCAGGAAGATCGATTATTTGTTACCCCAAATCCGAACTGGAATGAGTAGTTTTCAAAAGGATGGTATAAAAATTGTCCTATCGGCAAAAATACACTTACTTTTTGGTTTGAAGAATCTGCCTCTGAAATTGGAATCGACATTGAAAAAACTAAAGTGACTAATAATTCTGCAAGAGCCACGGTAGTATCAAGTGTGGCTGAAAATGGAGTGCAAGAAGAGCAGCTCATTAAGATTACAGGTCACAGCAATACAAATTCCATAAAACTTCATCTCTGAATGGATGCTGAGCATCACCAAAATATAATTGAAGCTATGAGAAGTGATAATTCCATTGTAAACAACCAAAATACCCCCCAAATAATAAATTATTCTCTACAAAAAACAACTGCAGTACAGCCTGGTAGTAATATTGTTTACAATAACTGTGTTTTTAATATTACGAATTATTAGATTGTTAGCTACTCAGTGGATTCCTTCCATTTGAATGAAGTATTTAATAACAAATTGTTTTTATTTTACTTTTGCATTCAATGAAAGACTTAAAAAGTTGACAAAGGAGCGATACCGATATGGCTAGGCGCAACCCGGCGGCGCCAGCGCTTATCTACCTTTTTTTTATTTCCTTGTACTCTAGTAAAATAGGGTTTAAATTTTCTGATAAAGTTTATTATATTCTATTGAAATCATACAATGTTATAGTACTAGAGGATAGGAAAAAAATGTAAGTCAGTGTTATATTGTGGCTATACGCTTATTTATAAATTATTTTCATTTCCTTCTACTCCAGTAGAATGGGGTTTGAATCTTCGAATCAAGTTGATTATATTCTAATAAAAAACTTTTTAACAAAAAATTAAACCGACGAAATACGGAACTGAAAAGTAAAAAATAAAATAAACCTTCTTAGTCTCAATAACTAAGCTCCTAAACTAATGTAAGAAACTAATTTTGAGTCGGCGCCAAACAAACAAGCAAATGAATTAGGTAAGGCGTAAAATGATGTCATCGAGTTGCGCGGTGACATTCTGATAATTTTTTTGTAGTAATTTAATGATATTCGTTGATTGTTCGTTTGGCGCCGACTCAAAATTAGTTACTCACATTAGTTTAGTTTATTTTATTTTTTACTCTTTTTTTTTTTTTATTTTTCAATTTTTTGTGGCTGAAATCTACAAATTACTACCTACTTGTTTTTTGATTACTTCCAAAATACTTAATTACTCACCTCACTTCAACTATTACCAGTTAAATAATATGATTATCTATTTATACTATTTGGTGTAATATAAATTATTTCTGTTGTTCTGGTTAGTTTATTTCATTACTTTGTATATCATTCCATCCTCTCATAAAATATAATGATTGTGACGGATATAGGAGAACCAAAATAATGTCAATAGCGATCTGTCATTGTCAACTACATATGTGTGCCAATGTTCACAAGTGAAAAATCAATTTTCTCCTATTTTTCTACCCGTAAGGGTGGATAATTCCATTCGAAATACAAAAACTTAAAAAAAAAAAACCCAGTACAAAGTTATGCCTGATAGAATCGGTTAACGGACCAGAATTCAGAGGGTGAGTGATCAATATCCTTCATTTTGCTACCCTTGGGGGTGGATTCCATCTTTCAAATTCAAATGGGACTAACTTCGAAGTACACCCTATCCACTGAAAAATAATTATCGGAATCGGACGTCTCAGTAAAAAGTTATGCGTGGTCATACATAATGAAAAATATACGCGTCGACTAGAGAACCTCCTTCTTTTTTTTTCGTCGGTTACAAATCACACAATATTATAGTAGTAGAGGATAGGGAAAAAATGTTAGTATGTGTTATATTGTGGCTATACGATTACTTATAATTTTTTTCTATTTCCTTGTACTTCAGTAGAAGAAGGTTTCAATCCTTGAATCAAGTTGATTATATTCTATTAAAATCACACAATATTATAGTACTAGAGGATAGGGAAAAAATGTAAGTCTGTGTTATATTGGACGATAGGAGGTACCTATCGTCCAATATAACACAGACCTACATTTTTCATTCATAAACCTATCTATACCTTTATTGTATTTTAAAAAGTTTTAATTTTTTTTTTACTTTCCCTTCGCCCCAGTAAAAAAAAGTAGGAATCAAGAGTCTTGAATAAATACATTACTTCATATTACCATTTTTACTATTTTTTTACATCAAGACGATGGACGTCCGAAACGATAGTAATCAAGTTACCACATCGTCTACAACCTTCAAACAAACATTTCTTCATATTATAAATGATTTCATACTACTTGAGAGAAAGGAAAATTGATAATGACACATGCAAAATCAATTGCAATTTTATGCGGTAACATAAAATCTGGGAAGTTGGCTGTGACTGCAGCGCTTTGGTGGAATGACGTTTCACATTATTCGCCATATTAGAAAACATCATAAAATGAATGGAAAATCGTACAATTTTTGTTCCTTGTGTACGGAATCTGAGCATATTCAAATTTATCATAAAAATATAAAATATTTAACGTATTTGGTGAACAATTCTGGCTCAAATCTCGAACAAGAAGATCTATTCAAAGGTATGAGCAATATTCTTCGTGAAATTATACCATATTTCACCTATAAATCCAGTGTTGAGGAGAACAAAATCATATCGAAGAAATACTTTTATTTCATGAAACATAGACATTTAGTGAAAAAAACCCACAGCTCTCTGATTTATTCGCCATTGACGCAAAAAGAAGTGGAAAATGATTTTCAAAAACACTTGCAATTAATAATTGATGTTGTCAATAATAAATAACATGTACTTATTTTTAAATTGAAAATCAGTAATTGTCAAACATAATCTATGCTTCTGTTATTCTGGCATCTGCACGTGACAGCTGTCAAGCCAGGGAAATTATCACTTATTCATTTTGCAGCTAGGTCACGTGACCGAAAAAACTTCGGAAAATTCAGGTTGTCGTCATAGCAACCTGTCAAAATCAAGGCATCTGATTGGCTTAAAACGACAGGTATAAAATGTTCACTTATAATACCACAAGAGCTTCAAAATTATCGGGTATTTCCCGATAGGTTCGTTGCAAACAAATTAAGGAGTCAAGTTTTTCAGGTTAAAAAATCACGAGCGCGAAGCGCGAGTGATTTTTCCTGAAAAACTTGACGACTATTTGTTGCAGGAACTGAGGAAATGCCAGATAATTGAAGCTCATGTGTATTCGAGGATATTTTCCGTCCCAAAAAAGTAGTAAATTGGTTCCAAACTGTTTTTGCCTTCTCCGTATTAATGGGAACATTTCCTTTGACTTTTTATCGATGGTGGACAGAGAACAAACTCCAAATCGACTCATTTTCATGCAAAATCTCCAATTGTCACAATTGAATTCAACCTGTCAGTTTGAAGTGTGGTTAATTTGACTGGATCATGTTTTGTTTTTTATATATAGCAACTACCAGAGAAAATTTTCAAAAAATTATCAGTATAATACCATGTAGGTTGTACCACGTGACGTCGAATGGTGCAATTCTATTGGTCGATATTTGGGTCGGAAAAATAATCACTTATAATCTCCCTACCAATGATGATACCCATGGTATTGAAGCTGTAGGTATAATTTTCAAAACGAGAAGTGGTCCTTTGCGTTTAATCAGTGCTTACAACCCTCCGCGGAATCGAATACTTCCTGAGGCACTTATGCTCCTGATGGAAACAGACCAACCTGTTTTGGTCATGGGTGATCTGAACGCTAAGCACGTGCAATGGGGTCGTGTAACCAACGTCAATGGCAGACGTTTGAGGGAACACAGTGACAGGTATGAATACCAAGTGTTGGCTCCAGATGAGCCGACACACTTTGGTCCATACAGGCCCGATGTACTTGACATTGCCCTGGCCAGGAACATCACCTGGAACTGGGATATACACGTCCTTGCCGAGTTGGGCTCTGATCACAATCCGGTGATTTTATCACTGGGAGGTGATCCACCGCCTCAGACGGATTGCATGTGTACCAAGGTGAACTGGGAGAGATTCCGTTCGCTTCTGGAGACAGGTTACTGCGCTCCTGAGAGAATAGATTCTCCACTCGAGTTGGATGAGGCCGTAGCGCGCTACGAACTCACCATCAAAAATGCTTTAGAGGATTCCTCCCACAAGGAACCGGCTCCTAGATTCCATGACGAATTCCCTTTGAGGATAAAAAATCTCATCCGCGAGAGAAATCGCGCTAGAAGAGCGCATCAAAGGAGCCTGTTCCCTGCGGACAGAATCCGAGCTAATGAATTGAATAGGGAGGTTAGAGAAAATATATCGGAATTTCGGAACGAAAGATTTGGCATAACCCTTCAAAATTTAGAAAACTGTGACCAACTTTGGAAAATTAATCAAAATTTAAAACCAAAAAAGACCGATCACCCCCCTATTCATGGTGAGGCCGGACTGTGCTATGATCCAGTGTCCAAAGCTCAAGCTTTTGCAGACTCGATGGAAAGGCAGTTTAGACTGAATGAGTATCCGGACGATGATCTGGATCGTGAAATTTTGTTGGAAAATCGGGTTCACCGTACCCTCAGGGAACCCAATCATGACGACATTCGTCCAGCTACGTTGGATGAACTTAAGGCCCATATAAAGGAACTCAATACCAAAAAAGCGCCTGGTTACGACGGAATTACCAATCGAATGATTAAGTATTTCCCGGATAACCAGGTGCAGTCATTATTGAATATTATTAATAATTCACTGCGTCTTAAGAGATTCCCTCGGAGGTGGAAGCATGCCGTTGTGGTTATGATTCCGAAACAGGGACAAAACTCGACCTTCCCACAAAATTATCGACCAATCAGTCTGCTTTGCAGTTCGGCTAAGCTGGCTGAAAAAATCGTTCTAGAAAGGCTTGACGAAGAAGTGGAGGATAGAAATGTCCTACCCAACGAACAATTTGGTTTTAGACGTGCTCACTCCACTGAGCTACAGGTGATGAGGCTAGTGGAGGACACTATTTCATCCTTAAACTCAAATAACAGCGCTCACATTGTTTTACTTGATATAAGCAAAGCCTTTGACAGGGTTTGGCATGAAGGCCTTCTTGCTAAGCTAATAGATTTCCACCTGCCTCTGAGTTTGATCAAGTGGATCAAGTCGTTCCTCTTGGGTAGGACATTTCAAGTCAGGGTCGACAATTCTCTCTCGGATTCGAGAGAAATTGAGGCCGGCGTTCCTCAGGGGGCAGTACTGTCTCCTATATTATACGCCCTCTACACGTCAGATATTCCAAGAAGCGAACATGTGAAGGTCTCTCTGTTTGCCGATGATACAGCTTTGCTTTCCTCTGCAGCTGACCACCTGATGGGTGTCGTTTACTTGCAAAATGCATTAAACGAGCTCCAGCAGTGGTATCTGGAGTGGAAGATAAAGCTAAATCCTGAAAAAACACAAGCGATTTCGATGGGTCGCAAGAGAAGCAACCCGGAGAGGGGAGTGACTATCTCTGGAAGGGAGATAGAATGGTCAGAGCAGGTCAAGTACCTGGGAGTTACTCTGGATCGCCGGCTCACCTGGAGACCACACGTCAATATTGTCAGAGACAAAATCGTCAAAAAGATCTGCACACTATATCCCCTGATTAACAGAAAGAGCAAACTCTCTCTCAAAAACAAAGTCACGATTTACAAAATGATGTTCAGGCCTGTCATTTTGTATGCCTCACCGCCTGGATCAAATCTGCAGGTCTAGCATTGGCATCCTGGAACGGGCGCAAATGAGAGTCCTGCGGATGATAACGAACGCTCCGTGGTACGTGCGGAACGATCGGATCCTTGAAGACCTAAATCTGCCTTCTATCAGAAGTATCATTAGAGAACGCAATCAGAAAGTATTTGATTGTGCAATAGTTCACGAGAATCCGCTCGTGAGGGAAGCCACTGATTATAACATAGACGACCCCTCGCGTTTTAAACGTCCCAGGCACTCTCTGGAGTGATGGGTTACCTACCAATCCATACAGGGTAGCGAAGCTGCATCCTCGATAGAAATTACTATTTTTCCAAACTTTTACGATCAGAATTCTCTCTCGGTCATTGTTCGAGATATACCATCATGGCAAGGACTAGAGACCATTCTCTAATTCTTGACCAACCAAATTCTTAATTCGTGAACGGCCGTGGCCCACTTATTTGATGTCTAAAGAGTAAGAGCCTTAGGGCTACACTTGGCTTATTAACAGTGATAGGAGATCCAGATATATAATCTCCCTAGAGCATGAATTATTGCCGGAAATTTTTTTAGTACATGAATTTTAAAAAAAAATTCATATACTATTTCCCGCAATTAATTCAAGCACGTGGGGGATTCGGTAAGAAAATTGTATACCGGAATTATATTTGCATAGAAAACATTAAGTAAATATTTATTTTGACGTTATTCACAAATAAATAGAAGGCTGTGCGTAATGGGAGTTTTGGGGGAGATTTTTTCTGATTTTTCCCGTTCCCTAGTGAAATAAAATATATAATATAAGATAAACTATTATATAAAATTAATTGATTTCATACAATTTTCTTACTAGGTTTCAGGGAAATTTTAATATTGACTAAAAATGAAAGTGGATACGTTCGTATTGGGAGATATTTTTTGATTTTTCCGTGCCCTAGTAAAATAAAATATATAATATCAGATAAATTTTTATATAAAATTGATTGTTTTCATACAATTTTCTTACTGGGTTTCAGGAAAATATCAATATTGATTAAAAATGAAAGTGGATGTTCGTTATGCCGCATATATTTTTTTTATTTTTCCCGTGCCCAAGTATAATAAAATTTATAATATCAGATTTTAAAAATATAATTTTCTTACTAGGTTTCAGAGAATAGTCAATATTGACTACAAACAAACGGAGGTGATATACAGCAAAAAGTATATAACATACCTATACATATATACCTAAATATTTTTCATATTCTTCTTTGTTTAATTCTAAGAAAAATTATTATTTGCCGTAATAATTTATTTTTCAAATAATTCAGGAAATCGGGATATTTCATTCTTTATACCAAATAGAATGTTGTTGGCGTATGTTGCCGGTTAAAAATATATTTTGTAAAGTTAGCCATAGATTTGACATTCACTACTCCTGTCAACCAATATGTTATTTGTGGCATTATTATTTCCTCATAACATTGTATACAATCATAAGTTAGTAAAAAAGTTATAATAAAATGAACTTTCAATCGTATGAATTGTGTTCCTTTTGCAAAGAATCACAGCACATTAAAATGTACCATAAAAATGTAAAATATCTAACATTCCTAGTGGAAGAATCTGGATTCAAGAGATTGGCAACATTCTGCGTGATATTGTGCCTTCTTTTGGACACAAATCTAGTACTCAAAGAAATAAACTGGTGTCTCAGTATTATTTTCATTTTTGAAACAGGCATATTGTTGAAAAAAACACCGGTTCTGTGTTTTATTTACCACTTTGGAAAGAGGAGGTAGAAGTGGAATTTTTGAAGAATTTAAAATTGATTAATGATATTATAGAATGTACACCTTAATGAATTGTTGTAATATTTCCAACTTATAAAGTAAGTAAATGAAAAATATTGTCACTATTATTTCAATATTATTTTTGTCTAATTATATGGATAGCTGTCATGTGCCGGGAAATTTCCACTTATTAATTTTACGTCTACATGCTAATGTGGATGAAAAATTTTCAGCAAATTTGTTGGTTTCCATAGTAACAATGTCGAAATAAAGCATCTGATTAGTTGAAAATGACTAGTATAAAATGTTCAATGTTACTTTGACGGTTTTGTAAGCGTAACTCAAATGAGTATAGAAATCGCCAGATTTTTGGCGATTTGGTCCAAAAATTTTGCGATTTCCATCATTTATATTTCATATAATATCAATGTCATTTTCTGCAGGTCAAATTTCCGCTATTCAGTGCCTCAAGTGTTCGAAGTTTTATAAAAATAAGAATTCCCTTTACGCTCACCAATCCAGAGACTGCGGACGACCCAAAGCGCACATATGTCATGTATGCTACGGTGAATTCAGGAGAAAGGAACATCTTCGTGCTCACCTTTTTAGGATTCATCACTTCACTGGAAATTTGATGAAACTTGAAGAAAAACGAAACTGATAACATTTCACGAAACTACTGTTGACTATTAAATTCGATCTTGTTGAAAATGGGTTTTTATTTCTTGAAATCTAGAAGTATCCTAATATGAGATATTTTTTCGTCAATTATATTTTTTTTTTCCAATATGTTGAATAATTGAAATTATTTCGAGGACCGGAGTGAAATTCTTGAATAAACTCTTTTGTTCTCATGTTTTATCCCGAATAGTTTTAGAGAAATAAGAAAATGAATTGAAATTGTATATGAATGAGTGTCAAAAGATCTTGGGTATGTGGTTCAGAGATGACTTCTGGGAGTTGCCTGGGGCCCCTCGTCTTTTTCAGGATAAACAGTGCAAACATTACATTCTTATGAGTGTATCATCACTCATGTTTCCGGTAGGGAATAGTGCTTCTTCATAGGTGAAGTGCTCATGATGCGTGAGGGAAGGTTGAAAAACCAAAACGTGCTCTTTGTGGAATCAGAAACTTGTTAGCGTCGTTGTGTCACAGCGGAGCTAAGAAAAAAAAATGGTGATGATACACTCATAAGATTGTAATGTTCGCACTGTTTATCCTTTCAAAATGAAATTGATGTCAAAATCTGGAATTGCTGACAACGCTTGGACTGAGAACCATCGAATACATCCTCCTCCTACAATGAGCGGGCGTAATGGCCATAACGCCCAAGGTAAAATAAACAAATAATATACAAGTGAAAAATAAAACGTTTTTATGTCAAATATTTGCGAACAGGTCTTACCTATTACATTTTAAATAGATTTCCTGTTCAAGCTTATCAATAATGAGTTAAATTCCCCTCGAATACTCTCGATGTCGAATGTATCTATACTTAGAGTGCCTACACGATCACATAACATGTTTCATTTGCCAGTTTTGAATAAGAACTTATTTATGTTCTCCTCAATTCATCAAATTTGTTAACTATATAAAATTTCTGAATGAGATAGATATATTCAATACAATAATTTGAAATTAAAACAAATATTTTATAGTACTCACTTCTATATTCTGTATGTGAACTTTTCTTTTCAGTTCACATACAGAGCTATATGTCCGTGTGTAGATTTTGTCAATTATTTGTATCATATTCACTATTTATTATAAACAGTATCCTTTGTATTTTTCCCACCCAGCTTGAGGGTGGTGTGATGCTAAATAAATAAATTCAATTTTACTTGTTTTTAAGTAACAATGCCTCAAGTAGCTTGAATTTCAGGTTTCGATTATTCTTCTGTACCATCACTTCTACCTGAGAAGTCTAGATTGAAATATGAGTACGCTTACACCAAGTTTGAGAAATGGTGTACTGAGAAGAATATTGATAACATAGACGAGGACATTCTAATGGACTATTTTCAAGATAAAGCCAAAGTTCAGAAACCTTCGTCACTCTGGGCCCAGTATTCCATGTTGAAAACAGTGATAATGATAAGAAAAAATATTGACATCAGCAAATTTAGGGCAGTGTTAGCATTTTTGAAGAAGAAAGCGGTTGGATATCAGGCTGCGAAGTACCAAGTTTTAACCAGAAGCCATATTGATACATATTTGAGGGAAGCAGATGACGCAACTTGTTTGATGATGAAGGTAATGGTATTTTAATCACAATTATTACTTCTCAGTGGTCTATAGAGATAACGATGTATTTAGAAACAAAATTATTTATTGTTTTATCGACTTGCCCCAAAAATATTTTTTTAACAGACTGTTGGCATCTTATTTGAGGTAAACCGATGCCAGTTGTTTGAAAAATTAGGTTGGAATCATTATTGAAAACTTCAGTACTAGACTATTGTGATGCAATAATACTCCTACCTACATGAGAATAAGTAAATTCAAGTGTCAAAAACATTATGCATGAATTTGTTGCGATTAAACAGAAAACTTAAAATGACTACTGCAGCAACCGATTCATGACAAAATCGGTTTGGAAAATTTGGGATATTATACGTTAGTCATTGTAACAGTATGATGAGGAAAAATAAAGGCAGGTCCTACTAAAAAATATTGCACTGAGAAATGTTTTAAAACAGTCCGAAGAAGTCAAACAAATATCTTAACCATGGAAGTTTTAAGGGAAATGAAGTAAATAAACATTGTTTCAAAAGGTTATATTTGAGGGATATTTTTCAATAAACGATGCAAAAATTTCAGGATAATGTCTTTTCATATCCGAATGGAAGGTTGTATATTATGTTTTGGAACGGTTTCTGCGTATTCAAAATTCTAAGAGTAGAAAAATAATGCTATGGTCATGAAAACCTTTAATGCAATATACAAATATTTTAATTAATCCCAACCAAGTGTGTATACTAAGAAAGGAAGAGCAGATCTTTCGGGGTTTCTGCCATGAAATTTCACTGATGATTTTACTTTCGACACCAGAAAGGTAGTATCAATAATATAATCATAAAACTGTTTGTACAGGATAACATCAATTCTGATAGTATTTTCCCATTTGTACAGTGAACACGTGAAGGTTGGAATAAATTCACTGAAGTCTTTACAGGTCCAGAAGAGAAAAATCGCTTGGACAGGTCAATTTCAATACTTAAACGTGCACGTTTAGGCATAAAATTTATTTGGGTGATGTCATAATCAGGCCAGTTATGACGTCATCGACATTTTCCAAAAGCAACCCTCGTATTCAAAATGGGACATTTATCTGCATACAACATGTTAAATTTCATGACTCTGTATGAAGAAATTGATGGAAATAAAAATCTCAACATCTGATAACTACTGATTCAATGTAATGAAAAATGAACAATCAAAATGATACTGAGAATCTCGCAGAATGTTTCTAATTGTTCCATATCGAATTCTCATAATGTCTCCACTAATTCTGTTCAATAATTTTTCAACATTCCATTGAAATATACTTTGGATTTGAGATAACCCCATAGAAAAATATAAGGAGGTGAGGTCCGGAGATCTAGCTGGCTATTCTATTGTTCCTTGACTATTAATCCATCTGCGTGGGGAAGTTTCGTCCTAATAATAACCTTGTTGAAACCACACAGAGTTATCTGGTACATTAGAGCTTCCGCCATTTGAATACAATGCGGTTTTTCCCGGAATCATGTTTCGTTTAAGCAATCCAAATAGTTTCCACCATTCAATGTTCCTTTAATGAGAAATGTACCCAAAATTCAGGTTCCAACTATTCCAGCCTACACATTATCTTTTTGTGGAAACTGAGTATTTGCCTCCATTTTCCAATGGGGATTCTCGGGTGCCCATTATTGACAATTATGTTTATTAACAGAGCCACTAATAGAAGGTGGTTTCATCAGAGAAAACTACCCGGTCCAAGAAATATGGATTGTTATTGCATTGTTCCATCATGATCTCGCAAAATTGTAGAAAAACCTGCAGAAAAGTGAAATATCAGCGATTTTTATGAAATTTCCACAGATTCTTCAGAACATGATAATAAAAGTGGACCCATCGAAATTTTCACGGGGACACGGTTATGTTAGGAATGATGGCCTTCAATAGGTTCAAAAAGGTTTATTCCAATCATGATTTCCGCTTACTCGAAACGGCTTCATTTCTTTATATTTTGAGAAACACACTTATATAACCCTCAATTTCAATTTGATACCTTCTCCAATGCAATTCGTTACAATTCTATTTTCGAAGTCATGGTGATGGTTCGTTCAGAATATTATAAATGGTTTGACGTTTCAGTTTACTTTATACATATCATTTGTTTCCTACAGTATTGCCATTCTCAAATGTACCTTTTTTTTCGAATTAAGTATAATGATTAACATTATCAAACCCTGTAGATTGCTAGGTTATATGGGTTATGTTGTGTGTGATCTAAAATACGTTAGGAAGTGATTAGTTTGCGTGCAACTTGGACAGCGCGTTAACTTTCGTCCAAAGAGATACGGGCGGAAATGTTCCTCTGCCCAGACGATTGCGAGAAGCTCTCTCTCAATGCTAGAGTATTTTGACTCGGCATTGCATAGCGTTCTGGATGCATATGCTATTCGTAGGTCCTCACCAATTGGTCCCTGTGACAACCCAGCACCACTGGCAAAAGCACTAGTATCTGTCGTGAGAAAAAAAGGTTCTTCAAAGTTGGGGTAAATGAGAAAAGGGCTAGAAGTGAGTGCGTTTTTGATTGTCTGCATTCTGTGTCAAAATTGAATGGTGTGTCGATTTGTAACAGTTAATTTGGTGGTTTAAAAATTTTGGCAAAGTTGTGAATGAATCGTCGGTAGTAACCGGCTAGTCCTAAATGACCTAATTTCTCTTTGTGTTTTGGGTTCCGGAAAATTTTGGATGCACTCTACTTTAGAAGGGTTTGGTTTAACTCCATCCTGGGTGATAATATGCCCAAGAGAAGCTACTTCCTTTCTCAAGAAATCGCATTCATCCGGCTGAATCTCAAGGTTGGCCTTTCGAAGTCTTTTTAACACTTCTGTGAGTCTCATTGTTCAGGGTGGGTGGGTGAATAAACGATGATGTCGTTCATGTAGACGAGGCATCGTTCGTTCTGTATACCCAAAACAATGTTGTCCATCACACGCTGGAAAATTGATGGAGCGTTCTGCAATCCGAATGGCATACGAACAAGTTCATAATAGCCATTCTCAACGGAGAGGGGTGTCTTTTGTACGTCCTTAGGTTCGATCTCTATCTGGTGAAATGCCAGATCGAGGGTCGTCAAGTATTGGCATTTGCCAAGCTGATGATCTGCTATGTTGGACAGAGGGTATTCATCGACCGTCAGCTCATTTAGTTTTTGGTAATCGATGACCACTCCCCACTTCTGTTTTTCCGAGGCATCCATCTTTTTGGAAACTACCCAAACAAGTGATGACCATGGTGAAATTGACGGCTGTATAATGCCTTGAGTCAGCATTTTGGAGATTTGGGTCTTTACTTCCTCTTTATGTACCTGCGGGTACCTGTAAGATTTGGTAAAGACTGGCTTTGCATCTTACGTTTCGATACTATGCTTGATTTCATTTGTTTCGATACTATGCTTGATTTCTAAGTAGAAGATGTCCTCAAATTTTAGACATAAATCGGTAATTATCTGATTTTTCTCCTCGTTGAGGTGATCAGTTCTCAATTGGGTTTTTATTTCTTCGATTCGATCAGTGGGAGGTGAGTTTTAATTTCATAGTCTGTCGGGTTGAGATTCAATATCGTTTCGCGTATTGGAAAGGGTTCTAGTTTAATGTCTGAAAAGTCAATGTGTTTTGGGATTGCATTCCTGTTAAATAACCGAGCTGTTGAATAATCCATCGTTGTCAACTGTTACTAAAGCATTTGGTATTCCTACTTTTTCTTTCTCCTGTGCTAGCAGTATAGCGTCTGTATTCCTAAGATCGCATTTGGGCCCAAATTTTTTTTTGGCGGGGTTTAATATTGATTTGGTTTGGTTTTTTGATGTCAGGGTTTGATTGATTTTCTTGCGAATTTGTGAATAATGGAACGGTTTTGAAATCAGTTACCAATTACTTATTTTTCAAGTGTACCATGCAGTTATGATGTTCCAGAAAATCTGATCCAAGTAATCCATCAAAGTCAATATCTAAGTTAGAGTCGATTCATTTATGATTATTTCTCCGTCAGTTATACCCTGTATGGTGACATTTTCTGGAAATCTATGGCGGTATTTTTCGCATGTTTTGGGCTTGAAAATTAATATACCTGCACCAGTATCGATTGAAATTTTGAATGTATTTGTTATGTCTTTGATATAATGAAGATTTCCGGAATTTACAGAGTACAGGGAAGTTTAGATCTGGATGATAATCTCCGATGTTCAGGGATTGGACTTGTCTTTGAATTTCCGATATTGGCTCTATCGGTAGGTTGATTTCTGGGAATTGATTCGGTGGTTGGTTCGTGCTCGGTAGTGACAGAAAATCTTGATGAGTTGAGGGGTCGTCTGGCATTTGTGTTTGATTGTATTAGTTATACTGATCATATTGGTGACTTTGATTACTATCAGTATAGTAATCGTTATTGGTGGGGTAATACTATTTGAATTCCTGATTTGGATTATCAGCGGAATTATAATTCTGGTTTTCATGTCTCATGAAATGAGCTCTTTGCTGTTTGAATAATTAGAATTTCGTTGAATGACAGATGGTCGAAGTTGAGCTTGATTCTGAAACTGTCGACGGGATTGTGGTTGATTCTGGAATTGGGGTCGCGATTGGGCTTGGACATTATTTTGGGGTATAATCTGTTGTTGGTTGAGTTGATAGTTTGGTTGTCTTGAAAAGTTCTGTTCGAAATTTGGAGAAGAATTTGGGAAGAAATTTTGAGAATTCGGATTGATTCTTTGATGTCTGGATCGACATTCGTTGGAAGTGTGACCTACACGACCAAAACTATAGCAAGATCTTTGTGGTAGGGATAATTGATTTCTTCTGACAATTGGTTGGGGTTGGCGAAGTTGACTGAGATAACTGAATTTCTCTCCTGATTCTAATGTGGGCTTCAAGTTAATCAGCCGGATTTGAAGCACGTATGACTTGATGTGGTTCGAGTTCAGTTAAAAAGGTATTGAATGCTATTTTTCCTATTAATCCGGATTGTGCTTGTTCCTGTTCTATAGAAAGAACAGATTTTTGAACACAAGCGAGCATTTTCGCATTGTGAACGTGAAGGCGATTGAGAAATATCAGAGGCGATTCATTTGGCGATTCATGCAATTGTTCAATGCGTTGGGAGTCGTGAATCAATGACATGAGATCGCGAGAATCTCCAAAGTTTAAATTCAATAAATGTTGATTCATACTAATGTTCACTAATAAAGCTCTCTGATCTACTGTGGCCATGCGATACGCATAGTCACATGCGTTTAACAATGTATTTACAAATATTTGGTCTCCTTCAAATTCAGGCACTGATGAAAACACTTCAGATAACTCGGATTGTTCGATTCCTGATTGATTAATATCATTATCATTACTCTCAGGCATTTTGTATAAAAAATTATTGAATTGCGATATCACAAATCTAAACAATCGAACAGTACGATTTATTCTTTGATGATTGGCTGTACAATTATTGATTTCCAAAACAGGAAATAATCAATATCATTGAAAAGAGATTGTAAATCGGCAAAACGAGATGATTCAAAATTGACTTACAATAATAGCACGATGCACATTCCGATCGGTCTTGTTCTTGGAGTTGTCCAACCAGGGGCTTCACGAGGTGTTCCTTCCGTTGTTTTTTTTTTTTCAAGTGATGACTTCTCTGAGGGTGCTCGGCCCTTTTTCTGTTGAGGGATTGGAATCCGCCGCCACTAGTTAGGGTGTCCTTTTTCTAGCAACGTTGTCAGATCCTACCGACTGTGCCAATTGTTATTTATCTTCGTATCTTTGAAATTCACTTTTTAAAAACTGGCACACAACTTTAAAACAATACTACTTTCATTCAGAAAAATATAAAGAGTTCTATGACTACCTGCAACTAACTAGACTCAATGAATTAGAGATAAATAATAATAATCGTAAGACAACGCAGGGTCTCTTTATACCTTCTGGCCAGTGGTGCCAGGAATGCAACTTGTAGGAAATGAAATACTATATTCTGCTGACACTGCTGACTCGGATTCTAGGGAAGCTGAAATCATTGTAATTTGATATTGATGGAAAGGTTTCATTCAGAATATAACAAATATATAGATGATCGCATAACAGCCCAGGAAATATGTTAGATTGAACTTGAAGGTTTTTTATTTTTGTTCCTGTTAGCTCTTCCAATACAAATCGAGCAATACTGCTAAACATAGGTGAGCTCACTAAGGAGTAACATGTTATAGTGGCCAGATGGAAAATAAATTAATTTTCCAGTTCCCACGTTATAATAATGCAGTATGCATCAATATCTCAAGGATTCTATCAGTGTACTATATCAGTAAATTCCGGAATCGAAGAATAAAAATGATACCGATTAGCAGAGAATCAACGGAAGTTAGTTTGGAATGAAACTCTTCCATGGATATATGGCATCCCAAAAAACTGACGCTGATGGAACTGTCTTCGATTCCTTTGGAGCCGATTCTCCTCTCACAGTCCATTTATTTGACTGTTCCTTTGTATCAGGTGTGAAGTGATAGACCCACATTTCATACATGGATATAGACGCAAAAACTCGGCTATATTGCTGTGAAATTTCGCGAAACACCCGATTTTATATTACTTTTTGAAATGCCTACCATGTTTACTAGCTCGCGCACTTTCAGTCGACGGTCATCCAATACCATTCTATGGATTTTTTTCACTATTTCTGGCGTAGTCATCTCCTTTGGTCGACCACGGTGATGTTCGTCTTGATAGCTAGTACGGTATCGTTTCAACTCTGCTACCCAATACATTACTGTTGTGAACGGAGTAGCAGACTTCACTGAGAGCGTTAACTATTGACGGCTGCCAAACGAATACTAAACAACGTAGCATCGTCAAACTTGAGCTTAATAATGTTGGTACTTTTTACCATAGTAATTCTTTCCAAACAACAACCGCCGCCGTCGGGTACTTCTTGGACTATCCTCGTATCTGGGTTTTCTATTAAGTATCTACCGTTAACTTCCACATCAAACCATTCTAGTGTTCACATATCTATAGCTTTGATTTTTTCTTTCCTTTATTTTTTTTGGGGTCATTGAGTACTCATTACGTTTTTCCACATTCGTCTTCGTTTCAGCTTTCCATAATCCTTGCTTTTTCTTTATTTTCCGAACGAAACGTTCCCATTTCTTTTTGATATGTTTTTCAACATAATACTTCTACAGATCTAATGATGGAATAATAGATTTTTGAGAACCAAAAACATTTTTACAAGGGCAATAAATTCTACTATTATCTATTTCCATCTATTTGATATAGAAAAGAATATAACTCAATTCTAATATTTCTATACTTTTTCAAGGTTGCCTTAATTATCGGTACAGCTGGACGCTGTAAGAGGGATGAGCTGACTTATTTACTCCTGGATGATGTCAAAGATGAGGGAAACTTTTTTCGAATCTGCTTGAGAAACACCAACCGAGATTTCATTATACTCGGTGAAACCATCAATGGAATAAACTTGGTTGATATTATTCGCAGATATATAAATCTCCGACCTCCACTAGCGGACATACAGCGTTTCTTCATCGCCTACCGAAATGGCAAATGTGTCAATCAACCTGTAGGTGTGCATACGATTGGTGGTATACCCAAGAAGGTGGCTACTTTTCTTGGACTGCCAAATCCGGAAGCCTTCATTGGTTTCCGATCTAAGAACACCTCTCAAAGTGGTTGGCCGTCTACAAACTTCACAGAGGGATTCAATGAATATTTTTGAAGAAAACATTTATCGTTAGGTAGGGCCATGCATATATCACCTATAGGAATAAATTCTGTTATAAGTTATTAAATTATATGGAAATTTCTGGGGTCAATAAAACTATTTGAAAGGAGGTTTTTAGCCTTCATACATATCCGTTATTTATTAAAAATGTATATAGATATTTGAGGAGATACGTCTTCATAGATGTGGAAATTACGAGAAATCACATTTTATTTGCGAAATGTTTCGTCAATCGACTTTTTCTTTGAACATTATTATAACTCAAATCTATGGGGCCAAACTCCAGTGAAAGGTAATAGTAAGAAATTGATTGGAACATTTTGGTCGATATATATATGGCCAAAACAATAAATCGTTCAAGATTATGTTCTAATGGTTTGCGCGTGTTCTTTTTGTGAAGCAATTACTAAAATAATGAATCAATTTGTATTTTGAATGACTGTGTAGTTTCATAGTTTGTGCCATGTGAAGTGTACAAAAGACATTCCAGAAGTTGTATTCAAACAATATCATTCTATAGGTAAGCTAATGGTTAAATATTCAACCTGTTGAGAGAATTGATTGTTTATTCTCATTTATATGTTACCAACAAATAAGTGCTCTGGCCGGGATAAATTTATATTATTCTTCCTCAAAATCTTTCAACTCATGATGGGAAATTTTCTAGAAAACGGTGTATAGTGAGAGACAGAAATAAATCAAAACGTTTTCGATATGTTGAAAAAATCTTAATAAATAAGAAGAAATGATACTTTCAATTTTGGACATATTTCTTTTCATTTCGAAAGTAATTCTATTGTGAGTACTCATCTTTTAGTATATTAGGGTATACTTTGTGTTATAAAGTGTTTTAGAATTTGTCATGTTTTATCTGTTTTTGTGTCGTGTTGACAGTGCACTATACTAAAATATTCATTACCCTTTCCGTCCTGTTTGTTCAATATAATGGCTTTCTGGAGACCATTTGAAGATGATGATAGTATAGTAGTGAATTATTTCTAATATTTGGGAATATCAAGAATTTTAATTGTTTCTATTTACATAATATAGCTTCTGATAATTCCATTGAAAAGACTATCCTGGTAATATTTTCGAAAGTTATTTTTTCTTTAAATTTTAAAATTCTAAATGTGGTGGAATTGAGTAATTCTGTTTTGAGGTAGCTATAGCTGCTGAAAAACATTCTATCTGTGATATTGTAGATTTTGTTTTGGGGTGAGTAGCACGACGTCGTATCCATGAAACGTTTTAATTCTTCGAAGAAAGAGGAACAAATCTAAGAATAAAGACATGTTTCGGACATATAAATGTTTATCATCAGTTTGGGGTACAATCAATGATAGAGGAAAAGAGGGGTGGAGAAAAAAACATAAAATCGTTCAAACACGTTGTCTAGTTTGAATTAGTTGGAGTTAACGATGTTATGGTTTTTATTTCTACACTATTTTTTTTCCTCTAACATTGATTTTACCTTCACTGAAGATGAACATTTATATGTTCGAAACATGTCTTCATTCCTGGATTTTGTACCTGATTGTTTGAGGAATCATATCCTTTAATGGAGACGACTTTCTGTTAATCATCCCTAAAAAACTTGATCTTCCACTTTATGCGTATTGTGGAAGAAAAGTTTGGTATGAAGCTTCCACTCTCAAATCAAAAGGTTTCTCTGAACATGTATACCCAATTAATGAAAGTGTAATGATGATTCGAACTGTAGTTTTATACAAGGAGTTCGTGTTTTGACTAAATTCAAAAGAGAACAATTATAATTGTTGGTTTACGGAATAATGATGATGATTTTTTATGCGTGCCGATGCATGCATGACCTAATTTATAAGAAATAAAAAACATGATTTGTATTCAATATGGTAAGGAAAAAATAGAACGCATGCCAGGTTCTCCTGATACTATCATAGAAGGTATTTACACTTCTGGGGGGATTACGATTCAGAAAACTCAACAATCATATTTTTTTAAGGAACAAATGTTTACATAAAATAAATGGATATCGTTAAAACCAAAAGATGATTATTGTTGTTATTCAAAAAGGTTGAAGCGATATCACCAAATGTACCACGAAATAGAGGTGTGGTTATTGGGCACGCTGGAAGAGACCTGGGTTCTGTTAAAGACGCCTCACTATCATCAAGGCATTTTATTACTAATAAATTTTTTTAGAAAGCATTATGCCTGGAAATTTAACTGACTACGATTGGCGGTCTAACCACGATAGTGGTATAATCTTTAATAAAAAGGCCGAAAATTGCACGAGTTCAATTTCTTTGAGGCAAATTGCTTTAAGAAAAGTTTAAAAATGTATGCGATTAAATTCTCTAACGCGAATGATATTTGATTAGAATATTTCCTGAGTTCCGAAAGTCATGCTGTATTTGAATTTTCAACGGATAATGCCATTGATTTATTCAATGGAATTTCCCCTTATCAATATACCCCTAACAGTCTCATCTGTGAACGATTGAGACGATTAGAAATGTAAAACGTAGAGTAACGATATTAAGAGCGAGACAGAATCATTTCCACCTGGCAAAGCAGTCAGTTTCAGGGTTTGTTCGTTTGTGTAACCTTCAGAAAACAATGTATCTTTCTCCAACTCACGTAACTTCTGAGTCCCTTTCTCTTAAAATCTCATAAATGTAACCAAATTGGTGGAATGAAGAATGAGAAATATAAGTTTAACGATTTATCTCCGCGCTTTGAATGATAGTTTACAAATTGAAACGATAATTCAAAATATTGGTTGTTGATAACGTAAATGTAGAATGTTTCCTTGGTTTAGTGTTGAGTGTAATGTGTTCAACCTGCGTGAATTTGTGAAAGAAAATAACTTTTACCATAAGTGGATCGTTTTCATAACAGAAAGTTTATGTATGCATTGGAAGACTCATTCTTCGACCAACAAGTGAAAGAGTTATCGATAAATCATATTATAATCCCATTAAGTATGAAGTGATGACCTACATCTTCGAATTACTCCACAACAGATGATTGTGTTGGCGTGAAGCTTCAACAGGAGCTAGCGTGAATTTATCGCAACGCTAGTGTGCGTTCATCAGTATAAAACAGCAAGAAGACATTACTTTGAAACTGATTCATTGATTGGTTATCTCTGAGCAATTTCCGGCCATTTGATTGGTTCTAAAATAATGAGGGAAATAGTTGGCTTGAAACATCTTGAAAGGCCGACTATCATGAGGATATGAACGCAGATTTGTTCGAGAAACTTCAATTCTCAATCTTTCCCCAAATACCATATTGTAATGGACAACAGCTCTTTACCTATTTTTGACAAGCCCAGGAAATTTCAAAAGTGAAAGATAAAGAGGGTCATTGCATAGTTTTCATGGGTGCAGTGGCGTAACAATAGCGTGGCAAGCCGGGCAAAATGCCAGCGGCCTCCGGCCAGAGGGTGAGCCGTGACGTCAAGATAATTCCTTGCCACATGTAGACGCGGCGCTGTTGCAACGCTGTCAGCTATGGAAGAAATGTTTTGTCTATGTTTTTTTTGTTGGTTCATATTTTCGTCCCAGGACTTCTTTCGTTGCGCGGGCTCTAGTAGTCCGGTGACTACGGCAAGTGCGGAGCGATTATTTTCAAAATTAAAATTAATAGAAACTCATTCAAGAAATTCTATGGCACAAGAAAGATTACGCAACTCAGCTATTATCCATCGGACATTCCAGGTTCCGAAATCTGAACTGTGATGTAGTCATTGAGTGTTTTGCTGAAAAAGGAATTTCAAAAATTAAAATTTTTACTAAAAATAAAATTGTTATTCCACTCCAATACCCACTACGCACTTTAAATTGAAAGTAACTAGAAAATCAACGAAAAATGCACACAATAATTATAATGGCGTTTGTACGTACTACGTACTTTACATGGCGATTTATTAAAAAGAAACTGCAACGTTGGTTGACCTTCACATTGAGAGAGGACCCCATTCCATGAATTTGCCAGGGTCCTCTAACGTATAGTTACGCTACTGCATGGGTGCTCAGTATCCATCAAAGTCTTAAAAAATCCTCAGTCGCTCTCATAAACGGTCCACATTCGAAAACAAATTCTGTAATTGACTAGATGGCCAAAAAATAAGCTTCAAACAAATATTCAAGTATCTTGAGTACGTTTTTAATTATTTTATCAAACCTGAGATTCCCTTGCCATAGTAGTCTGAAACTAAACAAGGAATTAATTTTGTACATAACATCTATTCGATCAATTTTATTTCTTTTATTCATAGTAGCAACCCTTGACTTAGCTCTAATTTCAGATTTTGAAGAACCAGCACAACCGCTGTTACCTGAAAAATCAAAAATGGTATATGAAGCGAGATTTCTGAAGTTCGAAAAATGGTGTAAGGACAACAATATGGAAAATTTCGAAGAAAATACGTTTTTAGCCTATTTTGAAGAGATATCTAAAGTACAGAAAGTTTCGTCACTATGGGTTCAGTATTCCATGTTGAAAGCTGTGTACGATAAGGAAAAATATAATTTAGCAAATACAAAATTTTTGGCATTTTTGAAAAGGAAAGCAGTTGGTTACCAAGCCTCGCCAAAGTCCAAACTCTTGAATAAAAACGATATTGATACGTTTTTAAGAGAAGCAGATGATGACCAATATTTGTTGATGAAGGTAAAGGCCATATTGGTAAAACATAGTAATTTTACCTCCCCAAACTCGTAAGTCGTGGAAGTCTTGAAATCTTATCGGCCAATTTGAAATTTTCACCAAAGTTAGATGAAGTTTGCCACACATAACTTCCGCAATTTGGCGAAAAAAAGGGTTAGAATGAGAGATAAAATGCAATATTTTTTCAATTGTTCCGAAAGTATGGAACACCCCCTGTCAAAAAGTTCATTCATATATTGGAAATTATTGGATTTTTCATGAACGCCTGAACAACTAAGTTGATTCTTCGATTCATAAAGTGTATTATCTCACCTGACTATTTACGAAGTATCCTCAGAAGCTTGCCCCAGAAATTAATAATGGAGCAATTTTTCACAACTCAGCTACGATGTTTCTACTGAGATGAGTAACTTCATCGAATTCATATCTCAAAAAACATGTTTTTTCGAACAACGCTAAAACATGTTACTTTTTATTTATTCGTTTTAAGGAAAGCCAATATAAACAACAAAATACGAACAAAAGTTTTTCTACCCTTATTCTACAGATTAGTTTCAATCAATTTGCTCCAAATTCCATTATGTGGAAATGTTAGTATTGGTTAATTTTTCATTTTTCGATCTCAGACCCAGCAAAGTGGATATCAATGAATTTGTATTCTTTCAATTTGATTCATTGATTGAGGCATATTCGGATAGCCCGCTTCACCAAGGTCAGTCGACTGTCAAATATATATTAGTGTTGACATGAGTTAATTAGGATGTCTAAAAACCCTGGTGCTTGCACTTATACCTGTATAAGTTTGGAATCGACTTGGCGACACTTGGCCTACTTGATAATAGAGATAACTAGCGTGTCAGATGGCGCCAATTTCGTTTTAGTTTCAATTCAGTAACAGAGTATATTTATTTCCTTAGCTTTCTTTTCGAGGCGAACTGTTCGCGGGTTCTAATTCTAGCTTTGCTATTGGTTGAATAGAGACATCTTTCGAACTTCACCAATAGCAAAGCTAGAATTAGAAGCCTCCGAACATTGCACGAAGAAAGCACTGTCGTGTTGTTTTTCGTATTTTGTACCATTTGAATTTGAGGTTGACTACGTTTTGACAGACGGAGAGTTGCAAATTAAATTGAAGAAAATATAAAATTTAATGCATATAATGATAAAATATGAAATGAAAATATCATTATTAGTCAATTCGTCAAGATTTGTAATTGCTTTTGGTACTGAATACAGGTGAATATTCGAATCTGCGGCTTTTTAACTGTCCATACAAAATAAAAATGTGGCCCATTCTACAAAAAGTATCCTTACACACTACACTACTTGAAAATATACAATTCATCACGCACTAATGAACAGATGAACGAGTGATTTTTAAAGAACAAACTCAGGAATAAGCTTAACAAGATTTCAAATCAAAGAGATAAAAAACGCATAGATACCGACAAAACATCGAAAATAATTTCATAAAAGATGCTGCAGATGTCAGAAATTAAGTGAGAATATAAACAAACACTTTTGGACGGCGCCATCTACCACAGACTACCACAGAGACAAGCTCTGTTGAAGTAACAGGTGGCCTTCCCTCGAAAATCTAAACAATATCGACTCAGTTCATTCACCAGGGTTTTAAGACATCTTAGAGATTCATCCTTATTTGTATGACACATATGTTCGCAGTCAACTCGTTTCAGTTGCATGGAATATGCGAGGTGACCACCAGATAGGTACGCCTCCAATTTTTCTATGGATTCGAAGTTATATATTTCAAATGTCACTATGGTTCTTGAATACGTTTATTTTGTCAACACAATTTAAAACTGTCCACTTCCGGTTACCCCAATTCTCCATTTCCATATGATTGTATTTTAAGATTTGAAATCGATTGAGAAATGACGGAAATACAGTTGATTTTTCAATCGAACAAGGTTTGCAAGAAAATCATACTTAACACGTTCGATGCCACCCATTTTGAACTATACTTTGCCACTGGAACTTTGCTTCAAAATTGCACAAAATACTCATAAATATCAATTAGAATCTAATCACAGTCTATTCATTCACTTGATTCAAATTTTTCACCATAAGGCGACAGTGGCAATCGTGCAAGACTTCGTTGTGACGCGCCAAGCGTCGCCTAATGCATTCAATTTTTTTACGTTTCGCGGAGCGCATTTGTGAATTTTTACTTCAAAATCAATTGAAAATAAAGTAAAATTGAAGTTCTATTGCTTGATAATGATGAATATGAAATAAGACATACGTAGAATATGAATAAAAACAATATTCAAAAAAATTTAACTAAACAAACATGAGTTTGAATTATGACAACAATAATAATACTTATACTTATGTAAAATTTATAAATAAACAATATTCGACATAACCATCTCCCAATTTTTCATCACTACTGGACGAACCCTACCTATCGCCTCATTTTCCGATATATCATGACCCGCATCAGCATCACCGTCAAACTCAAAATCGCTGTACATGTCACAGCGCCATCATCCATTTCACCGCTCATCAAACAAAAGACGCAAAAACCTAGCGTGTAAAAGTTCATAAAAAATAATTTCTCAAGTGCTTACGTATTCCACAACACGGTCGCGTAATGCCAGGCAGACTGAATTGCATTTAAATAGTAGCGTAATTGTGTCGCCAAATGGCGATAGTGGCACACGAGGATGAACGAGCGCGTCGCCATATGGCGACATCGGCAGCAAACTGTCTAAGCGAGCTTCTAGGTAAGATCCAATTGAAAATTAGGGTCCCCATGAAATTGCACCTCCCGTATTTCTCAACAGTTGCCTCAAAACCAAAAGGTACCTCCTTCCAACTACCACTTCTTGAATAACAAGCTCATTTTACTTCATTATGTTGAAAAATTATGAATTATCAGATTACCCGTGTCAACGGCTTTGGAACATCCTAAAAGGAACCGGAGATACAGCAGGTTTCGTTATGAATGTTCTCAAAATTGGATGTTCTTCAACGAAGGCGACTTTGAGGATAAGGAAGCGAAACAAGAATGCACTTTTAATATTTTAATAAAAAAACTGACAGTTTCCTCAACATATTGTATCCTAGAGAATTGTAAGTTGTTGAAAAATATTCCGATGGCGTAAAAACACACTGGAAATGAAGAAGTAGATTTACTGCTACTTCATGGTGAGTGTGGAAAAATGCAACCGCGTCTTGCATTCTATACAGAGAACGATTCCTCTCAGACAACGCCAACCACCGACATAACCTTAATCTAGACCGTTAGAGGTCATATCCCCACCACTCGAAAAGTTCATCCAAATAGAATTTACTTGAACGTGTCTGCGCAAAGCGCAGAAAGCACAAATAATGTCATTTCAGACATTGACATGTAACGAGGAGCCAATTTGTTCATAGGCACAAAATATAGGCACAAAATGCGCATGCTCTAAAAGCTCTTTGATATCTTGTAATTGGATGAATTATCATCATACGGGATCAGCAGTCTAGATTAAAGTTATGTCGGTGACGCCAACCAATTAGAAACTATTTCGCACATTTGGAAAGGCAAAACAGGATGGAAGTAGATGGCAATGCTCATGATCAAGATAGGTTCATTATTGATGGCGAGACGGAAATCAATGTTTTGGGCACTTGTGCATCCTGTTTCCACCATCTCACTTCCGCAAATCGAAAAAAATTGCCAATTGGACGAGAATTAAAAAAAACATGTTTGAACCCCTATGAAAAGCAGATATACCAGGAGCTTCATAAAAATGATCATCAGAAAAGAGTATAATATTGCAATGGGCTACTTGGGTCTATGACCCACCCGCATAATCAATCAATCGAAGTTTCCGTTACTCTTGCCAACTAAGCAACAACTTGATTTTACGAATGCATTCCAATGCGAGCAAATACCTAGATTTTCAACTCTGAAACTATACGTTCCTGAACTATATTCAGGTGGTAACGATTCCTCCTCGACTGTCCAAGTACAAACCGAACATCACCTACTCTGAGACTGGGGTAGGGCCAGGTTAGATTCGGCAGGCAGACTAACCAAAGCAACCATACTGAAGTCAGTCCATATCCCCCTGACGCCGATCTACTCCTTGGGATCCGACTACGTGGCTGCCTCCTTTAATTCTAGAAGTGGGGGCTCAAAACGTCCTTCCTAACCTCGCGCAGGTTAGACACGCGTAACCATATTGGTCTCAGGAAAATTCGCAGTAAATTCAACAACTCGCGAGATTTTTGGTATATTCTAGGATAGGTCTTTTTAGGGACCTCTCGAGGCCGAGTGAAGGCTCATGGAAGCGCCCTTGAGGAGGTACGCGCTACTTTTGATTTACTTTCGCGTCGTCATCAGTCTCTCTTAGGAAATGTTTGAAAATCTTGACAATGGATTACGAACCTGAAATGAAAACTTCGAATCTTAATAGGAAATAAATATATTCACAAGAAGAATTGCACAATTCGAGAAATATTCATTCCAGAAATATAATTTAATTAGAATGTTTTTTTTTCGTGATTTTCAATCTCCCAAGAATTACAACTCAGATTTTTCATTCAGATTTTACTCTGTTAGTATTTGATACTTTTCATGGAAAGAGTCCTGTTGGCATAATTAATTATTCGCGGCAATGAAACCCAGTAGAGCTAGCCTGGGTGGGAAAAATTTAAATTATTATAATTTTTCAATCCGTCCATTTGCATGGAAGCACCTCCTCATCATTCCGGAGTAGTAAACAATCACCTTTGTGAACAACTCCCAAATCGATGGATTGGTTCTGAGGTCACTCGACCTAACACTATTGGTTTTTTTCATATATTTCATAAAAAACCCTACTCATTCCTAGATCAAAGGAGGATTAGGAACATGGCCTGAGAGCAGCAATTGCTAATATTAGTAATGCTCAGTTGAATGGAGTAATGGAAGCAATTCTGTGCAGAGAACATGGATAACATTTTGAATAGTATTTGTAATGATGTTCAATCACTTTCATTCGTTACAGTGGTGAGTGACTACCTACCTTCCTAGTTATAGCGCGTTTTAATAGGGATACCTATCGGTTTCAAGGCAATTTTTGAACTGTTGAAAATATGGGAGGTGTAATTTTATGAGGACCCTAATTTTCAATTGGATCTTACCATGAGGCTTTCTCTGGTAAGTGTCGACGCCGTTTGTTGAGATTATTTAAGTTTGATTTTCGTGGCCAACCTCGTACGATTGAAAAACCCATGTGTATTTTTGCCAATTTTCAACCAATTTCAAATTTCCAAGAACAGTCATATCAAAAATTTTAAGCTTCTTCGGATAATCAGTAGTAATACTATGAGTATTTCGAAATAATCAGGTTATACATCGATAACTTGCCAAATTTCAAATAGTTATTATTCTGTCAAACTGACACGACTTGTTTGTTTGTTTGAACCGTATTCATTTTGAAGTACGTATTGTATTTGATACGATGATTTTCTGATTAAATTAAGTAAATATAAACAATTTATTAATTTAAATACGATTTGGTACAATGAAAATTACAATTGAAACTGAATTATTTTCTGCGATGGAAACGTGGCTACTGCCCATTGAAGTGCTGGAAATACCAAAGGTGTTATTACTTGAATATGTAGCGTTTTTCAAATTGGTTCTCATCCTATTTATTATGAAAGAGAGGAATATTGAGGGGACTGTTAAACAAAATGGAAGAATTTTAATGGACATAAAGAAGTGTTAACCGTAGACACGTGTTTCGAGCTCTCGGCCCTCATCAGTACGGTGAAGAAGTGCAAGGATGAACAACACTTGGTAGGAAACGACAAATCAACGGAGTCAACAAACAAAAGCCAGCCGCACATTTGTGGTTTCGGTTAGCAGACTCTGCATTCCAGGGCAATAGCCAACGTCACCACGGAGGCAGCTATAGCTACCTGCGTGACATCAGAGTCCAGGATTATAGAAATGAATGGGAGGAATATCGAGGGGACTGTTGAACAAAATGGAAGAGATTTAATGGACATAGCCCTCAAAGAGAAGTGTTAATCGTAGACACGTGTTTCGGGCTCTCGGCCCTCATCAGTACGGCGAAGAAGTACAAGGTAGAAAACGACAAAT
Source organism: Gonioctena quinquepunctata (assembly GCA_018342105.1). Taxonomy (NCBI): domain Eukaryota; kingdom Metazoa; phylum Arthropoda; class Insecta; order Coleoptera; family Chrysomelidae; genus Gonioctena; species Gonioctena quinquepunctata. Next base: position 281,804 of record JAFIRS010001191.1, read on the forward strand.
CAACGGAGTCAACAAACAGAAGCCAGCCGCATATTTGTGGTTTCGGTTAGCAGACCCTGCATTCCAGGGCAACAACCAACGTCACCACGGAGGCAGCTATAACTACCTGCGTGACATCCGATTCCAGGATTATAGAGATGAAAGGGAGGAATATCGAGGGGACTGTTAAACAACATGGAAGAAATTTGATGGACATAGCCCTCAAAGAGAAGTGAAAACCATAGACACGTGTTTCGGGCTCTCGGCCCTCAGCAGTACGATGAAGAACTGCAAAAATGAACAACACTTGGTAGAAAACGACAAATCAACGGAGTCAACAAACAGAAGCCAATCGCATATTTGTGGTTTCGGTTAGCAGACCCTGCATTCCAACAACAACCAACGCCACCACGGAGGCAGCTATAGCTACCTGCGTGACATCCGAGTCCAGGATTATAGAGATGAAAGGGAGGAATATCGATGAGAATGTTGAACAAAATGAAAGAAATTTAATGGGCATAGCCCTCAAAGAGAAGTGTTAACCGTAGACACGTGTTTCATGCTCTCGGCCCTCATCAGTACGGTGGAGAAGTGCAAGGATGAACAACACTTAGTAGAAAACGACAAATCAACGGTGTCAACAAACAGAAGCCAGCCGCACATTTGTGGTTTCGGTTAGCAGACCCTGCATTCCAGGGCAACGTCACCACGGAGGTAGCACGAATATGCGGCTGGCTCCTGCTTGTTGACTCCGTTGATTTGTCGTTTTCTACCAAGTATTGTTCATCTTTGCACTTCTTCACCGTTCTGATGAGGGCCGAGAGCCCAAAACACGTGTCTACTGTTAACACTTCTCTTTGAGGGCTATGTCCATTAAATATCTTCCATTTTGCTTATTCATTATGTTTTGGTGATGTTGTTCATCTAATTGTAGGTAGGGTTTGATACAATTGCTATTATCATGTGCTGTTATTTCAATAAGTTCTTGTTCCGATACACCTGCTCTGGCCAATTGTGACACAGCAGTGGCTCGGTGAGAATGATTTGAAAATGCTTTGTTTTTCATACTTAAATTTGCCAGTTCTGCAGACTTTTTGGTCCATTTTCTAATTTCATGTACTCCAATTGGCAAATTTTTGTACCAGCCAAAGGTTTTTCGTTTTCTCCAGTTATGATTCACTGTCAGAAATAACCTATATGTCATAATATTGATATTTTCGCTTCTTTTTATCATCGGTTCAACTAGAAGTCTCACTGGACAACGACTTACTTCATTATGGTTGGGTACAAGCCATTCATTATTAGCACACGGTTTCTCTCCTCCCTGTGTGGTTTTGGTAAAAATAGCATTGTATTGTATTCTACCAGTTGAAGTATCATCATGACGCTCCTTCATTTCCTCTCCACGCAAGTTCTACAGAAGCAATTATGAAAAATTGTATTTGTAATCCTTGCGGTGTATTTTCATCCCACGCTTCTATCATTGTACTCGGTATCTTTAAATACTGTTGCACTAACCTTTCTCTTGTCTGGTAACATTTGAAGTTCCCTCCTTGAATTTTTTGCGGCTAAAAATATGGGACTAGAGAATGGATTACACTCATTCATATATTTTTCTTGTATTTGTTTTGCCGTTACGTTCCACATCGTTTCAACCACATTTTCTTTATAATTTTCTCCATTACCTTTCCGCATATTGAAAGCCCAATCTGTCAAAATGTACCTATCATTTCAGTGGAAATTGATTCATTTAGTACATAGTTTCTTTCACTACAAAACGTAAGAAATTGTTTCCATACGTACTTTTTTTGTTTTCACTGTATTATGAGGCTCAGTATTTTGTATACTTTCGTCTATTGCATTGAATGATCAATCTCCGAATCGACTCATTTTTTGAACAATTATTGATAAACGTCAAAATTTGACGGTCCTGTATTGTTGTATATTGATGTCGATGTGGTTACTACGGAAATGAAATATTGTAAAATTTTTGATTGGTGGAGCTACTCTATGTATAATTAGGTATTATCGAAATTATACAGGGTAACTCAACTAAATTGAACGTTCTGATTGGTAAAAAATTACACGAAAAAAATAAGCAAGAAAATGTACAAGGTGTCGTATGAAAAATGAAAGTTGGAGTCACATCCGGTGAAATCAGAAGTGAACAGTTTCAAGTTGTGATGTCAAGATAAACGTATTCAAGTACCATAGCGACTAACCAAATTTGAAACCTGTTATTCAAAACCATAGAAAAAATTGCGTGCGTACCCCACCTCCAGTAACCCGGTATTATCGATGAATGTTTATGTTCCAGGTTGTTCTGATCATTGGTGTAGCTGGATCATGCAGGAAAGAAGAACTGGCTTACCTGCTTGTAAATGATGTGAAAGATGAAGGAAACTTTTTTCGAATCCACATACCAAGTGCCCAACGGGATTTTATCATTCTCGGCAAAAGCATTAATGGACTGAACTTGATAGAAATAATTCGAAAATATATTAGGCTGAGGCCCCAACAAACTGATCAGCAACGTTTCTTCGTAGCTTATCGCAACGGAAAGTGTGTTAACCTTCCTGTTGGTGTGAATACAATCGGTATCTTTCCCAAAAGGATTGCTTCGTTTCTAGGACTACCAGATGCAGACGGTTACGCCGGCTACAGAATAAAAAAGGTTCCGAATAAAATTGGTTGGCCAGCAACTGCATTCACTGAGACATTCAATGAATATTTCTAGATAAAAATTGAAGAACACCGTTCATAATATCCTATTTGCCTCTATTTGATCCCCTTGGTATATAAAAGTATAGCTTTGTGGTCGGCCCATCAGTCACCAATGCCGACATACTTTCTTAAGTGTTATTCAACGATAGGTATTGAGAAAAATAAATATTCGTCAAATTAGCATAACAATATATTTGTGGATCCATGAGATATATCATAGATCAAAGTTATTTTAGGTTTTATAATTTGGGTGATCTTCAAAGAGTAATCAGAAACCCAGCTGTTCACTCGCCTTAGGCCCGGTTGTTCAATGCGAGTTTAAGCCGTTGATTATCTAAACTCGGATTATCAATTAACTATAGATTACAACGTTATGCATTTCTCAATGAAAAACTAATCCTGGATTCCTTAATTCATTGTTTTCATATGTTGGCAATACATTTTTTCGCTTGTACCATCATTCGGACCGTTCAGAAACATCAACATTGAATCAAACTTAACCTAAGAATTCATAGTTTTGTCAAAAGTATACAGAAAAATTGATCGAAAAAGGCCAAGTGTATTCTATAAATTGTTAGGCGTCTATTTAGAGAAAAATGACTCATAATTTCAATGAAGGTGAGAAAAAAATTCTCATTTCACTGGTAAAAAAATACCAAGATATTGTAGAAAAAACGGAGGCAGTTACTAATTCGCAAAAATTGAAGGCGTGGGCTATAATCAATAATGACTACAATACCATCTGCGTAGGTCACAAAAAAAGGAATAGCCTTAACAATAAACGATAACATTTCTACTTGGTCCAAAGCAGATCTTGTAGATTTACAGAAGCGATCATTCGAAGAACACAAGTTGAAATTAATACACATGAAAGAAAAACACCAACTTTTCTTGGAACTACAAAGGTAGGAGTAGAATCTAGAGAAAACCCATATGATTGAGATATATAAATAAACATTATCTTTGAAACATAACTCATCAACCAACAATAAATCAACATTTGCTTGAGATTCCTGAGAACAGATCATTTAGTGTTTCATTTTGCAATTGTGATTAATTTTAGTTTTTTATGACAAACGTTTTTGGAATGAAAAATCAAGATTTTATTTGGAAGTTTCTTTTTTGTTACGATTTTGGCTTTGTAGTCATTTGAGGAGTGATTCTTTGTATTTCTGTTAGTTGCAGACGATTTCTTTCGGCAAGCGAAATCTATTCAAAAATTATTTTTCTGTCCATTCTACCGTAATTTCGGGTGACTTCGGCTTACTTAAATTCAAATAATGTCTACTATGAATTTGTAAAAATAAATTGGTATTATTAGATATATACCAAAATATTGATCCTTTACCACTCTTTCAAATTAGCTATGTCAAATTGTATGTGGATATATAAAAAAACATGGTGTACAAAGTCGCCCGCATATTGAGGGCAACTTTGACCCAAGGCTTATATATGGCGAGATTTTCTCTTTAGAGCATGTACATAGGACAAAGTAATCAGACAGAAAAAATAAGTAAAAAAACATATTGCTAGTTGCACACAAATTCTATGCAAGTTAAATTTGGTTGCAAATGACTCCTGGATGGAATATAGTATTTATATAATACATATTATATAGGTATGTATACCCATATACAATAGAAAGAATCAGGAAAAATCAATCTGCTAAAAAACAGGCTTAGAAAGACAATATTCAAATTTTATAATTAATGATGTCTATTTATCAAAATGACTTAGTCACCCAGCTGGGTTGAAGTCACCCGAAATTATGGTACGTTGTCTCTTCTTGGGGCAATAATATCAAAAACTTCGAAAAAATATTCTGTACGTTATATCTTCGAACATCTTTGCAGTCGGATATGAAACAAAAATATCCAACACAATAATAATTTCCAGAATAGTCGATGTCTATTAAAATGTCAAACAATCAAATAGGTTAGAATCGGCAAATTATCTCCTTGAACCCCCGAATTCATGGGATTAACTTAAACCATTGTTGAACTAGGTTCATCTCATAAACACGTATTGAACAACTGAAACAAAATTGGTAATCCTGGTTGAAGTCCAATCACTTGGTCATTCTTGATTGAACAACCGGGCCTTAGAGTTGTCAAACGTGAGTCAGGACCGGATTTGTTTCAATACAAATATGATCGATTTTAAAAAAATTAGTAAATAAGTTTACTTTAATGTCCTGAAGTAAATATAATATAAAAAAAAATTTATGGGTATCAAAAGTCAACAATGCTATGAAAAAGGGTAATAAATATAGATCTTGCACTAATGGGAAATGTTGTGAGGCGGGGCTATAGTATTGTATTTGCCGCTGGTCATACATAAATTGTTATCACTTTGTAGAAACAAGCCGACAAGTCCACACTACAATTGAATTGGGAAATGGTGCAAAATAATTTTGATCAACACTATACATCATGAAATACAAAACAAAAATCTCTTGAGAATGGAGTTTCAACTGTAGTTGAGCTCGTCTAGATGATTTTAAATTCACGTTTGTTGACTTTCGTTTTCGATATATTTCCCTATAATTAATATAAAATCGTTTCCGAAAGTTACAATAATAACAATTTTAAGTGACAAACCATATATAGAAAGAACTTGAAATTTATAAAATGAATTGTTCATCAGGGATTTATATTCAAAACAATCCGAGAACTTATACCGAAAAATATTCGTGTGACGTTGGGCCAATCACATACGTTTTCAGAATCCAGTAAACTATCATACACCCCAAATTTTCCATGATTTTTGGGAGATTGAAGTGAATTTATGGAAATGTTGATGGTGTGAACCAGCTGGTCAATTCCTCTTGATTTTCGCTAGAAATATTTTCACCAAAATATTCATGATTTTCTAAAATAATGAAATGAAAAGGGCAGCTGCTATTTGAAAAATAGGTGTTTATATAATTTTTTTGAAGCACAACTGCCGTTTCGAAGCATTTTCTGGTTATTATAACGCTTTCGAAGTACAATTTCATATTTACCCGGTTTCGACATTTCAATCAAATAAATACTCCTTTGATAACCGACTGTACCTCCGCCATTATCAATATTGAAAAAAAGCAGGGATTTTATAAACACAAATCTTCAGATAATTATAAAACATGCAAAGGGTGAAATATAGATGTAGAAAATACTTTCGGTCGAAACAGAAACCGTTTTTGCTATTATTAAAATAGTCGTATTCTTCTCGTTATCCCATACTCCAAACGTCTATGTTGAAAGCAAAACAAAAATTGTTGCATACCCCGTGGTCACCCTGGACTAAAATTCTGTCTTATCAGCTTATAAACAAAATTTACCCCAAACATAGGTGTATCTGAGCTCGTTTTTATTCAAATAAATGTATGAACAATAGCAGTTGTACTCAGAATTTAGCTAATTCAAAATGCTCTCGATGTTGTTTGGTTGATTTGGGCTAGAATTCTCATATTATCCATAGGTATTCACACACAATAATCGAATAAACAAACGAATGTATTCAAATTGTAGAGCAGTGATCATAGCCTTCTCTTATCCGCTGTTCGCTATTCCTGAGTTGTATTGGAATCACTTCCTAGATCTACTGTTGACATAGATAGTATATATCTACTATATGGTTGTTGGTTGTAAAAATTATAGAAACTGATTGTGCGTGTGGTTTATATTTATTACAGTTTATAGTTAATGGCTTCATCCTTATTACATTATAATTCAATGGTTTGCATTGTATTTTTTATATATTCACCCCCACTGAGAATTGTGATTAGGGATGTATGTATATATATATATATATATATATATATATATATAAAATATATATATATATATATATATAATACATACATATATAGAAGAAGGGTAGTCTCTTGACTGGACTAGTTGAAAAAATAAGTTATATATATATATATATATATATATATATATATATAAATATTTATATATATATATATATATATATATATATGTATATAATTGTGTGAGAATATGAGAAATATATGATTCACTGATTTACTTCGCTCATTTAACAGACTGAAAAAGGTATATATTTGAATTCCAATATCAAATCACTGTATGTAGTGAGCTCAAAATCCCTCATTTAATCCATTTTGCATTTCCTGTTTCCTTACAGAAATTGAATTATATATAATAATGAATTGAATGCGTTGACATATGATGACAGGTGACAGGACATAGTGTGGTGTTATCGAAAAACAATATCGAATCTACTAGTGGTTTTATCGAAAAACAATATTAAATCTACTAGTGGTTTTATCAGCATAAAACAGCGAGAAGATGTTTTATCACTATAAAACTGATCTGAAATTTCGGTCATTTGATTGGCTCAAAAATAATGAGGGAAATAGTCGAATGAAAACCTCATGTCCCGGAATTAGATATTGAAATATCGTGGAATAACAGAACACTTACCCTTTGCTGCACCTCATGTGATGCCGTGAAAATGTAGGTATAAAATGTATACGTACTATTTTTGGTACTATTTTTGGTTTGGCTTTGTTGATACACCGATAATGCTTTCTGGCTTTTTTCTTCACTTTAAGGATGCAGAGGTATTAGCGTACAGGGTAATTCAGGGTCATACGGCCGTATTTTTTTGCAGATAGTACAGTAAATTTTAACATAAACAAATTTGCAATATCAGATATTCATACAGTTGAGTTGATTATTTATGTGTACCATTTCTAGAAAATTTCTTTTGAAAAGGTTGTTTTTTCTGGCCAAAATACTGGGATTATTAAAATAACCAAAATGTTTAAGTTTGATAGTGTGCTCAGCAAGTGCATAACTATTTTAAATTGCAATCACTTCTATGAGACGTAATGCGGCCTGATGAATTTCTTCTGGTTTGTCCTATATAGACTTTATCACTATATATGACATTAGAACATTCTGATGTTGTTAACGGAGATTAAGTTTTAGTAAATAGGGTTGAAATTAATTTAAAGTTTTTTTTGGCAAACCGGAGATTTTCTGATTTGAAAATCCTTATGAGTTTTGGCGTTAGTTCTTCAATGTATGGTAAAGTTCTATATTTTGAAGTTTGGTGAGGGGGAGAATCTTCATTGTTAGTGGCAATGTTGTTGACATTAGGGTTTGTATCTATTTGTGTTGGATTATTTACGTTGTGTTGTTATTAAATGAGATATTGTTTATCAGTTTTACTGGATACGAGTTTTCCTTTGGGATGTTTCTTAATGCCCTTAGACACTCTAAACGGTGGGATGGATGTGACAACCTGGTAACTCTGTTTTTTAAAGCGATGATTAAGTTTATTTTCATATTCGAAGGATGGTATGAATGGTAGCTAATGAATCTATTGCTACAAATTGGTTTAATAGAAAACCAATTTGTGCGGAGAATATTATCATTCTCTCTGCAAACTCTCATGTCGAGAAAAGGAATACTATTACATAGTATTCCTTACTGAATTTTGACAAGTGCGAAAGTGACCCTGTACAACTTTCGAATCGCCCACCATAAATTATCGTCGAAAAGTGGGATTAAACATGTGCTCTCCCTTCATTGGTTCGAACATCCTGTCAATTTATTCTGACCACTTTCACGGTCCTTTCTCGATGACCCATGGCAGAGATAACCACGTGTTTAATTCCGTCACTCCCGACTCAAATTTGCATAGGTAACTGAGATTTTTCAATTAGTTTAAGATGTTTTTTACAATTTGATATTTAAGATTTTATTTATGATGTTCACCGATATTTTCCTGTAAGCAGCCTCCAGTTAGTAAGTTTTTTATATTTTATAAAAAGAACATTTTTACAATGTGATTTGGTTCTTTTCAAATGACTTGGTAATGAAATAAAGTTTTTCGAAAGCACGACAATTTAACAAAGAGTCTTCCATACATTGGCCATTTCCTATTGACTGCAACCTCAAAGAAAACACAAAATTTGTTTTTTTGTGTAGCGATCAAAATTCAATTCTCTTTCTTTTCTGAAGAAAGCGAAAGAAAATCGATCTTCTAGAAACTACTATGATTATTTAACATAGCGGTGCCTATGAGCTGCTCAGATTGATACGGGAGGTCGTGGATATAGTTTTATCTGTCAGTGAAATTTAGGTAGATTCCTCAACAAGTCTAAAATTCAAAAGGTATAAAGATAAATTGGGCGCCAGGTTATTTTTGGGAAAAATGACCAGAAACAAAATAGATTCTTGTTGAAGAATTTGATCTGCGCAGTATATATAATAATATATATATATATATATATATATATATATATATATATATATATATATATATATATAACAAATTTAGATATAACGACTGAAAATTGGTATGAACAGTGGAAAATAACGGGGATCTTCAGTCAGCACAAGTGTTGAATTATGAAAAACTCTTTAATACGTTGGACCAAGCTTTCGTTTCAATTTTTAAACTTCTTCGGGGTCCTAAAATATGTAAATTACATTATTGAGAAAAAATACTTGAAGTGAAGGAAGTACTCACAGTAATCTGAGTGGTTGATTGATGAACATCAACTTAAAAAAAAAAAGTTAAATATTTGTAAACATTTGTCGGAATGGTGTTATAGCTTTGACGTTTCAAGTGACATTGGAGGATTTGAAATTGCTACCTTGATTAATCTTCAGTGAAATATAAAATATGTAGTGGGTGTGTGAATTTTTATATTATATTCTTTGATAATCATCAATTTTAATCTATTTGTAAAAGATAACTGTAGATTTTGCTAAGATTTTCGAAATCAGTTTTTTTGTTCATATTTTAATTGGGTTTATTAATTCCAATTATTTCAAGAAATATTCTTTTAGATAAAAAAAATTCTGAATGTAAAACTTGTGCTTCCTCGAATGCTATTTCATGGCCAGTTTCAATAGCATGTTGAGCTAATGCACATGATTTCTTGTTGAGTCTTATATCACTTCTGTGAGAGATAATACACTTATTTGAAGTTGTTGAACTTGTACCAATATAGTTCAAATCACAGTTGTTACATGGTATGCTGTGGACAACATTTGATTTCTTCAAATCTGGTGTGGGATCTTTTAACTTCGCATTTGAATTTCCAATAGAAAAAATTATCCGTTCATTGTTATTTTCTAATAATGAAGACTTTTGAATAATTTAATTATTGATAATAGAATTCCTATATTAGGAATTGAAAAAAAAATTATCCGTTCATTGTTATTTTCTAATAATGAAGACACAAATAATCAAAATTTAGAAAATAACAATGAAAGGATAATTTATTTTTCAATTCCTACTATAGGAATTCTATCATCAAATATAATTGAATTATTCAAAAATGAAAGTAACATAAAAATCTCACAAAAAATATCAAGACTATTGGAAATTTAAATACGAGGTTAAAAGATCCCACAGCAAATTTGAGCAATATTGGTACAAGTTCAAGAACTTTAAATAACCGTATTATCTCTCACAGAAGGGATATGACTTAACAACTAATTCACAACACCACTCACAGATGTCGCCATCACATCTGTAACCAAACACAGCACAATTATGGGCATTACCAGTGTCCATGCCATATACTTTAACAATAATATGACAAAAATATACATTTTTACAAACAAAAATCAGTATACATAACGCAGAATAATATAAAATAATAATTTCGTAGCACACTCCCCAAACTATGCTTGACAAAGAAACATATAAAAAACAACAGATAATGAACATGTACTAAGAACAACATGCTAATGTTGTATAAGTAATATTCCTGATGAAGACTTCCTTTCGAAACGTTGAATTAATAAATCAAAAAAATGAATTTATATTCAGAAGGTATGAGCCACATCCCTGAGGAACCGCAAACCACTCAAATATATTTTATATATATATATATATATATATATATATATATATATATATATATATATACAACAATATGACTTGTTGTAATAACAAATTGTATTCATGGTGATCATGGAATTTGTTTGTATTCACTTCAAAGTTATTGCTGCGCCTACAAAAATATTGGATAGAGGTCCGAAACGTTGATGCTTTTTTTGTGAAATCCTTATTGGGTGAATTTGGAAAAACTGCTCCAAATTACCAAGGTAAGTGCTTTAGTTATCAACATGCATCTGCTTTTTGCACTCCATCTCCATAATAAACCATTAAAAACATATTACATTTTAACAACCAGCATACTTTATTTTAGCAAACTATTGAAAACAGCGAGTATACCAGAAAGTTTTTGAAATAGCATCCGGAAAAATGTGCGTGTCTATACCTCTCATTGGTAAAGTATAATTGATGGTTTGCGGAATGAATTCAACAATTATACAAAAAAAAATCGGCATTGAATGGTAGGTGTATTGTATAACAAGCATGGAATGGCATTCATTTCCTACGAATATGATCGTTGGCATGGCATACGACTTACGAGTAGGAAATGGTCATTCTATGCGAGTTTTACATTATACTTTTGTACGACTGTTATAATATACAATATAAGCTAAAAGTAACGAAGTTCACTAATGAGAAATGTTATTTCGTTAATTATTTTTAAAAAAATAACGCACTTGGTAAATTTGATACTGCAATAATTGCAAAAAGTGCCTTCTTATGTGTTATTAACAAAATTCAATATAACATTGGTAATTTTATCGAAAACAACTTTTGGGAAACTACAACCCTCGAGGAATGAATTGACATTATTTACCATTTCTATATTTGATGTCGATGGAGGGCCTGACAATTTTTGTGGGCCATGTTATTTCGATTAGTTAGGGCCTCCTCGATAAGCTACTGTGTGAAGCGCCAGCCACCATGCCGTTATGTCTTCGCCATTCTCTATCAAGATTGTAGCCGAAGATTGGCGGAAACATTGGCCAGTATATAACTTTATATTTGAAAGTTTCAGATATGAAGCAATATGCTTTTCCATATTTCCTATTTTATTCATTTCTATTTTTGGACAGTGTATTTTCCTTTCTGATAATTTAGGAAAAAACAAGCATCTTTGACATTACTTAGTCGTAGATTCCAATATTTTTCCACAATATTGGCATATTCTCCACGTATAGTAAATTTTGGAAAAGTTTTCGTTGTATTGTTCGGAATCTGAACCAAAATTGCGGCACCTAAATCTTGAAAATAGTAGATTTCCATTTTGTACATCTATCAATTTTATTAAGCCTTCAAAAATTGGCCACTTGCCAAGTTTTTCGATATATTAGTATTTTTGCATTATTGAATATGAAGTTATTGTAAAGCTCACTTTTGCTAAAAGGTAGACGTGGTCTGGGTTGTGAAATATTTAGATTTTTTTTGCTTTGTATTCATCTGATTTCCGTTTCAGAAATGCTCCCAATTTTGAGTACTTATATCCACGCCATTATCGATACTGAGCATAGTATTTTAACATAGTATACTGTGCGCATAAAGTGGAAGATTGAAATTCATTTGATATATTTCCACATTAAGCCATCAGAACATTCTCTGAATGAGAACTAGTTTTCGGTTCTTTGCACCAGTCCATGAATAGGTTTTAAGCAATTGTTATTTTCCCTTACATTTTTTGATGAATGAAATGTGATGAAGCGTTATTGCCGCCTTTATAACAGTTGTCATTGTTTTCCATGATAATCTAACTAACACCTTCAGCGTTCTCTCAACTAAATAATTTGGGAATTTTTATTTATGTTTGTGTTTGTATTGTCTGCGTGGTTACGGTGATTTTTGTTTGTCTACGCCACCTTTTGTCATTGTGACAACATGTACCCGTGCATTTCTTAAAATTGTGCACTATTTGCTAGGCAAAGCTATTGATTCCCGTCCACTATTAAAATTATTTTATCATCACTAGAATTATGATGGGAAAGTAAAAAGTAACAAATATGGAGTTTTCTTTTCTCTAACTAGAAAGTATATTTTATTTTTATTTTATCTATTCATGCTATGAGCGTTATGTCATGGATATTTTTCAGGATTCCATCCTTGTGAAACGTGTGGGAAGTCATATAAAATCAAGAGATCCCTTTGGAGACATAAGAAATATGAATGTGGCTTAGACCGAATGTTTCCTTGCGACTTTTGTGCCCATAAAGCCAAACAAAAAGCACATTTGACTCAACACATGAGAATCCATATGAAAGATTTTGGAGATTCTTCTTTGAACGGTGTTGATATGCATAGTTTTTTCAAGAAGGATTTATCTCAATAATACTAGATACTTCTCTCTTTCTCAATAAATATTTTATCAAACCCATCGTTTAATATACTTATTAATAGGTTCATATATTGATAGTTTATTTTTCTGATTGAAGGTAAGCATGTACTGTGTGGTTTTCCGCAAGAACATTAGAACCAAACCTCAGCAATTGACCTGAAATCTAACTAAAGGAGTTTATCGGAAGGTTGGCCTTTCGATTCGCAAACCCGAAGGCTAAACCTGTACTCTCGACTGAAGGATATACAATACGTTTCATTTGGAAGGTTCTGTTAAGTTTTGTATGGTGCGAAGCAAAAAGTTGTAGAAATGATCTCGGAAAGTGATTTTATGTTAATAGGACTGGCAGTCGCTTTGTTGCCTAAAAAACAGAAAAAGATAAAGGGCAAAGGTTCGAAATGGGTAAAACAGTGGTTGATAAATAGACAAGTGTATTCGCATGTGCACCTAATGAACGAATTACAACTGGAACCTGATTACCAAACTGATCTACGTATAGACGATCATTCATAGACGGAATTGCTGGAACTTGTTTCTCCATTGCTTCAAACAGAATATACTAAAATGAGGTCAGCAATCACTCCTTATGAGCGACGCCATCTCACCATCTCACAGAAACTCTCGTTCTGTACCCACGTTGTCACATATACACATTTCGACTAGCAGGTGGAAAGCATAGCCGGAAGGCAAATCTTCAAGCGCTGGGGAGAGTCAACTTCAGTCCGGACGTTCCGGCCAATATGACCAATAACGATACGGTTTGCCTTCGGGTTTGCAAATCGAAAACCCTGCCTTTCGGTAAACTGCATCGTGTATGGCGGCCTTACTGGAGGATTCTTTCGATTGCTCCTAACTTTTTACTTCGTAGTCAAGACAAATGTAATGTATTTGATGGAAGTTATTATTGTATTGTTTAAAGCTTATTTTCTGTGGAGGAATAATATTTCTTGACACTTCTTCAGGGATAATTTCATTCATCTGTCTAAACTAACATTCCAACAATTGTTGATTTGAACCAATCAGAATGTGATTACGTAATAATCATGCACTAATGCACGATTATCGGATAATTACTGGAAGTCTAGAAATTGTGTACAAATCGAAGCTTTAGACCTTTTGGTGTTTTTTGGGGTAATGATTTCAATGTTTTGATCAATCTCTCCTAGCATTGCTACTCCAAATCACGACCTTTTACGAAATTTCAAAAAAGACGCGAGCGTTCAAAATAGTTTGTGCTTGTATCGCTATATCTATTTTTCATAGAGACGTCCAGGACAACGAGAGGTGATTACTTTATTTAAAAAAAAGTAAAAAATTGTGACACTGACATTTTATACAAAAATATTTAATTTTTGCTTCTTGAAATTCTTCCATAAAATATAATATGCAATGAAAATATATCTGTAATTTTTGACAAATTTGCACTATTGCATTTCTAACTGAAAAGGGGCACTCGTGCTCTTTTTCAACTAAAAATGCATTCGGGCAAATTTCCCAAAAATTATCGATAATTTCCATTGCACTCGTTATATTACTATTGATTATTACCATTCATAATCTGAAAAAAAATTGATCAGGAAATCCATACAATTGTAGAAGGGCAAGAAATTCATCTGCCCCCATAAGTTACTGGGTAAACCAAATTATTTTTCACGAATGGAAATATATTGAATTAGTCAGTAACATGTCGTATTCTAAGTTTTGCCTATCAGAAAAAATTATTGAATCAAAAGATAATTTTCTATATACTTTCGACGTTTTGGAAACTGTATCTGTTCCCATTTTCAAAATTCTTTTGAATATGGATGAAAATTTCTCAGTTCTCGCTGTACTTCTCGCAATGTTTTTCAAACATGATCTTTTTTGGCTGTCGAAGGGATGATAGGATATTGCCTTGTTTATTTGATATATGGAGTGTTGTCCAGGTAATGGAATCAATTCATTATCGCTCTGCCGAATGCAAGATCTTCTTCCAGTAAGGGTTTCCACATGTGATCCATATTAGAAAAGTTTGTTGATATACAGCTTCCACCAGATAGTAGAATGAAAGGGGATTCTTTTAGTTTTCTCCGCTTGTTATGGGGATATTTGGCCAGATTTGTAGTTTTATTCCATTATACCTTGTAGTCGCCATTGGATTTCAATTGTGATAATTGTGATATTGTGATAATTTTGAACCTGTGATCCGTCGATTCTCATTATGATCTCTATGTTCGTCCGTGCGCACTTTAAACGGTCTTAATGTCTCACCAATAACTTTTGCCGCAAGAACAAAAAATATTGTACTTATATACAATTTTTTTTTATTTTTCTTCTGTATTTTTCGATTTTGTTTGTGTGAGGATCGATCTCAATGTGTGAGTTGTTGCCAATCCATTTAATCCATTCAGATAATCTGGGGACTATGTGATTTCTGAGATGTGTTGGTCCCAGCAAATACTGGGAAGTAACTGTGAAGTACTATGGAAGTAACTTTGCGACTAAAAGCTCGCATGCTATGTACCAAAAACATCGCCTCCCGCTCGCATTTGCAGCGAAATTTCCGCGACATCAAGTACGCATTTCAAATTACGGTGCTGTTCAAATTGAGATTTGAATAAATAGCCCCAAAAAAACATCCATTCGTAGTCCTTTTTGTGGAAGTTATTGAGTCAGTAAATATATTTTCAATAACTACATTGGGTCGTTTCATGCGAAGTTTCTTCGAGACTTCCTTATTCCATTCCCTCTTTCACCACACATAGAGAACATCATAACAATTTCAATAGGAGGTTTAATTATGATTCCATTAAGGTATCACTTCTGTGTTATTATTGGAATATTCATTTCAGTAGTCCTATCGATATCTATTTTCAGTCGAGGTTTTTTTGAGTTTTCTCAGTTGCATTCCTTTCTTCACCACACATAGATTACATATACTAACTTCCATACTAGATTCTATTATGAACTGAATAAAACGTTACTTTTGGTATACTATGTGATATTGAGTAGTTAGTCCCTTTGGCACTTCTACTATGTTCCCAAATTTCTCCAGGATATTCTACTCATTGAAAACATGATATTTGATATAGGAACCCCTGTCCGAATTGTCACTTATAATTTCCAATATCATTTCATATCTGAAACATTCGCATAGCTCGCAAAAATATGCCCATTTTGATTAATGAATCAATAACCACTTCGTCCAGGGGCGTGCGACAGGGATTATCTTAAATTTTCCATTCTCCCAAATTTTTATGCTGATGTCCAAATCTCTCAAATTTCTTTATTTTCGTATTTACCAATCAATTTCACACATATAATCGTCAGGTTAACTTAATTCAATTGCATCGTTTTCATAAACATAAACCTATAAATGTATAATTATCTTGAAAACAATACAATTGAATTTTCTATGTGTGAAATTCATTGATGAATACTAAAATAATTATCCACCTTGCCGTGTGCCACTGGGAGGAGTGGTGGCTAAAGTTCATTTATCAATATGAGCATATTGTTGAGCTCGATGAATGATACGGTTATCATAAAAAAAATCAAAAAATACTATAATATAAATGAAAATTTATATTTTTTTCTCACTTAAAATACCTTGTATCGTGGAGATTCGGACATGGGTTCCTATATGAAATATCATTCATTCAGTGAGTAGAATCTCCCGTACAAATTTGTTACGTTCCAAACATCTCTGAAAGGCACACAGCACAATTAACAACGCATAATTTACAAATGATGGGTCAGCAACAAACTCGTACTAGAGATATCAATTATACCTATATTATTTTAAAAATTGATTTTCAAAACTTGTTACCAGATTTGAGAGCCATGAAACATCCATAAAATGAATAACAATTTAATCTGAACTAGAAAAACAAACATCATTCACAAGAGAAAATTAACCTATATTCGATGGCTCTGATAGTAATGAAACATCCATATAATAAATAACAATTGAATGTCAACCAAAGAAGCAAATACATCATTGACAAAAAAAACAATTTAACATTCACAAAAAAATCAAATTAACATTCTTTTTTCCGAGTAGGCCTCCAACAACTGCTGCCTACGACGATGCTTATGCCTAGAACTGGGTTCACTGAATTGTTTTGGCATTTTTTTCTGAAAATAAGGAATATATTGTTCGAAGGTATCTGGTTAAACTTTTGAATAAAATATATACATTATTCTTACTAGGGAAAATAGTAAAACTATAAGAAGATTGTGTGAAAACTTTATTATATTTAGACGAACCAGAACATCCAAAATCAGTGGATAGATGAAACCAAATACAATCTAAATCACAAATACAATACAAATCTACATAAAATCTAAATATACATGAAGCCAGTGGCGGATTTCCCATAAGGCCGACTAGGGCCAGATATTAGGGGCGGCTAATCGTGCCAAAAAATATACTAATGCGAACATGTGACTATACTAAATAACAGTACACTAAAGCATATAAAGTATTAACATTTAAAATGTTTTATTTCAAAATTGAAATATTTTATTTAAATTCAATTTATACGTCTCAGTAAACGATGAGTTGAGAAGGGGACGGCTGGTACTACACGGCCTAGGGCGGCCAAGACTGCAAATCCGCCACTGCATGCAGCGGTTAAAAGGTTACGTTCGTTAGGATAATAATTGGGTAGCGTAAATATGTGTTTACTGTTAACTTGCAAAAATGCCCTGGGGTCTGGGGTTAGTACTTTTCAGTAGCGGAAGAAGAGATTATGGGAATGCTATCAAATTCATGATACGTCTTGTGTATCGCTTTTAATAACTCATTTGGTATACTATCAGAAAGATTTTGCTGGGTCTCAACACCAACAAAGCCTGTGGATCTGACGGAATCCCGCCGATTGTTCTCAAGAAATCTGCCCCCGAACTAACACCTGTTCTTTGCAAGTTGTTCAACCACTCTTACAATTTGGGGGTATTTCCGTCCAATTGGAAAATTGCAAGAGTACAGCCAGTCCCTAAAAAAGGCAAAAAGGCCCTACCTAGCAACTACAGACCTATCGCACTGTTATCTATTATTTCAAAGGTCATGGAAAAAGCCATCAACATCGAGCTCATGAAATATCTGGAAGACTCAGGAATTGTCAACGATAGGCAATATGGCTTCCGCCATCAGAGATCAACTGGTGACCTGCTCGCTTACGTCTCACATATATGGCAGCTATCTATTGAAAAGCATGGAGAAACTTTAGCTGTGGCATTAGATATCTCCAAGGCGTTCGATCGAGTTTGGCACCAGGGACTCCTCGCCAAGCTTCCGTCTTATGGCTTGCCCCCTCAGCTGTGTTCTCTGCTTGCTAGTTTTCTCTCAAACAGGTCTCTCCATGTAGTGGTCGATGGAGTTTCATCTGACACTCTACTCATAAATGCTGGTGTTCCGCAAGGATCCATTCTCGCACCAACACTATTTCTACTTCACATCAACGACCTGTTGAAAGCAACTTCATGTCCAGTACACAGCTTTGCCGATGATAGTACCCTCCATACCGCTTTCTCTTCCAGGGCCCCTATATCAGCCCGTGAAACCAGAAATGAACGAGGAAGAAATGTTAATAATATAAATATGGACTTGGCAACAATTCTCGAATGGGGATCTAATAACTTGGTAGAATTCAATGCAAACAAAACACAAGCATGTCTTTTCTCTAGAAAAGCCGATCTCACTGTGCCTAACATAACTTTGTCAGGAGTAACCATACCACTGAAGCCATCCATATCGATGCTTGGTATTACTATCAGCAATAACCTTTCCTGGGAAAATCACGAGAGGTCCATTGCCAAAGTGCATCCCAAAACTTGGTTTTCTGTTTCGTGCCAAGAGCTATTTCACCCCAGTCAGCTGCTTATGATCTATAAGGCACAGATCCGACCTGTCCTGGAATACTGTTCCCATATTTGGAGTGCGGCACCTAAACATATCCTGAGGCTATTGGATTCTGTCCAAAAAAGAGCAATTCGTCTCGTCGGTGATGCCTCGCTTACAAACTCGCTCACTTGTCTGGAACACCGTAGAAAAGTTGGCGATTTGTCTCTATTTTATAGATATTTTCATGGGCGATGCTCTTCTGAAATATCAACAATCGTTCCTGCTTTGGCAGTCTCTTCGAGATTAACCCGTCAAGTTCAGTCATCACACCCCTTCGTGGTCACTTTGGAAACCTGCAGAACATCACTTTCCAAAGACTCGTTCATCCAACGAACAGCGAGGCTTTGGAACTCATTGCCTAGGGAGGTGTTCCCCGAGGCATACAACCTTCAGAAATTTAAGAAGAACACCAACTCCTACCTTCTTTCCCTAGGTTCCCACGATGTTCTCTGAACATTACAGGATATCCCTTTTCGTGGGAACAAAAAAAAAAAAAAAAAAAAAAAAAAAAAAAACGTATGGAATTTCTCGTAATAAGCTTCGCGTCGGAAATCTTCGAGAGGACCTGTGGAGGAAAGACAAACATGCTGTTTCATTAGTGAATGCACTCTACTGAATTTATAGCTCGGTTGTTTTGTGTATTGTTGTTTGCTATTTTATTGACAGTGTTTTCCATTCATTTATCTGGATATGCATTGTTCTTCAGTATGGATCTCACGATACTTTCGCAAACACAACGCACACAACTTGACTCACACCACATAATATTCCCACATTTTTATTGCCTACCAAAAATCCACAAACCGAATGCCCCATTGAGACCTAACACCTATATCTGTAAACCCAGACAGTTTCATAAGAAATACTCCTAATTTTATAGAGGATGTAAAAGTAATACAACTTCTACACATTTTAGTGAGTTTCGATGTTGTAATGTCCCGATAAATGAAACTTCAGGAATTGTAAAAACCAAGTTAGAAAATGACACATCTTCGAAACAAAGAATTTTCAACAAAAATTATTACTATCAACAGGAATTCGCTTGAGGCTATGGGATCCCCATTATTTCTCATTTTCAATAATATTTTCATGGAACACTTTCAGGAATCTTACATTGAAACCTATCAAAATAGTCCAAAAGTGTGGCGGAGATTTGTTGATGATGTTTTCGCCATCTGGAACCGGAACACAGATGAATTAAATTCACTTTTAGATCATATAAACAAACAAGAACCAACGATTAAATGCACATTGGATTCAAAGGGAAATAACCAACATTCCTTTTTAGATATCATGATAAAAAAATCACATCATATCAACGCAACTGTTTTCTGAAAGAAAAACAGAGTAATAGATATCTCAACTATCACGCAAGTGTCAAATGGGTTGAGTTAAATAATGCCTCTACAGTAAAGCTAAAATGATATGCAATTCAACAGGAAACCCTGACTGAGAAATTGTGTTCAAAAGATCCATAATCAAGAACAATGCGAATCCAGATAAATTCGTGAAAAACACTCTAAATGAAATAACAAACAACAATTTACAAAACAACCGAATAATTAATTCAATACAGATACCAGCACCAATACATCTAAAAAAATTACAGAATACCTTATGTCCCCGGATTATCTAAAGGAAAAACAAGTATGACATCAGAACAACCAACACATTAGGATTGATTTATACAAACAAAACCGAAAAACAGAGAAAAAAAATAAAAAAATGTATATACAATATATACCTTGTTCTTGTGGCAAAAGTTATATTGGTGAGGCAGCAAGACCGTTTAAAGGAGGAGATTATATTAAGAATCGACAGATCGCAGGTTCAAAATTATCCCAACATTTTTGAATTCCAAAGGCGACCACATGGAATGAAACGACAATTCTAGCCAAAGAAGAGGAGAAAACTAAAAGAATCCGCCTTCATCCTTTTATCTTCAGATATGGATGGCACGTGGAAATTCTTACTGTAAGATCTTGCATTTGGCTGGTGGATTGACTCCATTATCCGGACAACACTCCATGTATCAAATAAACAAGACAATATATAATCTTCCCTTTGAGAGAAATCTATTGACATTAGTCAAAAAATATCACATTCGAAAAACATTGTACGAAATACAGCGAGAACTGAGGAATGTTCATCCATATTCAAAAGATTTTTGAAAACGGGAACGGATTCAGTTTCCGAAACGTCAAGAGTAGGTATATAGAGAAGTATGATGGCACAATCGGTTTCCTGGTAGTATTTTTGTCACAGAATCAATAGAGCAGAAAATCTCTATTGATTGGCCTATAATGTTCCACCTAAAATTCGCCAGCAAATTACCTAAAGTTCGACAAACTTTCGAAGAACATTTTCAACTCAATTTTCATACCAGTTTGTCGAAAGGAACTTGTAGACATTTCATCGAATCTGGGTCTGTCATGAAAGCAACTGCAAATTTGTTTGATTGTATCATTTCCTCCATTGTATAAATGTACAATTTTGTACATTCACCTGAAAAGCTACATGTTGTGAATTTAATAAAATTCCGTGGGAATCTGATCGTGTGTGTTGTGATTTGAAATTACATTATTAGAGAAAATATTTCATAGCGTGTTCAATTACAGCCTAGTATTAACTGAATCCATATTCATCTTCCTCTACTGTAAGTTCAGACATCAGAGTTATTTCACAAACTCCATATCTCAAACTCCATATTCCTATTATCAACTGCGATGCTTTCACAAATGGTACGGTAACAGGTTATGGATTAAAATGAAAATCACAGTTAACCTGTTTTATTCTGAGCTCTTGCTCGTTGATCCTTCATAGTTATATTTAAGTGATAAATGAGTAGAAAGGGCCACTACCGAATTTAAAAATCTTACTTACTTGTGTCCTCTACCTTATGCTAGATATGTCTTGGTATGCCAATTTCTGACTTCTGAATGACTTTCACCTTTTCCCCATATTGGTAAATCTATCGTAAATATTACGTTAAATTTACCTATTTGGATGTCGATATAACATGAATTTTTTGGGGGATAGTTCTAATGAAAAATGTATGAGTTGAGAAAAAATTCCAATTCAATATTCTGCATTTCGATGACATAAGAGCTTTGGAAAAAGTGTTTTTTCGAAATGAATATACAGGGTGATTTAGGTAAGTCGGGCATCGGAGGTTTTTCAACTTGCAATTGGATTATAATCTTGAAATTCGGTATACCAAATTTACCAATAACTGAAAAAGTAAATAAAGTGAATCCAGCTCAACTCAACAACACCAATGCAGGGTACTTACACTTGAAGATTATCAATATGGACCCGTATTAAATAACTTTGGACATTGATTCGCAGCTCTTCAATATTTCGCACATGCTCTGAAACTATTTTATTATTTTATCACAAATTGAGGTTATAATAATAATGATAATGAAAATTATAATAATTTATTGAATCCTTTAAGATCAAATACATGCTATGGGATACGTCAAGAACACAAAAAGGTAGACAAATAATCAAAATACCAAAATACAAAATATAAATGTCACATATACACAGATAGAACTAACATTTTATCTCGAATTTAAAACAAATCAGATGTTGAATATAAATGTCATATATACACAGACAGAACTTACATGTTATCTTGAGTTTAAAAATTCAGAAATGCTGTAGAAACAGTTTTCTTGCAGATATTTCTTCAATTTTGTTTTGAACATATTTTTGTTTTAAATTTTCCTTAGATCAGTCGGAAGATTGTTGAAAAATGTAATTCCTGTATATGTCGGACTGTTCTTAAAGAATGATGTGTTATGAGTCGGGATCCTGATGAGATCTCCGTTTCTAGTGGAATAGTTATGATGTTGGGAAACAGTGTCGTACATATGTTTCTGTTTCAGAAATAACATTAATCATTTAAAAATATATATACATGGATATGTTGAGATATTGAATCTTTTAAAATATTCTCTACAGGAATCTCTAATCTTTAGATTGAAAATAAGTCTGATGACTCTTTTCTGTAGAATAAATATTCTGTTGGAGTTGCTGGAGCTGCCCCAGATGTTGATATTACAGGAGATGTGGGAGTAGATTATGGCATAATAAATATTGATCAGTTGAGTTATATCAAAAATATTTTTCAGTTGTAGAATGGCATAATAGAATATAATGTTCTACGCTTTCAAATCCCGTTCCTATTATAGAATCCATTTGTTTTCTACTTGATTTCAATAGAAATGATCAGAACATGGCTTATCATCTGACTGTCAAATGTTGCGGTCGCTAGGCAGCGCCACATGGTGTATATAGCCAATATACTTTCGACGTATCGGAAACTGTATCCGTTCTCGTGTTCACAGATCTTTTGAATAAACATGAAAGTATCTCAGTTCTCGCTATATTTCTCAAAATGTTTTTAGAACGTGATCTTTTTTGACTCATTCAAACCTTATTCCCTCCGATCGATCTGAAAATTGTAAGGTATGTATATTCCAGGAGAAAAACGATTACACTTTTACTATGAAAGCTCATTGAGCTACTGCCGCTGAGCTATATTCATATATTTGTTTGACTCTGAAATTTAGAATTTTGCACAGTATTATTTTCAGAAGATGATTTTCAACAATGATGAAGTTTGATCCTGAAATTCCGTTTGAATCCGTCGAGGGTATATGTTGACCATCGAATACAAAAAGTACAAACATCCTGTATTTGTCCAATAAAAAGGAATATGTCAATTCAAAAGAATATTTTTCATAGGGTGTTACGTCATCAAACCAAAGAGACCACCCTATCGGCATAAAGAACTCAAATTTCCATTGCATTCATGGATATATTCCATTTCAACTTTAAACAATATCAGTACTGCTTTCTTCTGTTTTTTTCTCCCCATATCTCCCTTCCCTCCTTTTTTTCTCTTTTCAATTCACCCTACCCTTTACAAATAAGACTGAATCATTACGCTAGGTAAAAAAATATTTTTTATCTCTTAGCATTGGTGGAAGAACAGATAGTGCTCCACTGTTTTCTGAACCAAATTATCTTTTATTCGCAATAATATTTCTATTCCGCAAAATGCATTTCTGAATGGTGATTATATCTCAGTATTGTATTCATTGTACAATTTAAATTGCAATTTATGTGGTGGGTAATAAATCTCTTATTATTATTATTATTATTCGATACCAGTTTCTTTGCATGTAAAATTGATTTATATAACATGTATTAGACCTGTTGTAATGTATCGGCAGATTTTCTGCCAAGCAAATATTACAGTTTACATACACATGCAGAGAAGCATAGTGCAGAAAAATATTATTATTGAAGTAATAATCTGTTTTCATACTACCCGTAGCAAAATTGAGAATTTGATGGAGATTAACTTACAGATGAACACTTCGGAGGACATAACATGAATCAAATCTCCAATATTACTGAAGGCATTG
This sequence comes from Gonioctena quinquepunctata, assembly GCA_018342105.1. Lineage (NCBI taxonomy): Eukaryota > Metazoa > Arthropoda > Insecta > Coleoptera > Chrysomelidae > Gonioctena > Gonioctena quinquepunctata. The sequence goes on from JAFIRS010001191.1 coordinate 306,033, forward strand.
GCAGTATTCAGGGCTTTCTCAATGGTAAGATTTCATAACACGAATGAATTTCCTCGATTAACTTTTTATATTTCAGAAAAATTTTCAGAAGTATTTGCCATGTTGGAATCCATAAAGAAGGATACAAAGTTCATTGCCATAAAAAGTTTAAGAGAAAAAAGAACTGAATCGGAACGTATGCCTTACAATAAGAATCAGAGAACATCCGAACTCCTACCTCACAGTGGAAGTCAAAAAATTTTGGAATCTCTTCCCCTGAGAAGCATTGAGCAAATCGTGGAATTGGATCTCAAACTTGTAACTGATGATGCTTTCAAGTCACAGTTCGTAAGTAGTTTTGTTTGAATTAAAAGGGGTTTGTCATTGAAAATAGTCAGGAGTGAGTTAGATTCTACCAAGTACTGTAAAAACATAACCGAATTATGATGTCAAATAATATTGTGTTGCAAAAACAAGGTGTCGAATTGATTGCATTTACGTTGAAACTAATCTATATCGAATTATTTTTGTATGAAAACATTTACATATTTCGTATATGAAGATTTGAAGAAATACCTTACCATACGGCCTTTGATGATGATGATTGGAGGTGAGGGGGGAGGATTATCATTGAATTTTCAGTATCTTCATTTCATTTCTGATGGTAGACTGTAATCCGTCTGCCCGAATTAGCTCTGGTGTCGTTGGTTTTTAGAAATAATTTATCACCGAAACCCTTCAACATGACCATTTCATAGTACTGAAAACTCGATTATGTTATTGGAAGGTAGTGAGGTAAACTTTAAAACAGCATTTTTCCTGGGATCCCCAGATATTTCTTCTACAAGATACAGTTCGGAACCCTTGAATTAATCGATTATAGATTTCCTAGAAAAACACGTTATGAGACAGGCAATAAATTGGACCTGATCGAAAGATCCATCCATCCAGAGCAAACAAATAAATATGAACCGAAGAATTAAAATTCAAGGAAAAATATCTAAAGCAAGTGGAAATATTTAAATATATCGGGACACTGGAATTCCCACCTCTGCTATTGGAATATTGAATACAACTAACTGAAAAAATTTCAAAACTCTATACATTGCTGAAATGAATGCAAATAACGGAAATTTTAATGGAGAAGAATTATTTCTCTTAATTGTTCTATAATTCTGATTTGCTTTGCTCATTCACTTTCAAGCTAGGGATAGCTTCGAGATAGCGAATAACATGTATATTATATGACTGGGAGTTACTATACAGGATGTCCCAATTTTCAACGTCAAACCAGAATCATTAAATTTGACTTCATCAAAAATGGCATAGTTTTGGATATATTCACACATTTTGAAATTAATCTAATTACACCAGGTCAGTTTTTTTCTGGTGTCACACGTACAAATATAGAATCCTGTGATTCTACTTCTTATCGATTTTTTTTTTGTTGAGTTACGTTTTTGGTCATCCACATTTTCATACCTCAACTTTGAGCATTTATATGTAATAAAATGTGGATTGCTAGTCTACCATTAAAAAAAAATGTTCATATGGTTTAGTTTCTCATTCGAAATCCTAATTGATGGAATTATTTCACAATGAGCACCTTTCGCAGTGAATCATCAATAGTAAATAATGTTTTGAAAACTACATTGAATTGTACAAGTACGTCGTTTTTACAGAATCAGGTACTTTGAATGGCCTAAAACCTTTTTGGTTAAATTTGATAGTATACTTCATCTATTATATTAAACAGAAAATAGGATCACAAAAGACACAAGGCAAACATTTTTGGCACTAGAAAATTTCCACCAAAAAATTGTATTTCTAAAATGACTTTCGGAAAAAAGTTTATTGAAGAAACTCATTCGTGATGTCACTTTCCATATTCTTCCACATGAGATTTATTCAGGAGAATTGGATGTGGTTGTTTGTCGACAAAATACATTTAGTTTCAAAATTTTCATAGGAGCATTTTCCAATCACTTTGATGCCTGCTGAGGACTCATGAACCCTTCAACTCAAATATTGAGCTATTTCATTTTCATCGCCACGTTATGAATTCATACATTAAGATTATAATGGGGATATCCATTCCACATTTAGGATCTCCATTTGCACCGAAGATTCAAAGGGATTGCGAGGTGAAATTTAGGTTAATATTTATTGATATTGGTTTAAGAGCCTTCTAAAAATGTTCAGGGGTTCCAAGAAATGAAGATAAAATGATGGCGCGGCCAGTCGGAAAGGTAGATTTTACAATGTATTTATTAATTCTGAAATTATCATCAATCAAGTTTCCATATCATGAGATATATTTTTAATTGGACACATATAGGCAGTTTCTCTATTTCTGTGTAATTCTTAAATCTCTGCGATCAATATATGCAGGTTTCAAATATTCCTGAACCCACCTAATATTGATATTTTTTATTTTTCAAGGTATTGAAAAATGTTAAAGGAAAAAGTTACAGGAACTGACAATATCACCCAATTCTGAAATTTCTAGAAAAAAGGAGGTTAATTAAATTTTACATAATTTGGTGCCCTAATTTCATTGGAATATAAAAACATAATAATTTCAGTTCGTAAATCCCCATAAACAGCAAAACAGTGAAGAGGTGTGGAAAAATATCCATTCAGATAATAAAAGTAATTTGTTCATTCAAAATCTACATCCTTTCTGTAGGTAACCATAATATTTCATCTCATTTTATTGCTAAAATCTTGCTTTTTATGGAAAGAATACGTCCCAATCGCAACTCAGCATTAATTGAAGGTTGAATAAAAATCTTTTCGAAGCATTGACTCTCCTTTTTCACTTCATCATCAAAATAATTTGAAATTATCAAAGCGTGCTGAGAAAAACAGGTGTGCTACGGAAAAAACAAATTTATTTTATCAATTAGATAACAGATTACAGGCAATTTAACTTTTTCGTAAACAAGTTTTTTATGAAAAATTTGCTGGTTTTTTCAAAATAACTACTATGAGAGCAAATACTCCTACCGTTACTGAATTATGTACTAGCACTAACAAAATAAATAACTTGAAAATAGTATAATTAATGTACTGGTGTTGAAGTATAATTATATTGATTAACGGTGGAAATATCAGCTCTCGTAGTAGTTGTTATGCTACACTTTGTACTAAACTAGGTTATTTTTGTTTAGATCCTAACACTACTTCCTTCTTTTCAAATTATTTATCGCACAGGCATCAAAGAGTCTCCATGCCTGATGGGTTCTCTGAATATGTTCCACTATATCTTGGGCCCACTTTTATTTTCCTTATATACTGCTGATTTCTGTGTATTTTTAAAGCACTGTACATCTCACCAGTAAGCCAATGACACCCAAATTTATTATTCCCTCTATGCAGAAGACAGTATTTTGGCAGCATCGAGGATTAATGCTGATTTACAGACTATTCTTGTGATATCCAATGCTCATGGTTTGATTCTTAACGGTAACAAAACAGAGATGCTAATTTTTGGTAATCAAAGAGAGAGTACTCAATCATTAATTTTCTATCAAGTTGGATGGAAAGACGGTTTCCAGTACTGATTGTTGTAAGAATTTGGGTCTACTAAATTGCGATTCACAAGTCATACGAGTCACTTGGTTAAATCGTCGTTCAGTAAATTGAAACTGATATATTTACATAAAAATATTTTGAGTAAGGAAGTTGAATTGAGACTATGCGACTCACTCATCTTGTCTAGAATAACTTATTGTATAACATTGTTTACGGGCCTGCTCTGTTGAATAGGGATAAGGAATGTCCCCCAGAAATTTCAAAACGCGTGTATAAGATATAGTTACGGTCCGAGGAAATGTGACCCCGTTTCCGTTCTCTTTCAGGATTCAGGCTGGCTATCTTTATTCAACTACAAATGGCGCGGTTTATTTATAAATTGAGGGAATTTAAAATACCCCCTTGTTTCTCATGGAAGCTGATGGAGCGCAATGTCGCCCATGATCGTGATACGAGGTTTGCTGATTCTTTTGGTATTCCCAGGCATTCTACTAGTCAGTTTCAATGGTCTTTCAGCTATAATGCAGTGAAAACTTTCAATTCCTTACCCCCGCCAATCAAGCTACTGTGTGTGTGGGGTCCTTCGGCAAACATCTCAAATTATATTTGTTGACAATCAAAAGCTGACTTTTCAGTAGTTTTATTATGCATTCAGATTTAGTGAATCTCATGTTTGTTTATGTTTCCTTCTATCTTACATAATTACTCATTATTTATTTTAATTATTAGTTGCTTCTCTTAGGCCCGATATTTCCACCTCCGGTTATACTACGAATAAATTTAATAATGGTAAGAATGTACTTTTTCTTATGAATAAACGTTAAACAAAAGCATATTCTACCCGTTGGTAAATTTATTCCTAGTATAACTAGAGGTGAAAATACTGGGCCTTAGGGTGGTTATATGGAAGAGCGTGTGAAGCGAATATCAATTCCCGTTATCTTCATGTTACTTATTGTTTTTTTGTTTAAAAAAAGGCACATTATTATTATTGTTTCAATAATATTAGCAAATTTTTCATCAAAAACATGTGTTTGCCGAACAGTTATAAATACACATTATAGATACTCACCGTATTTAAATGTAACAAAAATTAATTAAGATTTCAAAAGCATTAGCAGAATATTGTTTTCTTTCCAGAATATTAACAAATTGCAAATAAGCAGAAAATTAATTGAAAAACTAACATTAGAACAAATATTGAATAACTCCAATCACTAAATTTCTGTGTGTAGCCCGTTTCTCAATAAGCACGTAATTGTACGACTTGAAAATTGTCTTATTGAATTTGATATGAAATGTCGGGGGACCTCTCCTATGATTCTTTTGCTCTAAAAGGTCTGCAAAGCTACGAAGCCAGAAGTTTCTCGACAATCTGTCTAGCCACTTTTTCCCAAACTTGTTATTAAGCCAGGTAGTGATTTCCTGGGTACTATGAATTGATGCTCCTTGCATCAACCGAAGTCGTTCTCTTTGATATAGAGGCATCCAGCTGAATTCAAGTTCTGCTTGAATTAGAGCGGTCCTAATATATTTGTTTCTCCAGAGAAACCGATCAAAATGTTCATCTTAAAATAGTATTGATCTCAACACTTAATCATAAATCGTGGGTTTTCATCGACCCGCCATCTGCAGTTTTGAGAATATACAGTTTCACTACAAGTGACAGTGGCTTCATCAGAGAAAATACTATGCTTTGGAAACCTCCTGTGTCAAAATCCGTTTCTTGACTGATGAATTTCTGTTTGTAGGGTCTAAAACCGTTCTTCAGTATCCCTCATAGCGAGTTAACTTGAGAAAGATGACTTACAACAATTTTTGTATTTTCAACTTCATGCATAAAAATATTCGTAACCTGTTCGTCGTCACCAATTACAGGATGTGAACGTTCTCTTGAATTAAATTGGCTTTCAATGCTACCAGTCGATTTGAATAATGTATCTACCACTTTGGTAATCGTCGCGTGTGAAATTCGTCTTTCGGGGTGTCTTTCATTAAATTCACGGGCAACTTCTTGAGTTGTTTTTTAATTATCACCAAATAAATGACCCAATTCAACTTTTTCACTTATTGTGAATTTGATTGGCATAATGACAGATAAAATAACATTTAATAATATTGTATTGATAACTTTGTTTTTTCCATGGTAGACTCACATATATAATATACTGTATTATGTATTAAACTATATATTTAAAAGTAACCAAATTGACAAAATGTTTCTATAACAAAGAAATAATGTGATTTTTCTCTCCAAAATGATTGCCTATTTTGATACCAAAAAATGGAAGAATTTTCGCTATAATAATTGAGTTTTAATGTGAAAAATTTCTTTTACTATTTTCATATTTTTCAATACCTCATCACTGTGCTGGTGTTGATGGGTACAGCATGTAAACCTTCATCGATTCATGAACTGAAATTATTATTTTCTTATTTCCGGATGAAATAAGGTCACTTAATTATGAAAAATATAAATATTGTCCTTTCTTCTTGAACTTCTAGATATCGACATTCTTTGTAACTATTTTCCCATGAAGTTTTCGATATCTTGAAAAACAAAGGTCTCTTAGTCTTGGCCCATTTTAAAATATTAGCAATGTTTCGCTTATTCATACATTTAACACTTTACAAAATTCGTATAGTGTTAGACTATACTCCTTGTTTGTTTTTAAAATTATCAGAAAATATATAATCAAATCTGTTAGGTGTTTCACCGATCAATTGAACTATACTATTCATATCTCGCCGATATCACCATTTCTACCGAATAGGCTAGAAGCCTATTTTGGTTTTTCTATTTTCCTAGGACTACGTCACGTCAATGTCCTATTTGTGTAAAATATTCTTCTTTTCACCAAATCTATCTGTATTTTGATTGAGGAATTTCCTTCCTCGGAAAAGTCATTCAAACACTTCCGCCACTGTAAACCATTTGCATAAAAAGGTCAATCAAACCGTATTTTTCAATAAAAATGATTTCAAAAAAAATTAATATCCTGCCGATATCCCCATTTGTACAAAATAGAAGTCTTCCGTATTCAGTTATGGATATGGTTAAATGTCTTTTTGTAAAAAAATATGTTTGGCAGCTACCTCTCTTTCGAAAGGACGCTCACTGTCACCAACCTAGCCAATAGAAATAGGCTAGGATTTTTGTTCTTTGAGGTCAAGTACCTAATGGATATTCTGTTGGCACTGGGTTTCATCACCTGATCATCCGAACGACTGTGCGTCTGGCTAGAAGCGAAGTCTAGACTTGATGCGATTTTCCTTCCTCAGGGTTGGGTACCTGAGGGTTTGAGATTCCCCCCTCTGAACTCTGGGAATCTCTACGGCGAATAATGGCACCAATTATGACTAAAAATGCTTGTATTGAGAAAAAAAAAGTAATCGTTTTTTTTTTTTTTATGTTCTGGTTCCCACGAAAAGGGATATCCTGTAATGTTCAGAGAACATCGTGGGAACCAAGGGAAAGAAGGTAGGAGTTGGTGTTCTTCTTAAATTTCTGGAGGTTGTATGCCTCGGGGAACACCTCCCTTGGCAATGAGTTCCAAAGCCTCGCTGTTCGTTGGATGAACGAGTCTTTGGAAAGTGATGTTCTGCAGGTCTCCAAAGTGACCACGAAGGGGTGTGATGACTGAACTTGACGGGTTAGTTTCGAGGTACAAGATAAAAAAACGAAATTACCAGAACACTGCCCAGTTCGAAGTCGGTTGAGCCCGATAAGGGAGGTCAACAAGTAACTCTACTCCATCTAGGAATCTACGCGCCTTTTGGATCTTTCTTGATTCGGAGTCAGTTCCCCTTGCCTATTTCGATTATGAAACCTGCGAGAAACCTCCCGCTTGAGCCTATCCAGATATGGCTAATACCCGTATTTGCGGGTTTCTTGGGGCATATGAGACCCTAGGAATGCTCAAAATGCGACGTACCGCTGTAGGTCACGTCTGCCTCAAACGATATACAGAATGAAATGTTTTGGACAGAAAGCATATATCAAAACGTTTCCGTACCACCCAAATTCAAATTAAGTTAGTATTTCAGTAACACCCTAAACCCAAAATCAACTTACCCTCGGGCTGATTCTACTAGGTAACCTCTGAGCTTTTTTCAAGTAATCCCAAATGGCCACTCGCTTTATCCGATCTAGTATTTACTAAAATGCACTAATTTCGGTGTTCGACACGCCTCGCGCCTATCTCTTGAACACCGTTCTTCCCGATCTATCGAAGTTCGTAACGCGAGTATCAAAACCGCTAATATTCCCCGTGAAATATCTAACGACCCGGATATCGACAAATCTCTGTCGCGAATCCCAATGTTGACGATCTGAATATCGACCGACGTTCTTCGCGGATTCCCAACGACTATATTACTTCCTTGTCATCTCGAGACGCTAAACAATCATCGCGCCTTACTCCTATGTGCTACTATTGGTCCTAGCGGACTCAGGACCCTTCCAAACCTTACTTTATCAGCAAATTTTCTTCCCAGTGCGAATGTTTGAGAGTTTGAGTGAGGACCTTGTTCTCCATCGGTAGTCATAACAATATTTAATAATATCGATGCAATGTTGTATATGTGTGTGGGAGACCGATTCTCGCAATACCGAAGTGTATCTTTGATTCCACAGAAGTGTGTATTAACTTTGATTGCCTATACGTATGAATACAATTTTTCCGATTGTTCAACTCAGTTTATCTACCTATCAGAAATTATATGGAAATCGCAAGTTGTTATAACACGATGCACCTACTTTTAGCAAGAATGAAAATATAACGAAATCTGGCACACGAGAACCAAAACGGTCGGATAGTTTCAAAATGGCGGATATTGAAGAATTGAAAAAAAAAACACAAGCATTAATTTTTATATCAATATTGGTAAACTATATGTCGTTTAATAAAGCTCTCTGGTAACTTTCGTTTGTACTGTATGCTCCTTTCATGAGAGGTTCGTTCGTTTGTGTTAATTGAATGTCATCTGAGAATAGTTCCCCTCTCTTCTCTATTTGACATATATAACTCATCAGTCTTCCTTTTTGTCATACTGAATATTATAGAAGAGCTCTGTCAAAAATGAACAATTTAAAGTGACAGTTCGAAACGTCATCCATTCGTCAGTAATAATTTCTATTGACGTGCCATCGTATTTTGACAGTTCTCGAATTCAAAGTTGAAGATTAAATATAATTATTAAATTAATATTTTTCGAAGTGAATCGATATATAGATTGGAATTCTAGTGAGTACTTTCTATATCCATGAGTTCTTTGAATTAGATTATACAAAAATTGTAGGTAGGCTCAGGGAAAATGAAACTGACAATTTTTAATCGTAAAGTTTGGGGTTCACAGAAGAATAGAAAAGTTCGCGTTCTCCAATGAAAAATATGCTCCATGATATGGTCAACTCTATTTGATAAGTATGTATTTAATATAGGAATAATTTCAGAATCAATAAATCAATTGTGAAATCTACCTTCCCGACTGGCCGCATCATTGTTTTTTTTTCAGATTGCGGTAGGTTTTGGTACCAAAAACTCATGTCAAGAGTCATGTGCCTGAAAAAAAAGCTGTAACTAATTTCCAAAAAAAATTTTTTTGAAATGGAAGAAACACATAGATATGAATTCAGTCAAAATATGTGAAGTCTCTTTCCATGAGGTCCTATCAGAATGTTAATATTCCAGGTGGCATACCTATCTCAGATAGGAGGAAATTCGATAAAGGAGAAAATCGTCAGACTACTTGAAAAGGTTTTCGATAACCAGGTGGCTAAACAATGTTCTTGGATGGGACACCAGAATTTCATAGTTGGGCCTCTCAAATTGATGACCATAATTCAAGGTATTTTTCAAGTATTCTACGTTTCATTTACCGGATATTTCATATTCGATATAACATACCTGGCTCATTTAAGGATATCGTGGATCATGTTGTTACAAAGGTTGTAGATATTCATGGAAGCTACAGTTTGATATTATTTTAAATATATTTTTGCCACAGATTGTTTCATATAAGCGCGACCCACTCACATTGTGGTTATTGTCCAGGACTAGAGATGACGACGCGTTCGCTATTTCGGTGAAAGGAAAACCCGGAAAAACACACAACACCATCAAAATTCATTATATCGTCTTGCTCATGAAGAAGGATATAAGTCATCGAAGAGGTGCCAACAATTACTATGAGGATTGCACTATGATTTTACATGACAAAGATAACAACATGAAAGGTAGTCATTCCATCCTGAGATACTCAACAACTTCATACTATGTACCTTTACTTGAAGAAATACAGTTCAGGGTCAAAAAAATTTTTGGAAATATTTACCTGCTTATTCTATATAGCAGTACCTATGATCTGCTTGGATTGATTCTGGAGGTCGTGGATACCATTATCTTTCAGTAATATTCAGATGGATTATTCAATAAGCCCAAAATTTAACTATGCAAAGACAGACAAGTTTTGTAGAAAATTTCACAATAAAAACAGCAGAGGTTCTTCTTAACGAATAACAAGTCCATGTGACAGGTATATTTACAACTGATATTATTAACGATTGATAGTGATTCGTCAAGTTAATCTTTACTCTGTGGCCAAGTGAATATTCATTATTTTGCATAGTGGTTGCGTTTACTTTGCTTCACCCTCTAGCCAATCTGGATTTCGAGAGGTTTCCTGATCCGGAGATCTGTCTTTGATCGATCGAACTTGTGGAAAATGAATAATAAGCAGTGCCGGAAGGGCACCGGCTGGCTGGTCATGTTGACGAGTATCTTATCGATATCTGTAGCAGCAATGCTGGACGCGGTCAGTACTTGAATGGGTGACCACCTGCCAGGCCAGACTAGCGTTAAAATAGCCCCGAATAACTGCAGCTTAGTATCAATGAGCACGAGATTATGCGATAGATATGCCGTCCTTCGAAGGGAACGTTAAGTTGGCGCTAACGAGTTCATGGATGTTGAGCTCATTACGTTGAAAACACCAGAGGATTCGGCAAAATTTCCAGTTGGGGTGAGTGTGCTTACAGGCGTCGGTGTTCAGCCCTAGTCGCAGAAATAGACCGACGTTAAACAAAGAAATTAAAAAAGAAACTGTATTGGAAACTGTCATTGAATTAAGTTGTCACTTAATTCAATGACTGGCGATTTTTTTCACGAAGTGAAATTTTGATGAGGGAGATGATTCCCAGAAAATCAAGATCCACGTTATAAACAATGCTTATTCGATCCACTTAACTATACTTAAATTCATGTGGGACTATAAAAGAAGTCTTCGTTTGCTAAGTTAACTAAGAAAACGGAAATATGTAATTTCAATGAAAACTATTAAAATCACTTTTACATTATTCATCAATATTCAATATATCGAAAATGTGCAATTGTTATATTTACGGCAAGGAATTGTTTAACAAATAAATGTTCAAAGAAATTGTCATCTATTTTTCATCATTTTTTACTTCAAATACATGAGTACGTCAAAAATGCAATCATACTTGTATTCATAAGTTTATGAAATTGTGTTTTAAGATTCTACAAGCTAGTATATTTTACGTGTAGGTACATAGATGAATGAGTGTCCTATATTAATTAAGATGTTTCACATCATTTTTACGTTCATCTATTTTTTCCCAAACATAAAAAACTAGTACTTATTTTTCTACTGGTATTTGGAAAACGCTACTCTTTATCGCACACTATAAGACATAAAATGATGTTCAAGTTTTAAAAAATAGAAGTTTATAAAAACTAATTTGCTCCGAACTTGCTATAAAGTAGAACCATTTTCTATACTCGTTATAGTTAATTTTTTTTTCGGCGAAATAATTTGTTAGACCGAGCCGTCTAAAAAATATATTATCTTATATCTTCTATCAGCAACGAGTACGTCCCTGCTTGCGATCTGAAAACAATGAATATTCCAACCCAGTTACAATAATCATTACGTACTTTGAAGATATTGACAGGATTCGTATGGTGTATCTTTAAAGTTCGTGAGGAACAAGTGGCAATGCCGCAGCCAAATTCTGGAAATGGAACCTGAATTAAACTCAGATCTCTAATCATATAAAAACATAATATGGAACACACCCTATAACTGAAAATGCCATCAAAATATAGCTTCCATGAATGAGCCAGATATTGCCTGTCATATTAAAAATGGGATATCTACATGGTGTATATATTTTTTTCAGAGGTTGCCAGGCAAGATTTTCTTATTATTGGTAGAGAGTTTGAAGAAGTCACGTCAGAATGGTTTCGACAGGCAGAAGAAAGAGAACAGACGGAAAATATGCAGATAATAAACATTTTATAATTTTTATAACAATTCAAAAATGTTGGGTTTTTATTCAGAAGAAGACAAAATAAGTGATTATATTTTTGGTGATGGACTTCAGAACTCTGTTGTTGATTAATTGTTAATGAGTTTTTTATTAGTATATTAGTGGTAAAAAATGGATGGAAACTAATTCTGATTTAATCACTCATTGAAGAATCAAATACTGAACAATCGGAATGAACCTGAATTACTCACACTAAACTGCAGTATCACACACTAGTTTTGATCATCAACCCAAGAATATAATTCCTCAAAATACAAAACCCCTCTACCTTCTTCGACCCGTCCCCAAAATAAACCAAATTAGAAATCTGTGATGTGATAGTTGGGTACTTCGTGAAGACAATAAAATGTACTGATCCTCAAATTGCTCACTACTCCTATACAATAGGTGTATGGTGGGTCGAATATCCATTAGGAAACTACGACTCTCCTGGCCAATACTACCCAGTTCGCAGCGAGCATCTGCAAGGTATCCTCGTATAATTTTGCATGATTGTCCCTCAGATGTACTCCTATGGTCATGAAGTATTGATCAGAAATGTAGTTAATTTCTCATGGATATTTGGAGCACCACGCAACTATTATAAAGTTGAGCAGTAGTAAGCAATCTTGAGAATATCAATGCATTTTCCGGGGCTTTTTCTCTCAGAAACTACTTGAGTTAATATCTAGAGCAATGAAGCAAATTTCGAAAAATTAATCATTATATTTTTATTTTCTGGAAGTTTTGTGATCTGATTACACTAAATGGTAAATTTTTTGTTGGGATATGGTCTAATAACTGGAACCACTATTAATCCTTTGCCGACGTATCGACTTTCATTGAGTAATCTTCAGGTTACTACAATGTAAAATGGGAATATAAAAGATGTAAAAATGAAATGTTGACAGATTGAAATGGTGACAAATAAGGTAAAAATGAAATATATAGATTCTAAAATATAAATAAATATACATACACAGTCATACATACACACATGTATATTACGTTATAAAAGGGCCCTGACTAATTTCTGGAGCACGAAGTCTATCTACAGACCCAGACATTCACGAAATATTGAAAGAAGATCCTACCACTAACCTATATAGTAGGTGTATGGTGTGTCGAATATCCATTAGGAAACAACTACTTTCCTGGCCAATACTACCCATTTCGCAGCAAGCATCTGCAAGGTATCCTCGTATAATTTTGCACGATTGTCCCTCAGATGTAATCCTATGATCAGAAATGTAGTTAATTTCTCATGGATATTTGGAGCACCACGAAACTATTATATAGTTGAGCAGTAGTAAGCAATGTTTAGAATATCAATGCATTATCCGAAGCTGCTTATCTCAGAAACTACTTGAGTCAATATCTAGAGTAATGAATCACTATATTTTTGTTTTCTGGAAGTTTTGTGATCTGATTACACTAAATTGTGAATTTTTTGTTGGGATAAGGTCTAATAACTGAAACTACTATCAATTTTCTGCCAACATTTCGACTTTTATTGAGTAATCTTCAGGTCACTACAATGTAAAAAACGAATATAAAAGTTGTAAAAATGAAATGTTGACAGATTGAAATGGAGACAAACGAAATAAAATTCATAGATTCTAAAATATAAATGAATATACATACACAGTCATACATACACACATGTATGTTTCATTATGAAAGGGCCCTGACCAATTTCTGGAGCACGAAGTCTATTTGAAGACTCATACATTCATGAAATATTGTCAGAAGATCCTTCCACTAATATTCAATGGAAAAATATTGATCTTGTTGATAAATTGCATAAGGAAAACATGTTCACTGACGAAAAAAAAATATTTGAAATGGGAAAACGGGGTCCTTTCAAAAATGTATCTTTTACCCAAAATCTACGAAAGTGATATCCCTTTGAAATCATTTTGAGCTGTATCGGATTTTCTATTTACAACCTCTCGAAATATATCAGTAACAACTATACTTTTGAAAGACCGTTACTATACAAAACATTCCTTTCGAGCTGTTCAAATTTGAAGACGCTTTTCACAAACAAACCTATGACCTAGGTATGGGCAATTGTCGATCCCCAATTTGCGCAGATATTTTCATGTCTGAACTTCCCTACAACTATATAAAAACTGCCTTTCGAATTACCGTTTAATAGAGGCTATGTAGACAATATCATATCCTGGGTACCAGAAGACGAAATAGACCTCACCTAACAAATATTTAATAATGAAATATCATCCACGCTTCAAATTCACAGATGAAACATATCAAAACGATGGGTTATCCATTATGTTACCATGATAAAAACAAACCGGAAGAAAATTTTTACAGATTGCTACTGCAAACCTACTTTTTCTGAGAGATTCCTAAACTTTGATTCTGAACAATCATCCAAAAACAAAACATAATTCTGAATCTCAAAAATAGAGCTCTACGGTTATCACACCCAACATTCCACCAAAAAAATCTAACCTACCTGTTTGAAAACAATTATCTATCGAAATCTGTATAAAATTATTTTGAATATTTACAGACGACCCTTGCAACATAAGTTTCAAAAACGAAAACACTTCACTATAATAAAACCAAGAGATTTTAAATGTGACATAGTCTACAAAACACCGAATGTAACAAAGTGTACATCGGACAGGTTGGACGATACTTAAAAACTAGAATTGTCGAACATAAACGCAATAGAAGACCTGAACATCCCCTTGAGACAATTAATAAAACAGGCCTGACAGAGTACACAGACAATACTTTAAAACAATTTGATTTTGAAAATACAAAAACTGTTGGACAACTGCGAAACCATAAGAATATGATTAATTCTACAAGAGAAGATTAATATAAAAAAAAACTAAACCAACACTAATAAAAAATTAGACTCCCAATTTTTGACCAATGCCTATGCTCACATTATAAACCGACCCCAAAATTACCACAGTAGGTGATTTCCCATATGTTTTTTTCTCATTTTATCGACAAAGAAAGCCAGTGTTGTTGTGAGTCTAAAATCCTGTTGTTTTCTCCATATTATGTGCTATTCAAATTGGTCGAAGCCATTTTATGACGTAATATAACGTGTATGTATGTGTATGTACAGGGTGATCCAAAAGTACTTTGACAAACTTCAGGAGGTGATTCCTCACAATATTCTAATATGAATTGTCCAAATAAATATATGTCGGGAAACGCTTCGTTTCCAAGATACAAGGTGTTAAAATTTTATTTATTATTCTCGATTTTTTCAAATAACTTTCGAAATACTGACCTTAATTAAACGAAAATTGGTACTGAGAGGTTTTTTGAGGTGTCGAATTCGAACCTGATGTTATGATTGCTCTTACTCATAGGGGGCGCCACCTACACGTCTTTTTCTTTTTGTGAAGATTCATAACTTTTTTGAGCGTATTTCTAGCATATTTTTCAGTAAAAAAATTAATTCCTCTATCATATCTTCGTAAAAAAATTACCCTCGTTACAAGTCGCTATAAGCAACTGTTTTCTAGATATTTGGCCTTGAAATTTTCAAGTCGGTTATTTGATGCCCGGCGAAGCAAGACATTATCAGTATCAATTTTCTGTTAATGTATGGGCGGCAATAATTGATAGGTCCTTTCTTTCTTCCGTTTTGACTGAATGGCGCAACTTACAGAGACTTTTTATAAAATGAATTGCCGGGACTACTTCAGAATGTACCATTAGAAATTCGTATCCGCCTGTGGTTTATGCATGATGGGGCTCCAGCCCATTTTAGCGTTGTAGCCAGGGAATTCCTTAACTCTGTCTATCCAAATCGATGGAGCGGTAGGGGTGTAGAAGAACCTAACCAGGCGTGGGCTCCAAGGTCCCCAGATCTAAACCCGCTAGATTTTTATTTTTGGGGACATTTAAAGTCACTAGTTTATAAAACCAGTAGTGAACGAGGAAGACCTAAGAAACCGAAAAGTAGACGCCTGTGAGACAATGAGAAACACACCAATAATTTTTGAGCGGGTACGAGATTCAGTGACTAGAAGACTGAATGCCTTTATCTTCGCTGAAGGTGGACACTTTGATCAATTTATTGGAATACAATTCAGTTTCCTTTATTTTATTTTATTCTACATATTCAAAATTTCTTGAAATAAAATGTTGACATTTCTTCCAAATTTTATTAAAACAAATACAGATTTTGCACCCTTGATACAAAAATAACTGTTTTAAACGAGTAAAAATAAATAGAATAGGTGGCGCCCCCTACAAAAATCGTCAAATTAATTTCCTAAGCATTCTTGTGAAAAATGCAAAATAATGGTAATAACTTTCAAGTCCAAATATATAGAAAACGGTTGCTTATGGCGACTTGCAACAGGGGTAGCTTTTCCACGTAGATATGATAGAGGTATTGATTTTTTTACTGAAAAATGTGTTGGAAGTACGTTGAAAAAAGTTATGAATCTTCAAAAAAGAAAAAGACGTGTAGGTGGCGACCCCTACGAGTAAGAGCAATAATAGCATCAGGTTCGAATTCGACACCTCAAAAAACCTCCCAATACCGATTTTCGTTCAATTGAGGTCAGTATTTCGAAAATTATTTAAAAAAAAAATGAAACTAAAAATAAAACTGTAACATCCTGTATCTTGGAAACGAAGCTTTTCCGGGCATATATTTATTTGAACAATTCATATTAGAATATTGAGAAGTTTGTCAAAGTACTTTTGAATCACAATGTATATTTATTTATATTATACAATCAATGTATTTTATTTCATTTTCACTCTTTTTGTTACTGTATATTGTAGTTCATTTTGTTATCACTATTCCTTCTCTTTATCTTTTATATTCCCATTTTACATTGTAATGCCCTGGAGATGATTTTATGAAAATCGAAACGTCGGCAAAGAATCGATAGTGGTTTCAGTTATTGAAAGAATAATACAAGATACTTTTAGTTTCACTACAGTTTCCGAAATTTCCAATAAACAACACATTTTCGGCAAAATAATATTTAATTTGGTAGCTTTATTATGTTTGAAATGATAATTGGATGAAATGGGCTCTATATATAAGGTAATAAATTCTTAAATGAATTAAAACTTCATCAATGGCTAGTTTTGAACCTATTTCCACTTGCCACCATATGACTTTCAGAATGAAATGAAAACCTGGCGCTATGCGATACAGTTCAAGTTTCCTGAGATGTGGAGTGGAGTGAGCTATCGTTCGCGAAAGAATGTACAGAATTATTGGTGGATCTCAACTGGTTATTATTATAAGGTATGAGTATCAGAATGGAGCTTTTTGAAGACCCTATCAAGGAGCTGGAGCGCAGCACCGCAACTCGAAAGAACTTCTTTCAACGCAGGGGTCCTGTCGATGACTTGTTAAAAAATCCAACTGGCTCACGAGCCCTTTGAAGTCCAACCTCACCTTCACGTGGTTTGGGGTGCAAGGGCGGCGGCCGTGCGGCAAATGCGGCAGTTTGCGGACACCGCTGGGCGCGTTAGCGGCTGCGAATTGACTGACGAGGCTCCGGCAAACAGACCTAAATTCACGCTGTAGCGACGGATGTATGGCACCGGAGTCTTAAAAGGAACAGTACGGCAATGGAGCCTCCGAAAAACAGAGAGAAATCTCTGAGTAATCAGCCATAGCCCTGTGCAGGGGGCACCACAGAGCTGGAGCAACTCCTTCCCCCTCACTCATTCGTGGGAACGAAATACCGAAAGAGAATGAGGACAACTCTTGGCCCCTTCGGTTTCTTTCAGGGCATTGGAGAGGACGCGGTTACGAGGGTTCTACAGGATCGGAAGTGAACACTTCAGGGTACTGAACAATCGATAAGGGCCATCTAGATGAACCCCGAACACTGCAAGGTAGCCCAGTTCCTGCAGTTGTTAGGTGGGACTTCAGAGAAGCCCCCAATCGGGCACCATGGAAATGACATGTTGAAAAAAAAGGACTGGAGGAAAGTGGAAAGCTGTTGTGTAACAGATCAACCGCGATCCCCCCAGACCTGTATTCTATACAATGGGCCAGAGGGCTCAAGTATCATCGGTTGCCACGGCCTGACGAGCCTACGGGGTGGAGGTTTCAGTGGCTAAACCTGATCGGCTCTGCGAAGGGGCTTAATTTTGGAGACATCCCAGTAAGCTCAGGAAGCGAAGGACCATCGGAGTTGAGTCGAAGACTGCGGATCCAAAATCTGGATCTGAGGCCGCAGGAATGGACTTTGATGAGCCAAAACGCCGAGAGGAAAACATTTCTGTATGTCAGTTTCGTGGAGCGTTTCTGGAAGTTCAGACAGGAGACGGAAGAAAATGAAAATATAATCAGCCGTTAGCAACCAGCCGGATAATGAAATAAATGTTGAGAAATATAATGGGTGTTACATATGACGAATGTGGTATGGTTGAGCTCAGAAAAGAGTGGGCTTTTAATGTTCGATATGAAAATAATTAGATAAAAAATAATCGGTGACGTCATATTTTGTAAGGTAGTAGGGGTAATTTTTGTTTTTTCAGAAAACTAAATTGAAAAATCGACTTGTCCGAGCTTTACCTCCGAAAATAATTAACTCGTACGATAATGGAGCTTTTCCACACTTTATAAAGCACTGTATACCATTTTAATACATAACTGTATATATTCTTCTCCGTAGTTAATGGAAATGATTGAGCATATTTCACCTCTATATCGTGAAATTTTGTCGATTATATGTGATGTTTCCAATTATAAGTTCTAGGTAACCTAAAAATTCAATGGCACTTGTTTTTCTGTTTCAATGCCACCAGACGAAGAGCTACCGTTTCCTGGGTGGACATATATATATATATATATATATATATATATATATATATATATATATATATATATATATATATATATATATATATATATATATATATATATATATATATATATATATATATATATATATATATATATATATATATATATATATATGAAAGAGAGTTATAGTGAGGGGACTGTTAAAAACAAAGTAGAAGGAATTTAATGGACATAACCCTCAGAGAGAAGTGTTAACCGTAGACACGTGTTTCGGGCTCTCGGCCCTCATCAGTACGGTGGAGAAGTGCAAAGATGAACAACACTTGGTAGAAAACGACAAATCAACGGAGTCAACAAACAGACGCCAACCGCTCATTTGTGGTTTCGGTCAGCAGACCCTGAATTCCAGGGCAACAACCAACGTCACCAGCTGATTTGTCGTTTTCTACCAAGTGTTGTTCATCTTTGCACTTCTCCACCGTACTGATGAGGGCCGAGAGCCCGAAACACGTGTCTACGGTTAACACTTCTCTCTGAGGGTTATGTCCATTAAATTCCTTCTACTTTATATATATATATATATATATATATATATATATATATAATGAAAGATAGTCGTTGCTGACTAGTTAGCTGTAAACAAATTGATTATTGGGGTATGCAGCAAAATATAATATATATATATATATATATAAACGGTGGGTAATAACGGGGATCTTCAGTCAGCACAAGTGTTGAATTATGAAGAACTCTTTAATACGTTGTACCGAGCTTTCGTTTCAACTTTGAAACATCTTCAGTGTCCTAAAATATGTAATTACATTATTGAGAAAAAATACTTGAAATGAAAGAAGTACTTACAGTAATCTGAGTGGTTGATTGATGAATATTAATTAAAAAAAAAAAACGTAAAATAAATGTAAACATTTGTCTGAATGGTGTTATAGCTTTGACGTTTCAAGTGACTCCGAAGGATTTGAAATTACTACCTATGATTAATCGTCAGTAAAATATAAAATATGTAGTGGGTGGGTAAATTTTTATATTGAATCTATTATTTTAATCTATTTGTAAAAGATAACTGTAGATTTTGCTAAGATTCTGGATATCTGTTTTTTTGTTCATATTTTGATTGGATTTATTAATTTCAACTTTGAAACATCTTCAGTGTCCTAAAATATGTGATTACGTTATTGAGAAAAAATACTTGAAATGAAAGAAGTACTCACAGTAATCTGAGTGGTTGATTGATAAATATTAACAAAAAAAAAACGTAAAATATATGTAAACATTTGTCTGAATGGTGTTATAGCTTTGACGTTTCAAGTGACTTCGAAGGATTTGAAATTACTACCTATGATTAATCGTCAGTAAAATATAAAATATGTAGTGGGTGGGTAAATTCTTATATTGAATCTATTATTTCAATCTATTTGTAAAAGATAACTGTAGATTTTGCTAAGATTCTGGATATCTGTTTTTTTGTTCATATTTTGATTGGATTTATTAATTTCAATCATTTCAAGAAATAATCTTTTAGATAATTTTTTTTCTGAATGTAAAACTTGTGCTTCCTCGAATGTTATTTCATGGCCTGTTTCAATAGCATGTTGAGCTAATGCACATGACTTCTTGTTGAGTCTTATATCACTTCTATGAGAGATAATACGGTTATTTAAAGTTCTTGAACTTGTACCAATATAATTCAAATCACAGTTGTAACATGGTATGCGGTAGACAACATTTGATTTCTTCAAATCTGGTGTGGTATCTTTCAACCTCGTATTTAAATTTGCAATAGTCCTGTTTGTGAGATTTTTATGTCACTTTCATTTTTGAATAATTTAATTATATTCGAAGATAGAATTCCTATATTAGGAATTGAAAAATAAATTATTCTTTCATTGTTATTTTCTAAATTTTGATTATTTGTGTCATCATTATTAATTTGTCTTTCAGAGTTGGTGTTGGAAAAAATTCTATTGAGGAGTTTTTTGGGCTAAGAATTATCTAGTAAAATATTTCTGAGAATTTTAAAATTTTTGTTTTTCAATGAAGGATGAACCAACATCTCGTTTTTTTTTGTCATACGATGAATAAATTTTTTATTTTTTTTATCGGAATTAGTTTTAAATTTTTTTATAATTGTGAATTGTAAATTTTTATTGTAGTTATTTACTTTTCTTAAAATTTCATCAGATTTATCCATTGGTATCGCACAAATAATATCATCTACTGATTTTTTTTTAAATGGAACTTCAGAGGTCAATTGTGGTAATATTTCTTCGAAAAGGTCATCCATTACATACGAAGCAATGATTGGTGAGATGGTAGCTCCCATAGGTGTTCCACAAAGCTATATCTTGATAAGTCTAGATGTTGTTTCCTTATTCTAACTGAAAGATGAAGTAAAATAGAAAAACATTGTAATATTTCACAAACAAATTTTTTTGAAATCATTCAATTCATATTCAAATCTAGTTTCTTTTCGTTCGAAGGAAATTTCAACAAACAAATTCTTGGAACACCTATGGGAGCTACCATCTCACCAATCCTTGCTTCGTATGTAATGGATGACCTTTCGAAGAAATATTACCACAATTGACCTCTGAAGTTCCATTTAAAAAAAAAATTGTAGTTGATATTATTTGTGCAATACCAATGGATAAATCCGATGAAATTTTAAGAGAAAATTAAATAACTACAATAAAAACTAACAATTCACAATTGAATTAGAAAAAAATAAAAGTATTCCGTTTTTAGATACTGGAATAATCCGTAGAGAAAACAATTCACCAATCACAGATTGGTATATAAAACTAACAAACTCTGGAAGATACATAAACTATCATTCCTTCCACTCAAAAAGAATGAAAATAAATTTGATTCTTTGTATGAAAAAAAGAATCAAGATGTTGGTTCATTCTTCACTGAAAAATAATTAATTTTAAAATTCTCAGAAATATTTTACTAGTTAATTCTTACCCCAAAAAACTTCTTAATAGAATTCTTTCCGATACCAACTCTGATAGACAGATTTATAATGACACAAAAATCGAAATTCAGAAAATAACAATAAAAGAATACTTCATTTTTCAATTCCTAATAGAGGAATTCTAACATCAAATTTATTTAAATTATTCAAAAATGAAAGTAACATAAAAATCTTACAAAAAAATATCAAGACTATTGGAAATTTGAATACGAGGTTAAAAGATCCCATACCAGATTTGAAGAAATCAGTCTACAATCTACAGCTTACCATGTAACAACTGTGATTTGAACTATATTGGTACAAGTTCTAGAACTTTAAATAACAGTTTTATCTCTCACAGAAGTGATATAAGACTCAACAAGAATTCATGTGCATTAGCTCAACATGCTATTGAAACAGGCCATAAAATATCATTCGAGAAAGCACAAGTTTTACATTCAGAAAAAAAATTATCTAAAAGATTATTTCTTGAAATGATTGAAATTAATAAATCCAATCAAAATATGAACCAAAAAAAAACACATAGATTAAAACTGATGATTCTCAAAGAATATAATATAAAAATGTACACACCCACTACATATTTTATATTTTTCTGACGATCAATCATAGGTAGTAATTTCAAATCCTTCAATGTCACTTGAAACGTCAAAGCTATAACACCATTCCGACAAATATTTACATATATTTTACGTTTTTTTCAAAAGTTATCCCTCCATTTCGAATATTTTTTCTCAATAATGTAATTTACATATTTTAGGACCCTGAAGAAGTTTCAAAATTGAAATGAAAGCTCGGTCCAACGTATTAAAGAGTTTTTCATAATTCAACCCTTGTGCTTACTGAATATCCCCGTTATTCCCCTCTGTTAATACCAATTTTCAGTCGTTATATCTAAATTTATATATATATATATATATATATATATATATATATATATATATATATATATATATATATATTATATATATAGAAAGATAGTCGTTGCTGACTAGTTGGGTGTAACAAATTGATTATTGGGGTATGCAGCAAAAGAAAAAATGTACTCTTTAAAGTTTGTCCAAGCTTTCGGAATGTTTTATTTCCATCTTCAGGGATACTACAATGAAGAATTGAACAAATTAGTGTGTCATTCGGACCTTAAGGTACTAATAACTTACATCTTTGTTGAGATTAGTTTCTATGTTGTTTATGAATGTTCTTCATGTAAAGTACGGTGAAATATAAGTTCTGAATTTGAAGTTGGCAACACATAATTTAAATCGTCAACTAATTATACACATTAAAATTCATTGAAACGTTACTAATTAAAATATTAAAAATATAAAGTCTGAACCATGTGTGTCTTGAAAAAGTACAATAGGTTATAAAAATTTCACAATAGGTTATTTTACAATAGGTTATAAATAATTTTCCCACAATTATATATATATATATATATATATTCAATCTTTTGTTATGAACAATCATTTATTCGTGATAGATCTACTAATGAATAAATTATTGAGAAAAACTCTCATAAAATTTTGGTTGCGGAAAAAATGTCACTCAGATATTTTTCTGTTCAAACAATGGAACGATTCTGTAAACTTTTGATAATTCAAATTTTGAGCCACTATCACATGCTATATTTTTGTATTTGATAGACGTCAATACAAATTAGAAGACATTATATGATATATTGCTTTGTGGTTCCACAATTTCCTCTTCCCCTTTTCACAGCTTGTCGTTGCTTCCTCATCCCTACTATTTCTGTTCAAGTAGATATGACATAAAATGTGCCTTTGCAAATTTGACCTATTCGAAGCTCAAAATGACTTCCCAAATGTTTGGTAAGTAAACGTAGTGAGATCAAAACGGTCAAATTCTTGCAAAACTTTATTCAATAAATGACATAGATGGGTATGTTGGGGACTCAAACCTAGAATTGATTGAATGTATTTTCAACAATTTCAACTTGGTAGAAAATAGCTTAAATGTGAAAAAGTGCTGCCACGTATACATGTTTTCTACTACGTTGCTCTATAATGAATAGGTCAGAAGTTTCATAGATATGTTCAATAGATTCTACGCATTAGGCTTGAACCCACTTCACCAATCACTCACATATTTTCAATTCCACCCTCATGAGGGTAGAAACGTGATCCTTTCCTTTTGATGGGATTCAATTAAGTACTTCACAATGCTGATAGCTAAACTCCGAAAATGTGCTGTACATAGGCATCTCTTGAACCTACTAACCTCTTATATAGATCAACGTACACAACTTGTCGTAATCAATTATGTTGATTCGAAGTGCGACCCTTTTACAGCAGGTGTTCCACAAGGCTCCCACCTAGGACCACTTCTGTATAATATTTTTATCAACGATCTATTGAGCTGTTCTCATTATACAAAGCACACCCTCTTTGCGCTGATGACTTGAAAATCCATACGACCATTGAAACTCCCCAAGACTATCTAGATTTCCAATCAGATTTGGACAGATTCTCTGATTACTGCTCACGAAACACTCCATCGCATTTTCTCGTTATCAGATTGTCCTCACTGTAGCAACATATACTTTACTCACAACTTGAAACAGAATGACCAGATCATTGGAAGAATAGATAATGTGAAAGATCTTGGAATAACTTTGGATTACAAATTAACCTCTGAACAACACATTGAACATATAACCCAAAAGTCGCTTAGGAACATAGGATTTATATTCGGGGCTTGTGCTCAGTGGTACTAGCGATAATCTTGTGTCCACTGTTTCCACCCGGCTCGGGTTCGACTCCCCTGGCATAAAATTTTTCAAGGCCCCAAGAGTGGTTTTGGATCCCACTGTAAAAGGTTAGGCCCCCGTGATCTTAATTCGTAGAAGTTTCCATTAACTTCTGAGGGTTGGTCAAACAACTAAGAAAGCGGTTAAAAATAATTTTACAATTTACAATATTCAGGGTCCCGAATGACTTCAACTGTCGGAAGTCTATTACTCTCCTGTACAATACTATTATGAAACTCATAATGGAATTCTTTAAAGACTTTAGAAAACCCGAAACTTGCATACTATTATATAATTCTATTGTTTGAAGTCACCTGGTATGCAACAATAGTGTGGAATCCTTTTTATCAAAAATACATAAATAGAATAGAACAGGTTCAAATTTTCCTCCATATACGTCTAGCCCAAAAATATATAAAATCGATGAACTAGAAAGCAGACAAAAAATTGCCTAAGTAATTTTTCTTAGTAAATTGTTGAATAATGAAATTGATTCAGAATATTGTATGGAAAAACTATCTTTCAAGGCAAATGTTCACTCCATGCGCAATAATGATTTGTTCAAGTTGGCTCCAGTAACTAGTAATTACTCCTTGAACGCCCTAATATCACGTATGCAACAAATATACAATTACACCTTTTCTAGTGTTGACCTAATTCACTTACCCCTGTCAAAAATTAAATTTTCTTGCAGAGACATACTATGCACTATGTAGGGTAAGCTATAAACTGTATTTTTATTTGTTAATAATTATCTTCAGTTCGATCTAGCTCAACATTCCTAATGTAATGATAAATCTTGTAATTTCTGTGCGACTCTATAATTGGAACTCTTTTGTTCTGTTGAGTTGCCGAAGCTGTAAATAAATAAATAAATAAAGTATCATCCATTGTCTGAGATCCATTCTATAACTACTTAATTAACAGACTAGAGAAGGTACAAAAAAAAATCATAAACAGATTGAACTTTAGATTCAACAAAGATAGGCACTACAACCCCTACGAAAGCAACTTGAAGTTTTACAAATTGGAACATTTTGAATTGAGAAGAAATTTTTTCATATGTGTTTTATATATAAATTATTTAAGAATCTAACAGACTCGGCATATTGCCTACAACTCTGCCTCCTCAACAGCTCGCAGCATAATATAAGGAAAGGGTAATATTATTCAAAATTTAATTAAATAATTCATTCTTCACCAGAAGTAGAAGACGATATGATGGTGTTTGCATGATACATTGTTCTATGAAGCTAATTAATATGAATAGGTGAGAAAAATGGTGAACCAGAATGTTATTTTGAAAAAAACTTTTCGATGAATTTTGTGCATATATATACACAACCTGAGGTTCATAATGAATTTATAATTCAGGTGTCGTTAAAATTGAAATTTGTTAAAAACAAAGAGAAACGAAAATTCAATTTCAGAAACGTATTGAATTAGAGCCAAAACCTAATTCAACTCAAATGACTCATGAAAGTTTCTCTTCTAATTTTAATGGGCTCCAACACGTCACAAAGTTTTCCTGAGAGATTTGGAACATATTGTGAAGTCTGAATTATTTCATACCATGATATGGGTTCTCTAAATCCAAACATATTTAATTTCGACAAATATTAATTTTCAAGTGGCTTCCATTACCCATTAAAACAATTTTTTTTTTAATCGAGTGTTTTTCCATTCATATTATTTTCTATTGAGAATCCTTCCAATTTGTATGTCAGTGAATTCAGTTCATATATTTTTCGATATTTCTCAACGATACGTATGCTCGATCAGCATCAACTGGAAGTTTGGCTATATGGGATACTTCAAACTAGTTTCAACAAATTACATTTTGTAGCAATTGACATATTTTTCTGTTGTAGTCCACCATGTTTGACTATATGGTAATCATATAACATCGTTGACTTTCAGATCATTCAAGAACTCATAAATGTGATAAATGCGGTAAATCATACCGTCATCTAGCAACTTTATGGAATCACAAAAAATACACATGTGGAGAGGTTTCTGTTTTCCACTGCCAGCTCTGCAAATCATCTTCAAAATACATTCACAATATACAGAAACACATGTTTATGAAACATGACATAAAAATGTCACGAAGTGAATTATTCAAGCAAACCAAGGATTTTCAAACATACGAATAAAATGTACTGAAATTAAAGTTTTTTTTTTCAAATTAATATGAATTGATTCATATGGTAGATATTTCACCCTGCCCCAAACACAAAAAATATTGTTGTTTGCTGAACGACCTTGTACCATTCTTATTGAAAATTGCTTTCTGTTCACTTTTCAGATCTTTTGGTATGTTGTGAACTCCGTTTTCTATAGCAAAGTTACTATGGTTGAAAAAATTGGTCGAATAGTTACCAAGATACAGGGCGTTGGAGTGGAAAATCAATGCTTTCTTGTCATATTCTCTACAATTCCAGGAATATCAAACAGATTATCATTCTGCTGATCATGCCACAATGATGGAATGGAATCTGAATCAATATTCGATAAGACTATCCATTATATATATTATAAGATGAAAAAAAAATCCCAACCTGAGTTTTCAAGATGTAGAATATAAATCATACCCTGGATGATCTACTTACTGCTTTTGTACGAAAGAGTCCATTCCTCGAAGAGAAGTGGATTTTTCTCACAACAAAATCGTTTCCAATTTTTGGATTTTTTTTCCAGAAAATTGTTTCACACACTTTTCTCCTTCTACCTGAATATTAATGATTGCAATAACAAGCTCAATATTTTTTCACAAATTGGCATCAATAATGGCTTTCCTAACTTACAGAAACAATTAACCGAAGCTCATACAACCCTACATTATATTCAAAATATTGTTCTATGACTTCCCTAGAAAATGTTTCTGTGTAGAAAACATTTTCTAACGTTAAAATGTTGATCCGATCATTTGTTTCAATATCAAGAATACTGTGTCTAAAAAGTTGGTGATAAACAAGGACAAAATGAACCCTTTGGACAAGTCTGGAATTGTTGAAATCACTTGTTCTGAACCCACTAGCAATGCGGTCTACATAAGACAGAGCGGTATGATGATTACGACAAGTGTCAAGGAACATACACAATCATTGAGAAATTAAAAAAAGTACCTGAATTTACCCTAATACCCTGTTGGTAGTAATGACATAGATATGTTAGCCAACTTTCTGTTAATTTGTCGTAGTTGTCTACATTTATAACTTTTTTGATTTTTCCACGTTGTCATCTACGAGAAAGAGCCATTGTTCTCCTGTTCGACCATATAATTTGTTTAAACTATGCTGTTCATATCCTACAATATTTAACAATTCTGCTAACTATGCTTCATTATACATCAGTCAACTACTAATAATCCAGACAATTGTCATAGTGTATCTTACTATTCGAGAGTATTATATATCTCAACCCACATACACTACAAAGTAGACCAATAATGATGTATTTACATTATCAAGATTATGTCAAAACAACCATAACTAAAATAAATTGTAATTGCATCCTACCATTAATAATGCACACTGACCTAACCGACCATTTTGCAGTATCTTTGGAGATTGTATTTCCAAATGAAAAGTACCCACTGGAAAATAATAATCACAAATTCATAAATTCCAAATTACTAAAACAAAATATGATTGAGTTAGAATGGCGTTCCGTTTACAATTCTGATAATGTCGTGGGTTGGCATATGCTGACATCTGTTGGTGACCTATCAATGTGCACGAAATTTCGTGTCATTGAAATTCCACGATAACAGGTCTAAGCTTCACCGCACAGATTATAGGTGTCACTATCTATAATTTGATGCTTTTCACATTTTTGTACTTGCCGATGGCTATTCACTCTACGAGATATCTGATACGAATTTGAAAGAGACCACAGGCCGTCCTGGGAAACCTGGCCGTCCTGGGAAACCATGAAACAGGCTGTAGACGGATGGTGGGCTCTCTTGGATTCGTAACAGATTTTTCTTTTTCTTGTTATATATATATATATATATATATATATGTATATATATATATATATATATATATATATATATATATATATATATATATATATATATATATATATATATATATATATATATATATATATATATAAAAAATACAAATACTCATGTAGCATTTTTAACCTGAAAAACCACTTACAATTATTTCCTACCCTGTGTAAAATTCAATGTAAAAATCAATTTATTCAGTTGGATAATACGCCATGAAACACATTTCACAAAATTATACTCACTTGAAAAAGGAAATATTCTCAATTGAATAGAAATATTTTTCTGTGAATTCAAAAATCCACGATAAAAATGAAGTTATTTTTTGTGAATGTCTAACAGAAAACAACTACTTCCCCGGCTGGACATTGAACTTCATCTGATAGATTTTTTGAAAGGACAATGTTCATATTTTCAAACAAATCATACTCACTTATTTCAAAACTTTCCAGTCGTGCAATTTGATGTAATACAAATTGTTCCGCTTCTTTTACTTTTTTTGTTTTTGTAATGACCGAAGTTCAAATGCTCTGAATTTTAACGTATCTTGAAAGAGTATTTGTAAAAATATTTATATTTGGGTGCGTTTGGAAAACTTTTCAGCAGAATGAGCATGAAATGGTTCTCATGCATTTGTGGTACAATACAGATCACTGGATTTTGAGCCATTTTCCATGTTCCTGAGACTGCTTATAGGTATTGACCAATTCCAATTATTGTATTTTTCTGTATGAACTTTGGGTAAGATGAACGTTACAGCAGTATGTAAAGCGATTTCGAAGACGAGAATTATCCGGGACGGTCTTAATCACCAACAACTAGTTAAGTGATAAGCCGCTGTCCAGTTGGCCTGTCTGAAGGGGTTGCTTTGGAATCTACCCGCTGAATTGGACGGTTGACCTTCATTACCCACGGAGTTTAGGGCTCAGTTTGCCTGAATCCAAATAAATTATAATCCTTGCAGACGATACGGTAAGTTACTAACGATGTCGATTGGTACCAGTTAAAAATTAAAGTGGAAACAGATTTCATTAAAATTGAAAATTGGTTTAGAAATGACACCATATTTCAGAAAAACTCACTTCATGCCCTTTAGCTCATGTAGTACAAAAATAATTAACCTTCGAAACTATACAAATTCAAGAAGATTCGCAACTGATTCAGAAACAAATGTAAAATATTTAGATGTTTATATTGACAACCATCTGATATGGGATACCCACATTCATTATGATAAAAATAAGATCTCCAATTTACTTGTTCATATAAAACCAGATATTACCTTCAAAAAAGATCTGATTACTCTTTACATTTCCTTAAAAGCGCCACATTTCAATTATGGAATCACCGCGTGGGATGGGATACTAAAATCCCACATCATTTCCCTGGATAACCTACACAAACGTTTTTTCAAATTGATTTTACGAAAGCCTGGTACCTATTGCTCTTTGCAAATATGTCAAAACATCGGACTTTTTTATACCCAATATAACTTTTGCCTATATTCTTTAAAATCAAAATAGTCCTGAAACCCCCAGATATGGCACAAGATCTACAAATCCTCTTTCTGCCCCATTCATGAGAAAAACATGACTACCTTCCGAAATATATGTTATGCCATTAAAACATTTCATAAATTATGTATACAAAATCAGGCTTGTATAAACATGATCATAGATGCAAAAAAATACTGTACCAATATAGACTAGTCACATCTGAACATATATATTTTCTTTTGTTTCACGCACTCTTTAAATTATGTATATTTACTATTTATACAGTGATTAATGCTTATCCCATGTAAGAACTCAAAGCTTGCGCGTTTGTACCAAAGGTTAATCATATAGCCTAACTGCTGGCTACCAACATCAAAAATGATAAGGTGCAGAGAAATTTTTTATATACAAACTCTCCTTCAGACAATATTGGAGACTTCGGTGCACTCAGTCTCCATCTCTCCATCAACCAGTAAACCATCCCTACCGTTCTTGATACTTAATATGGTTATATGGCTTCAATTCAATTGCCAAAACACAAAATGATGGCTAAATAAATGAAAAATGATTTGGTCACTGTTGCAGTTATAACGTCACTGAAGTAGTTGAAACTGAAACAACCTATTATTAATGACTCATGCGAAAAATGCGCGAACAAAATATTATTAAATAAACATTGAACAGGTGTCGCCTTTGACAATTATGATAGATTTGTTGAGAATTGCAACCTCCACGAAACAGTATGAATATTATAACCAATTCAATTTAAGAATAATTTATTCTCATCTACATAATATTCATATATATATATATATATATATAAATATATATATATATAAATATATATATATATATATATATATATATATATATATATATATATATATATATATATATATATACAGGGTGTAACTGAATAAGTGTAAAACATTTAAGGAGGTGATTCCTCATCGAAAAAAAGATAGGATCTTTCATATAAAGAAACT
This sequence comes from Gonioctena quinquepunctata, assembly GCA_018342105.1. Taxonomy (NCBI): domain Eukaryota; kingdom Metazoa; phylum Arthropoda; class Insecta; order Coleoptera; family Chrysomelidae; genus Gonioctena; species Gonioctena quinquepunctata. Next base: position 336,930 of record JAFIRS010001191.1, read on the forward strand.
TCATTGGAGCATCCCTTGTTAAGATACAGCCCCTTAAAGGGGTACATAAAATTTGTATAACAATTTTTTCACAAGCACTGAAAAAGTTACAATATTGAAATTAACCTGACGTTTTGTACTACCAAAAAGACACTTAGCCAGTAATTTATTTGGTTTACCCCATGGTTGTAAGGGGTGAAAAACGCAACCCCTAAAATTTATTTCCAATGTAACTTTTTGTCTTATTATTTGTTTACCATTTAAAATTTATTTCCGATAGCCTGTTTCATTCTAAACAAAAAATGTCTCTTGGGTTTTGCCCAAAATAAACCAGTAAGCAGCAAAACATTATTTTACGAACAACTACAGAGATACATCGTCATAAATGCGAAAATACGAAACTAATCTATCTAGTAGGTCGCTATTAGCGATAGTGACAATTAAATTGGTATGACGCTGTCAGTTTGGGAATTTTCGAAATTGAATTAATACTAATTGTGTGTTGTTGTTCTGTTCTTAATTTGTTACTTTAATAATTCACTTGTTAATAAAATGGCATACACAAATGAGGAAATGGCTGATATGCATTACGTTTACGGTCTGTCGCAGGGAATGGGTTAGAAGCTTCTAGAAGATATGCTGAAATGTATCCTCAACGGCAGCATCCTTCACATAGAATATTTGCTCGACTTCATCAACGATTACGAGAATATGGTTCATGCGACAAAAGAACGCAGGATTGTGGTCGCCATCGAGAAATACGAACACCACAGCTTGAGGAAGCAGTACTTAATTTGATTGAAGAACAACCTACTACCAGTACTAGAAAGATTGCTTTCCAGCTAAATGTTGATCATATGACGGTATTTCGAATTTTAAAGGAACAACTCTTATACCCTTACCATCTGCAACGAGTACAGGCACTGTTACCGCGAGACTTTCCGAACCGTCTTGAATTTTGCAATTGGATGCTGGAAATGATTAGAAGAAATTGTGACTTTCTGAAGACGATAGAATTCACAGACGAATGTAGTTTTTCTCGGGACAAGATTATTAATTTTCATAATTACCACATATGGGCTGATGAAAACCCTCACGCTATTGTCGAAACTAGCCATCAAGAACAGTTTTCTCTTAACGTGTGGCTCAGGTTATTGGGGATGATTTAATTGGGCCTCATTTTCTACCTCCTCGATTAAATGGTGAGGCATACGTTCAATTTTTAAGAGAAGTGCATCCAGTACTGCTGGAGGAAGTTCCTTTGGGCGTCAGAAGGGATATGTTTTTATGCATGATGGGGCTCCCGCCCATTTTAGTCAAGTAGCACGTCAGCATTTAACTGAAACATATGCAAATCAGTGGATAGGTCGAGGAGGACCACATAAATGGCCCGCTCGATCCCCGGATCTCAATCCTCTCGATTTCTCTATTTGGGGCCATTCACAGCATTTGGTATATCGTACTCCTGTTCGCGATGTAGAGGACTTAAGAAACCGCATCATCGATGCGTGCAGGGTAATCAGAGAGACTCCAGGAATATTTGAGCGAATACGTGGCTCAATGCGCCGACGTCTAGACGCATGCGTAATGTTTGAAGGTAGACATATTGAACATTCACTATGATTTCTACATGTTGTGTGTTTTGTTATTAATAACTTAGTTTTGTTTATTACCCTTTAATCGTTTAATGCAGGTACTAACTACAAAATAACAATAAATCCAGTTCGCATTTATGACGATGTATCTCTGTAGTTGTTCGTAAAATAATGTTTTGCTGCTTACTGGTTTATTTTGGGCAAAAACCAAGAGACATTTTTGTTTAGAATGAAACAGGCTATCGGAAATAAATTTTTAAATGGTAAACAAATAATAAGACAAAAGTTACATTGGAAATAAATTTTAGGGTTGCGTTTTTCACCCTTACAACCATGGGGTAAACCAAATAAATAACTGGCTAAGTGTCTTTTGGTAGTACAAAACGTCAGGTTAATTTCAATATTGTAACTTTTTCAGTGCTTGTGAAAAAAATTGTTATACAAATTTTATGTACCCCCTTTAAGGGGCTGTATCTTAACAAGGGATGCTCCAATGAAGTTTCTTTATATGAAAGATCCTATCTTTTTTTCGATGAGGAATCACCTCCTTAAATGTTTTACACTTATTCAGTTACACCCTATATATATATATATATATATATATATATATATATATATATATATATATATATATATATATATATATATATATAAACTGAGTTTAGGAAACACAAAAACCAATTTTATGTTTTCCTTTGAGGTTGCAGTCAATTGGAAATGGCCATGTAAAGAAGACTCTTTGTTTAATTGTCGAGCTTTCGAAAAACTTTATTTTATTATCAAGACATCTGGAAAGAACAAAATCACATTGTAACAATGCTTTTTTTTTTCAGATGTCTTGATAATGAAATAAAGTATTTCGAAAGCACGACAATTTAACAAAGAGTCTTCTTGACATGGCCATATCCTATTGACTGCAACCTCAAAGGAAACCATAAAATTGGTTTTTGTGTTTCCTAAACTCAGTTTTTTTCAACTAGTCCAGTCAAGAGACTACCTTCTTCTAAATATATATATATATATAAATATATATATATATAAATATATATATATATAAATATATATATATATATATATATATATATATATATAAATATATATATATATATATATATATATATATATACATTTCATTATATCAAAGATTGCTCATTATCTCACTAGACCACTAGACTTATTGCAGATCTATCCAATTAATGTATTTATTTATACTTCTCTGTTATTTATACTTATCCTTCATTTTGTCTTCCCGTAATACAAAAATTGACAAAACAAATTTAAAAAAACTTACTGATCCAGCAACTTTTCACGATATTACAATTTTTTATATACTTAGTCATTATTATGCCTTCTGGCAATTTATGAACAGTTTTTTTAAAACATAAATAATATGAAAACGAAATCGCCAGAACAGCACCTGGACATTATTTTTTTTCAACTTTACCAACTTCTGGCAATGTTTAACTCCCGACCTAGACTTCTGCTAATAATTTCACCATAGGTTAAATTAAAAGTTAGAAAAAATATTTTCGGGTAATTTGAAAGTGAAATATGTCTGACCTAATGACAAAATTATGAAATGAATGAAATAAATTGATGGTTTACTACGGATTACAGCATTTATGTGCCTAGGCATGCTTCTAATTGAATTTTGGATAAAATCCTGAGGAATTTCTTCTGATTCTGTGATAACTATTGAAAATTATAACTACACAAAATTTCAGAGCTGTACCCAAAGATTATTATTTTTATTAAAAATTAACACGTTTAACCGCCCGCCCATGCTTTCCTCTCCGGGAGTGATTTCTGGCTGCAGTGCTATGTGCTTCTCAGCTAGTAAGGAGGGTTTTTATATACCAGTTTCCATTGCACGTAATCATTTTTAATTTTCGTAATATATCTGTCATACTTGAGTCATGTCATGCTTTGACTCATTTATGAAACATGCAAATTGTTTATTTCTGTTGTTCAATAATGTAACTATTACTTCTTCCTCAATTCTTTTTGGATATTGGGACTAAGGATGGACCTCTTACAGGCTTGAAACAAGTTTCTACAACTTGTTACTTAGTTAGTTCGTTCGTTTGTTAGTTTGGGTCAAATCTTGCAAGTGATTTTTACCGACTTCTAGTCATCTGATTAATTTGAAATTTGGACGGTGTTTATAATTCCGGTGACAATGCATTATGGAGAAACAGAATGGTGACTCCACGATGGCGGACGAGATTTGTAATTATGGTCCGATTTGATTCAAAATTGGTGTGTGGGGTTTTTCGGATTCGGAGTATGTATTGAATTTTTTGTTAAAATTCATAAATTCGATATGGCTGATCCAAGATGGCGGACGAGATTTGTGATTATGTTCCGATTCAATTCAAAATTGGTATGTGGGGGTTTTAGGGGTCGGAGATTATTAAATCTTGAATTTAAGATGGAGGACGAGTTTTCTGATTACAATAACGATGCTCAATGACAAATGAACAGATTAAGGCGAAATAACTAAAAAGCAAAAAATAAAATAACTATTAAAAAACCTTTTTAAAGACAAGCTTTCATTTAAGCCATGTACTGAGTTTGAGTCATCGCTGACAATGATTTAATAATTCTTAGTTGAATTATTTGGTTTCAAAAAGCTTGTCACGCGAATTGCAATAGAATTAATACTTCGACAAATTGTAACTTACCAACCAATCGTTGTCCAATGAAATTATTTGTATCTACTTTTACTAATACTTTGTACAAATTATATTCTTTGACAAATTCTCAATGACCAACCAATCACTACCCAATCAAATTAATTGGTACCTACTTTTATGAGCACTTCGCGCGACAAGCTTTTTGAAACCAAATAATTCAACAAAAAATAATTAATCATTTCGCGTACTAAACTTATTTTATACGTTTCAGTACACGGCTCAAATAAAAGCTTGTCTTTAAAAAGGTTTTTGATTAGTTATTTTGGTAAAAAACTTCAACAGATAAAGTTCTTGAGCCATCAACCGCGCACAGAAAATTATTTTTCAACTCAATTGTACTTTTTTTTCCGGACAAAATTAAGAAGTCACTGTATTACTCATTGGGCAGACTGATTTCATTGTCTGCCGCACTCGAATATTCCATGATTCCATATTTCAGGTTATGGAAAGTTTTTTCCAAACAAAACACATCATGTGTCACAAAAAACCTTTTTACGGGGAGCAGTGACTTTTGTCGTAAAATTGATGCTTCAATATGTTTTCATAAAGTTTCGATCAGTGCCTTTTTCTAAATAATTAGTAGAATGTTCATTCAAATATATAAAACAACAAAATATTCAGAAATATTCTCTGGAAATTTGGACTTCAGATATTTCAGTTTCTGATTAAGGAACAGATAAACTTTCATCGAATATATATATATATATATATATATAATAAATTATATATATATATATATATATATATATATATTTATTCTTTGCATTGTACGATTAATGTTGGAGTTATATGATTTCGTTGTTATCGGGAATGGTTTATCTTTTAGGTTCTTCCCCTTGGATTGTTTAGAATATTAAGGTATAGTACATGAGCCTTACTGTATTCCTATGGAAACGTGTAAGGATCAGTTTTCATTACTACTATAAAAAGAGTTAATCATATACCTTCGGTCTTGATCCATATTTCAACTAGGAAAATTGGGAAATCCCCATAGAATTGATAATTGCGAATTTAGAAGCTGGAATTACCTATCAATCGAGCGAAAATCAGACACAAACTTAATAACATCATTACCAACTTCAAAATCAATTTTGAGAAACAAACAAAAAACTCAAAAAATATCTTTAACAAGCTTTAAAAAAAAACTTTTTTGAGGGAAAATACTGAATTTTTGATACTGGGGGCTGATAAAACTAACAAAACAGTAATTATGAAAATATCTGAGCACAAAGAAAAACTAGAAACTATGCTAATAGACGAAACCACATATACAGAAGAGAGATTCAACCCTACAGAAAAACTTCCACCGAAAGCTAATAAATTAGTAAATAATTTATTCACATCGAAACTAATAGACCAGGAAACTAAAAACAAACTCAATATATACAACGCTTTACCGCCAAGATATACGGCCTATTACACAAAACTGTAATTCCACGTCGCCCTATTGTCAGCAATATTCAATCAGCCACTTACAATTTATCAAAATTCCGCTCATAAATTATTTTAAAGACTAATGGAAAGAATGAATATTATGTGAAGAACTCTTGGGACTTCGTGGAATGTGTTCACAATATTACATACATAATGAGGGTAACTAGGCAATTTCGATCCCATAAATGTTGAATACTACTTTACAACTCCCTGGTCCGCTCTCATCTCGAGTATGCGTCGTTAATTTGGAATCCCCAATATGTAAAATATATTGAGAGAATTGAGAGAGTCCAGATTAAATTCGTGAAATATTTGAATTTCCAATTCAACAGATTGTATCATCAAAATTCGTATGACAATAATATTGTGAAGTATGGTATATCTAAACTCTCCTCTAGAAGGACTGTTAGCTACATTATTTTTTTGCACAAACTGGTATCTGGTTTCATTGACTGCTCAGATATATTGAGTAAATTACAGTTCAATGTTGGAAGACGTTGCTTACGATCACCAAATCTGTTCTACCCTCAGAAATATAGAACAAATGCGTCGGAGAACTCACCTATAATTGCTTGGCAGAGGTTATATGACTTATTTTTTTGGCATGTTGATATATAAGTAGAAGAGGAGATTTTGTATTGAGTGTATATTTATAATTAATTAGCAAATCGCTTTCGACTCACGTCATCATCAGTGCTTCCTGAAAATTAACTACTCTGATTGATATGAGATGAAACATAACAAAGGTTGGAAAATGTAGAAAAATGATAGGGATACATTTTCCAACCTTTGTTATGTTTCATCTCATATCAATCAGAGTATTCAATTTTCAGGAAGCACTGATGATGACGTGAGTCGAAAGCGCTTTGCTAATTAATTATAAATATATACTTAATACAAAATCTCCTCTTCTACTTATTACTACACAGTGTATTCAGCTTTCCTCAATCAATGTTGATATATTCCATTGTTCACTCCTAGTAGCCAGACATGCTGCTTATTCTATTTTTTGGTGACTGTATAAGGATGGTTCAAAGTTGTACATTCATTGTTTTTCTGTTTTCTAATTAAGTAGAATTATATTAAACTCAATTATTGTATAGCAAAGTCAGAATGGTGTATCTATTTTAGCAATAATGATTGTTTTCAGGTCACATATACCTAATTTAATTATTTTTGAATTGTACCGAAATTACATGATCTGTGTTTAATGTATTGTGCGGTTTTCTGTTACTGGGTTGTTAACTCAACCTGTTGAAAACCCAAATAATAAATAAATAAATAAATAAAAAATAACAGATCCACAAAATCATATAATAATCTCTCTGGATATAGTTTCTTAATATACAAATATAGATACGAACTTTGCGATAGATATCATAAGAGGAAAATGGCATGAAATCCAGAGTCACACAACACTGACCTTGGAAGAGTTTTTGAAAGGAATTGAACTCTGTTTGATCCCAACGTACTTTCAATGTGAAAATGAATACTACTTACAAAAATTCGGAATTGCAATGGGGATCTCCAATTTCTACAACAGTAGCAAATCTGTTAACAGAGTATGTTGAAAAAAGTCATCAAATCACTTACATTTAAACCAATATTCCTTGAACCATATGTAGACGATTGTTTAACATGTAATCCTACTGACAAAGTTGATTGAATCCTGGAAAAATGTAATAAATATCAACCTACATTGAAATTGACAATAAAAAGGAATAGAAAAACAAATAAACTTTCTTGACACAACAATAATGCATGACGATTCAGGAAACATGTTCACAAACTGGTTCATCAAACCAAATGCATCAAATTATTACACAAACCATTTGTCAAACGCATCCCTTAGTTACAAAAATATGTTATTCAAAATTTAACTGGCTCACCCAAAATTCAGGGAAAGAAAGTAATTTACAAAAAATCAAGAATATTTTTAAAGAAAATAATTACCCCAGCCACTTTGCAGAGAAAACAATCAAAAACGAATGCATTCGACCTATAATAATAATAGTAACAATGAAAGGAAAACGACAACATATATATTTCTACCGAGCATAGACAAACTATCGAATAAAATTAATAAAACAATGTAAAAACACAACAGAACTATATTACATCGAATACAAAATACTAATAACACCATTTATTCAAAATCAAAACCACAAGTAGCAACAAACAAACGAATTCATAGAGTATATAAAATACTTTGTAAAGACTGTCAAAGTACCTATATAGGTCAAACAAAACAATATTTGTAAATGCGTAAACATGCCCATAGGTACTCAAAAACTGACATTGCAGACTTACCCAAACACGAAAAAGACAATCAACATAAGTTCGACCTAACAACGTTGAAATTTTTACCAAAATCCAAATGTAAGAACATTCCTTGAAGTGATAAATATAAAAGAAGTCCCCAACAGTATAAATAATAGAAATGATATCAAAAAATTAAGCCAGATTTATAACAATCTTCTTAAACTTAGTAGTAATAATGAAAACTGATCGTTATATGTTGCTATGAAAATACAGTAAGGCTCATGTGGGTACTATTTGATCTTCTAAACAATCCAGTGTATTAATGAAGGGAGAAAACATGAAAGATAAACCATTCTCGATAACAACGGAATCACACTCCTTCAACAACATTCGTACAATGCAAAAGCAGAAATATTAATAGAATATTTTGTAAGTGACAGGTCATACTCATACATATTATAGATATTTTAATATTGTGGTAAGTAACGTTTTATGTTTCAAACTGCATGTTTGCATACTCATACATGTTATAGATATTTTAATAACGTATTGAGTAACGTATTATGTGGTGTTTTGTAACATTATTCTACAAGATTAAAACTTGGAGGATTGTCTACCTCATTCATTGGAAGTGTAAGAGAAACAGACTTAAGCTTATGCATAGGCGGGAAAGAGAGGGGATATATTTCGTCGCAAAACAGCATCGACCCTTCACTAATGAATGAATGACTATACCTGGAATGTGGGGTCAACATTCTTTGCATAGGGAATAGGTCATTATAAGAGAAATTTCCGTTAGATTTGTCAGTTGTGACGATGCTTGTTTCGGAGCAAGTTTACTTCTACGAATTTCTACGGATTAAAACAATATCTAATAAATACAGTATTTTTGGTGTTAATTGATAACATCGTATTGAATGTTATATTTTTCAATATAATAGTGTCTTTTTCACGGGTGTGTGAGATAATTCTTTTTATTGGTCAAATACATACCTTATCTTTAACTAATCATGGGAGTACATAACGTTAACTATGCAGAAAAAAGACAAATCATAAAACAATAAAGTTCACATCGGAGACTTTATTGAAAAGCCATGAGTCATGGACTTAAATTCAGTGACATTGTTTTGCCTGATGATGTAAGTGATACAGTGGCATTTCATCTCAACTGTATATAAAAATAATTGGCAGTAATAAAATAATATCTGCAAATTCTATATGCATCTGAAAGTAAATATAATTTATTTTTTATTGTTACTTTGATATTGTGAATGTATTCCTTATATTATGTAGAATTCGCGTCCTTCAAATTAACTGGAGATTTGGAATAGCAGGAACAAGGACAATAATCTGAATTTTAGTAAGTAGGCGACGTTTGTTTTAAGTACTAATTTTTTGTACTGAATTTTCATCCAATTTTAACATTCAACTGTTTGTCAATTTGTTTTATTATCATTTTATTTATTATGTCTTGTCATATTATTCAGGCATTTTATTATTATTTTATCAAATTGTTTATTATGTCATATTATTCAGGCATTGTAAACCCATTGGCATATCACAAATGTACACAATGTATTTCAAGCCCTGAAGAAGACGCCAAATAAACATCGAAATGGCGACTACTTTCTCAAATTCAGACCACTTTTATTGTATTTGGTCCCGCTATTCCAAATCTACAAGTATTCTTATATTTTCATAATATACCCTGAGAAAGGAAAGTACCTACTTCATTAGAATGTCTGAGAAAACAGTCGCGAAATGTTTTTCAAAAAAGTAATATTAAAATTATTAGAATAGTATGGTCAATTCGGACCATCCCATCATAATAATGTTCATGCATTCAATTGACATCTCTATATGCACAAATATTTCTGGGTACATTTATCTTCAAACATTTTTTAAGTGGAGCAATGATTGATGAAGACCACTTTAATTCGGTAGATGAAATACTACTGATAGTCGCTACAATTAAAAAACAATGAAAAATTCTTTCATACACAATAAAAATGTATAAATGCCTTATAATTTGTTTCTCTTTCGTTACTTCACTGCTTGGTTACTATTATTGAGAATTCCATTTACCCTTTCTTTCTGCATAAGTCTGTCTTTCCGGGATTCCTATTGAATGAAGTGGACAATATACACTGACCTGGGAAGTATCCGCAACTGTAAAACCGCCTGATGTTGGTATAATTCCTCAGTTGATTTTTTTTCATTTTCACTTTTCAGAAGTTATAAAATGTGATAAAGGGTAAATCAACTGATTTACCCTTCCACGATGGATAAGAACTGATATTTTTTTGCAAGAAGAGAAAACTCAAAAATGCAGATCAATGTACAGCCTTCTGAAAAACATTCATACTATTTTATTTTCATAAGTACATTCCATTAAAAAAAACTACACACATTTTTTTTTCTTGTGAAATAACGTAATGAAATACCTGTAATGGATCTTTATGAATTACATGAGGCTTTCAATGGAATATTTGGCTTCATATCTGGTCTGATGAACGAAAAGTCCCCCCATTCATCTATACACATTCTGTTCCTTTCTAAGTTACTCTCCAGAAAATAAAAACAAGTGATTTTGTTGATGGTGTTTTATTTTAATACTAGTAAAATCCAGATAGACACCTATATATTAACCAATGAGTATACAGTGCTAGTCAAAAGTCCCCTCCCCCCCTCGTATCTTTTGAACGGGTATACTTATAATAATGAAATTTGGAGGGTGGAAATAAACGGATGTAGGCTTCTCAACTGGTCATAACAGGTGACGCAATAGTCATAAATGACGTCACAAGGCCACTGTGACCAATAATTTTAAATGGGACCCTATGGCAAGTGACAGCTCGTTTGAAAGGTATTGAAAATACCTATTCAGTCATACCAATTGTGTTTGGGTTTCGGCTGATTTTGATTGATAAATTGAAGAAATACGAAAATTATAGTTTCGCATTTAATTAATAAAGATTTAAGAACCAGTTCTTATAATAAGTGTTCAAAATGTGCTCCATCTACTTCCTGGCAGTAATGCATCCTATTGCTAAACTTTCGTCGTACTCGTCCCAGTGTGTCAGCGGAAATTGCCCTACATTCTTCAACAATTCGTTGTTTCAGAATGGCAATACTGTCAGGTGCTGTAGCGTAAACCTTAGATTTCAAGTACCCCCATAGAAAAAAATCTAATGGTGTAAGGTCCGGTGACCGAGCTGGCCATTTGATCGAACCTCGTCGTCCAATCCATCTACCACGATATTCTTCATCTAGGTAACGTCTTACTGCACCGTAATAGTGTGCAGGAGCACCATCTTGTTGGAACGTTATTTCCAAGTTGTCGAATTCATCTGGATTATCTTCTAGAATTTCAAGAATTAACGACTCAATATCATTTTGTAACATCTCCAGATACAATTCACCGGTTAAGTTAGCATTGAGAAAAAGAGGCCCAACTATGTGGTTTCCCAAAATATCTTCCCAAACATTTACTTTTTCTGGAAATTGAGTATGTTTTTCACGAAAGATGTGAGGATTTGTGTCACTCCAATACCTCACATTTTGAGTGTTAACATTTCCATTGAGAAAGAAAGTACTTTCGTCACTAAAACAAATTGTCTGTATGTAGCCTGGTTGTTGGTTCATTTTATTGGACATAGTTTCACAGAATTCTAGTCTTCGGTCGGGGTCATCATCTGAAAGTTGGTGCACCATTTTTAATTTGTATGGATGAAATTTGTTTTTAGCCAACACCCTATGTACTGTCCTTTGACTGACTTCCCAGATAGACGCAACTTGGGCTGTGGAAGAAGTAGGGTTTACTACCATTTCTCCAATTATGTTAATTTTTTTGTCATCACTAATTGTTGGTCGACCAGATCGTTTGGCATCTTGAACACTACCTGATGCTTCAAACTTCCGAAGAAGCTCCCTCAAATAAACCCTCGATATAGGGCGATCGGGGTACCTCTCATTAAACAGTCGTTCCGCTGCATGGAAATTGTTTCTACATTCACCAATTATTAAGATAGCTGCTACTTTGTCGACTACAGTACGTACCACTTTGCCTATGTAAACACTTAAACGTCTCGTTAAACAATAGCTTAGGTAAATTTTCAAGGTATAAACACTTTTGACAAGTAGAGAATTCAAAAACGTCAACCTTTTTGACAATTAACCAGAGGCGTACTTTAAAATCTTTATTAATTAAATGCGAAACTATAATTTTCGTATTTCTTCAATTTATCAATCAAAATCAGCCAAAACCCAAACAAAATTGGTATGACTGAATAGGTATTGTCAATACCTTTCAAACGAGCTGTCACTTGCCATAGGGTCTTATTTAAAATTATTGGTCACAGTGGCCTTGTGACGTCATTTATGACTATTGCGTCACCTGTTATGACCAGTTAAGAAGCCTACATCCGTTTATTTCCACCCTCCAAATTTCATTATTATAAGTATACCCGTTCAAAAGATACGAGGGGGGGAGGGGACTTTTGACTAGCACTGTATATTCCAACAATATATTTTGCATCATGTTTCGTAGAGAAGTATCTAACAATATTTTTTTCAGGTGGCAAATTTTTCTGCGGCAAATGTGGAAAATGTTTCAAAACCAAAAGAACTCTGCGTCAACATGACAGAGTCTTTTGTGACAATCAACCCAGTTTTGAATGTCCGCGGTGTCCATATAGAGCCCAAACTCGTGGAAATTTACAGAGACACCAGATTCGTCTCGCTCATTTGAGCAACAGGAAGAAGAAATCAAATAGGAATTCCTAGATAATGAAATCTTTCTCAGTTTATCATTATTCGAATTTGCATGATATCGGATATGATGAGAAAAATAAAGTTTTTGAGAAATTAAGAATGTTTCATTGGTATTAGTTTTTTGCAACAATAATAATAATTATTTACTGGAATAAATAATAATCGATTGGTGGTATACATACATAGTCCGGAAGATACTAGATAAAGAAATTTATTTTATCTGTTCGAAAAAAAAAAACAATACGATTGCTAAGAAAAATCTAGTGTATTGATAGATAGATGATACAAGAATATTTTTGAAACAGGTAAGATAGTTAAGGCTATAAGGTATATTGTAGGTTTCATTTCTGGGTTTTCCTAAAACTCAAATGTGCACCACTGAGAATAGTTATTCATTCTCGTGAGAATGAGGGCACTCTCATAAAAATTGTGATAAATTTGTCAAAAAAATTGTCTATTCCTGAGTTATCTCCGACAGTTTCAGATATGAATTTATATTTTTCCTCTCAGGAGGAAAATATGTGTGATGTAAATTACTTTGAATTATATTCAGAATTCAGTGTTTGTTATTATGGGATTCATAAGAAATAGTAACAATTCTGAAATTCTCTCCCTACGTTCTTTTAGCCAGTAGGAATATTTTTTCTTATCATTACGAGAGACGAGGTTGAAAACTATGATATTGTGTTTGATTTGTTTACTATACTATAGTAAAAAAACAAACCAAATATCTAATACCACGACATGAAGATTAACACCTTCAAATCGTTGCCAAGGTACGTATTTCCGAAAATATTTCAATGTCAACCACTTGTTGCCATCCAAACACAACGATCTTCGTATTCCTCAATGTCTATATCAAACAATTATTTTGCAATCAATGGTGTCAAACATTATGAATATAAATATGTAAACCATCAGAAATAAACATTCTGAAGAAGCCTCTGATTAGAGGCGAAACATCTATATATAAAATTATCCGCTGTCTCAATTGAATCTACAACCCAAGAACCCTTCACAAATATATGTAAATATATTATATATATATTTTTTTGGGAAGGTTTTCTTAGGTTTTGGATTCTTTGAAAACAATGATTTCGTAATGAACGCACGAACAACCAAGAAAATAAACTTTCCAAGAGTGAATAAGATATCCGATTTAAATAACTATAGCCACCAATACACAATGAGGCACAAAAACCAATAACCTTACTGTGAAATTACAACACCTTAGTGGTAATACCACGATCATTACTCACAGTTTTTTCCCAAAAAAGCGAACTTTCTGCCAAGCAAACCATGTATGTTTTTATTAAAAAAAAAAAAATAAAGAATTGGAAATGTCCCCGGCCAGGGACGAAACGTCTTCTCCTACGAACTACTGGAACATTGTTTTCAAAGAATCCAAAACCCAAGAAAACCTTCCCAAAAAAATATCTCAAAAAGGATTCAAGAATATATATATATATATATATATATATATATATATATATTCGTGCAGTGCCACCCTCGTTAATCTTGGTACAAATGGCACCAAATTGTGTGAACTTGTGATAATACAGGTTGAACTGACACCAATTTATGAACTTGTGATATTACAGGTTGAAGTGGCACCTTATAAATGTTAACAAGTGCACCCAACATTATTGCTAATTTTCAGAAAATCTGCGTGAATGCAATTCGAGGTAGAAAACGCCCGAATGCACGTAGTGCACTACTACTTTTGATGTAGATGCCTTTCCAAATCCTGATAAAGATCAGAGAATTCAGAACGATGAGCAGAGGAGCAAAGGCTCCGTCACTACTTATCTCACTGTGCGAACTTTTCCCCATCTTCGCATACAACTAACTCCCATCCTATGCTGAACAACGTTAAAGAGCAACCACTAATAATGAAATAATTTTCCGCACCTCTATAAAATTGTGCCACATTCAGGATTCGAAAAATAAAAAATAAATGGAAATTGGACGACCAAAGATAATCATTGATCTCAAGATTCATAACAATGAAATTCTGTTGATTTTGGGATTGTTGATAGGTACGTTTTTTTAATCTTAAATTAATTAGAGATTGAATTAATATTTTTTTTTTAAATACTTATTTTTTTTTTAAATGTTTATTTTAAAATTACTAAAGCTCGTGTAAATTAAAATTGGTATTACTTCAACAGAAAAAATTGTATACATTTTAAAACTCTTCTTTTTCGAAATCGGAAAATTTTTGGAAAAATTACCGAATTTTATTAACGATATTTGTTCATACAAAAATTATCTTTTTTTCAGTCCCTTGCCCACTAGTTAAATTAAACATATCATTGTCTTTTGCCCTGAGTTATTGAAATACTGTTAGCTCCCATTATTTATTCTCTGCTATTATTCTTCATTTTCAGTAGTCCTCTCATCCTGTGAACATGGTCCATTCAAAATAGCATCAAAACCAATGTATGCCGTTAGTGCGTGATCGAAATCGGTAAACTGGAATAGCAGGGCCACATTCAGAACCGAACATGTATAACTCGGAAAATACCACTTCTCTACAATACTACCAATTTAAGTTTTGGTGTATTGGAATAGGGAAAAAATGAAACGCTGGAAATTATAACCAAGCGATCAAATTATAGTTAACGGGAATAAATCGAGTCAACATTCAAAACATGTCCGCATATGCATTATCGCAATTCTGTACCTATTCAAAAATCCACCGAAGGCGTCGTGATTCATGGTCTAATCTACCTGACCAATAGCGGCGATACTTTCTTTAATCAGATGCGCTGGACGCAATGATCACCATCCTAATCATTGTTGTCGTGCGCTTCTCTTCATTTTGAATGGACTATAGTTGTTATTCTATCCAAACGGGCAAATTAGTAAATTAATCTTGAAACATAACTGTTTTTTTTAAATTTTGTATGAAGGAGTAGGGAAATTTTCAAATTGTCAGTAATTTACAACAAAAATATATCAAAAGTTGAGGAAAAATATACTTCCTCCAGTACTTTTTGTAGATACACAATAAGTGCTGATCATATTTAATAACTCAGTAAAATAATTTTTAACGGTACTTTACTGATATGTTGAATTTTTTCATTTCCCTTTTCAAAATTCACAAAATGTAATAAAGAGCAAATTAACTAATTTACTCCAATACAACAGATGCAAACGAATATTTTTTTGCATTCTGAGAAATATTCATACCATTTAATTTTCAGAAGCGGTTGTAAACCATCATTCCATTAAAAAAAATACAACCCCTTTTTTCTTTTGTGAAATAAAATAATGAGAAACCTGTCATGGATGACTTTCAATGGAATATTTGGCTTCATAGCCTAGTGTGATAAAAACGGACTGTTTACTTTATTTCTGTTCTGTTTCTTGCTAAGTTACTCTCCAAAAGAAAAAAAAACAGTTATATTATTGATTATGTTTTATTTAAATATTAGTTGAATGTAGATATAGATAGATATAATTTACCAATGAGTACATATTTCAACAATATATTTTATATCATGTAGGGAGTGTTTCGTAGAGATTGACCTACTAACTATATCTTTTTTTAGGTGGCAAATTTTTCTGCGGCAAATGTGGAAAATGTTTCAAAACCAAAAGAACTCTGCGTCAACATGACAGAGTCTTTTGTGACAATCGTCCCACTTTCGAATGTCGACGGTGTCCTTATAAAGCCCAAACTCGTGGAAATTTGCAGAGACACCAGATTCGTCTTGCTCATATGAGCAACGGGAAGAAATCAAAAAATAGGTAATCCTAGATAACTGAAATCTTTCCCAGTGTTATCAATATTCGAATATATTTGTATGATATCAGATATGATCAGGAAAATAAAGTTTTTAAAAAATGTTGAATGTTTCATTGGTATTCGTTTTTTGCATAAATTATTACACAACAAAATAAATAGGACTGAAATACTTGGGCAAATCAACTTCAATGTCTCATCTTTTCATATAAGACATATGGGGTCCTTCCGACTTCCAGAAGCTACAACAAATATTTATATTATTCAAATCACCTATTCATGTTATTTGCCACAACTTTAATACAACATTAAAATATTGCAATATATTGTATGTGTATTACCAAAATGTGAATGGACTAAGGACAAAGCTGGATGAATTCTTCATTTCCTTGTCATCGTCATCAATGGATAAAGTGTGCGTAACCGAAACTCGTCTTCAGCAGCATGTGTCTAGTGCTTAGGTTAGTGATGTCTCCCGTTATGTTGTGTATAGAAAAGGCAGAGATCTGCAGTTAACTGGTAGAATGGATGGGGGCGGTTGTATGATTGCAGTTAAAAATGATTTAATATCTTGTGAACATACTGAATGGTGTACAGGGCAGATATATGAAGAGTTATGGGTATCTGTGAAATTGGTGAATAGCAGAAATTTTATTATTTGCTGTGTCTATATGCCACCCTATGCAACTGAAAATAATTTAATGTAGCATCTAGATAATGTAACCAGAATATCTGCGAATC
The DNA here is from genome assembly GCA_018342105.1 of Gonioctena quinquepunctata. Lineage (NCBI taxonomy): Eukaryota > Metazoa > Arthropoda > Insecta > Coleoptera > Chrysomelidae > Gonioctena > Gonioctena quinquepunctata. The sequence goes on from JAFIRS010001191.1 coordinate 354,161, forward strand.
ACCCAAATGATATAATGATAATTATTGCTGACTATAATATTCCAGAGCTGTTTTGGAATTATGATTTCAATAAAAAATGTTACAATGCATCCAATGTAGTAGCAGCAGGGGAGAAGGGAGGCCTTGTTGTTGTTTACAGTATGCTTGATTTCAATCAATTCACTGGTGTTACCAATAATTTGGGTAAGTTATTGGACCTAGTTTTTTGCAATTTTGCTGATGTTGAGGTGATTGCAAGTGATAACCTCTTTGTTAGTGAGGATCGTCATCATAGGTTCTTGGAAATGTCTTCAAATCTGCACAACATTCCAAAATATGGGAAAAAACAATCATATAATACACTATGATAGGTTAAATAATAGTATTTCGAGTGTTGACTGTTGAGTAAAGTCTGTTGAGACATCCATTAAGGATGACTACAAGAGTCATATTAATAAGGTTCAAAATAATATGAATGGTGAAGTTAAACAATTCTGGAGATTTGTCTATAGCAAAAATAACCGTCAAAATATACCTGATTCATTGTTCCTCGGCGGACAGTAAATCACTGGTGACGAAGAAATTTGCGAGGCATTTTGCGAATATTTTGCATCAGTGTACGAGCCTGCTGGAAGACCCATTCAGATAAATCACGACCCACACCAAGGCACTAATATGTTATTCACTTTAAATCAAGTCACTCATAAGCAGATCGAAGTAGAAATTGACAAATTAAAACTTGATAAGAGTCCTGGTCTGGACGAAATTCCGGTTATTTTTGTTAAAAATTGCAAGATGTTGCTGTTGCATCCGCTAAGGTGATACCAATCCACAAAGGTGGGAATAAACAAGAAGTATTTCCGTCCCATTTCTTTATTGTCTATATAAAGCATCTGATCATCGAACAACAACACGGCTTCTTCTCCAGACGCTCTACTGTCACCCATCTAGCCCCTTTCATTCAAGATGTCTACAACAGCATGGATTGACATGAACCGATTGATGCAGTGTACATCGATTGCTCCAAAGCATTCGATAAAGTTCATTATGAATCACTCAAAGTGAAGTTGGGAGAGATCGGTGTACAAGGTAATCTGCTCAGCATAATAATATAATATCTAAACGATCGCAGGCAATCTGTCCAAGTTGGAAACTCCAGATCGTCGTTTATTGATGTTACATTAGGTGTTCCACAGGGGTCACACCTAGGCCCGTTGTTATTTCTTATCTTCGTTGATGATATTACCACATGGTTTGAAAATTCCAGGTTTATTCTATATGTCGACGATCTGAAGATATATAGACCAGTTACTGGCGTATCTGACTGTCAAAAACTACAGGATGATATCACGACATCAACTGATTATTGCACCACAAATTACCTTCCGCTAAGCGTAGACAAATGTATGAAAATAACATTCCCTAGATCACATGGTGAATTGGACTTGAATTATTGCATTGGAAATCAGAATTTGACTAATGTTCCAAACATTAATGATCTTGGGGTATATTTAGATAAAAAATGCTCCTTTGATTTGCGAATTGAAGGCTCTGCGTTATCTGTGTTCCATAATGAGGGTTACTAGGCAATTTTGATCTCATAAATGTTTAATACTACTTTACAACTCCCTGGTCCGCTCTCATGTCGAATATGCGTCATTAATTTGGAATCCCCAATATATAAAATATATTGAGAGAATTGAGAGAGTCCAGATTGAATTCGTGAATTATTTGTATTTCCGATTCAACAGATTGTATCACCAAAATTCGTGTGACCATAATATCGTGAAATATGGTATTTCTGAACTCTCCTCTAGAAGGACTGTTAGGTACATACTTTTTTTGCACAAACTGGTATCTGGTTTCATTGACTGCTCAGATATATTGAGTAAATTACAGTTGAATGTTGGAAGACGTTGCTCACGATCACCAAATCTGTTCTACCCTCAGAAAAATAGAACAAATGCGTCGGAGAACTCACCTATAATTGCTTTGCAGAGGTAATATGATTTATTTTTTTGTCATGTTGATATATTTCATTGTTCACTCCTAGTAGCTAGGCATGCTGCCTAATCAATTTTTTGGTGACATGTATTACATAAAGGATGGTTCAAAGTTGTACATCCATTGTTTTTCTGTTTTCTACTTGAGTAGAATTATATTAAACTCAATTATTGTTTAGCAAAGTCAGAATGGTGTATCTATTTTAGCAATAATGATTTTATCAGGTCACTTATACCTGATTTAATTAATTTTGAATAGTGATTGTACCGAAATAACATGATCTGTGAATAATAAATGAATAAATAAATAAATATTCATTGTACGTCTATTGCTGAAATAGTGATATCAGCTAGGGACATGTATTTGTCTTCTATTCCTTTTTTCAATGAAAATTATTAATTTTGATTCATAATATCCTGTAAATGGGTTGAACTGTTGTGCAAAAGAGCTCTTATAATTAGCACTTATACAGTGCGTCTTTTTATAGTGTCGCCCCCCCCCCTGTTAACTTTTGAATGGTTTGACGTAGAACAATGTGACAAAAACCATTTCGAATGATATCACCTATACTACTTCTTTAAATGAAAGACATTGTAATTGCTCGGTAGATAGCGCGGAAGGGCACATGAACTTACAAATTTCAAATAGCATGGGGGTCAAGTGATACATCGTTGAAAAAATAACACAATTCTCTTTTCAACCATCTAGTTTTTATTTTATTTCGTCGAATAGTTTTTTCACAATATGCATTTGAAATGTCAAGAATAACAAAATTTAGTGTGCATATTGTGAAAAAAAAATTTGACAAAATTCAAAAAAAGTTAGATGGTTGAAAATACACCTGAATTATTTTTTTAACGATGTGCCACTTGACCCCCTATGCTATTTAAATTTTTTAAGTTGATGTGCCCCACCGCATCGAGCAATAACGATCTCTTCTATTTCAAGTAGTATCGATGATATCATTCAAAATAGTTTTAGTACCATAGTTCTATGTCGAACCTTTCAAAAGTTCACAGGGGGCAGGGTACAATAAAAAGCCGCACTCGCAATTGTGATTCCGTAGAACAACCAGAGTTGAAAGAAAAATTGAATTATCTTTTCAACGATGTGCAACTCGACCTCTATGCCTTTCGAAATTTTCGAATTGATGTGCCCCCAGCGCCCTCTGTCGAATAATTGTATTGTATCATCTCTCGGAATGTAGGACCGGTAAGACCAATATATATCATGTCTCATTGTTTCACATCAAACCTTTCAAAAGTTATCAAGGTAAGGGTACCAATCCGCACTTATATTTGACATTTCAAATGGATATTGGGAATAAAACGTTCGAACGAAATTCGAAAAAATATGATGGTTGAAAAGAGAATTGAATTATCTGTTCAAGGATGCGCAACTTGACTCCCCATGCCATTTCAAATTTTCAAGTTGAAGTGCCCCTTTGCGACATCTATCGAGCAATCACAATTCATTCAATTTCAAAAAGTAGTATTATTCAAAACAGTTTTGTCTCATCGTTCTATGTCGAATCGTTCAAAAGTTAACAAGGGGGACTATAAAAAGTCGCTCTGTATAATGTAACAAAATAGTAGTATCGTTCAGTCAGCTGAACGAGTCAGTTCAGTATAGTGAGTTCTATAGTGAGTAGTGATTCAATGTGTCTGATCGTGACTACCTGAGACAAGCCTTCCCAAGCACTTTGAAGATTATAGCCGTCCAGATCATTAGAGGCCGTTCAATTGAAAAAGTGATTACCGGTGCAACTAACCCCAACCCGAAAGGATGAATGAGTATATCTACGCACTAAAACTAGCAGAACGGCGTCATCCTCAGATGAAGGATCTGCCGCCTTCTCGGATGACGATAGCCAAAACTCAACACCTCCCAGATGGAAGTAGACAAGGCCATTGCCGCCCCTGGCAACAAGGAGGCCGAAAAGCCAGTCCTAGACTCGTCACCACCAAAGCCAGCGTCAGTGCAAAACTCACCACCGAAAAACGAGGACATCATGGAGACGAACGAAAACGTCTCCAAGGAGAGAACCCTCTCAGTCTCCGTAGAAAAGGAGAACGTGAACGCGAACAACGACGACGGGTTCATCACCGTTAGCAACAAACGGAAAAGAGAGTCGAAACCTGAGACCCCAACAGCTGAAACCAAATCGGCCCCCGTCGCCAAAACGGTCCCCGTCGTGGCCAACGGAGGCCAAACCATCCTCGGGGGCCCCCCACACCCAGGAGGCGACTCAAAAAAACCACCCCCAGTCATCTTTAGAAATAAGTACAAGTGGCAGACCATCTCCGCCGAAATGGCCAGAAGGAAGATTAACTTCCTGAAGGCCAGGCTCACCTCCGATGGAATAACCATCCAGACGGAGAACGAAACAAGCTGGAGGGTAACCACAACGTTTCTGGAAGCAGGAGGGTATGAATTCTACACAAATTCTCTCAAAACAGAGATTCCATTGCACGCGGTGATCCGGGGAATACCGGAAAACACCAAGTCGGAGGACGTGGAGGAAAGCGTCCAGGATTCAGTCTTCACAGTCCTGGAATGTCACCAAATGACGTCGAGACGAAGCAAAAAGGCACTTCCACTGTTCCTAGTGAAAGTACCCAGGTCAGAATCCCACATCTTCACGCTTGACACCTGTGTCATGCTGAAGGTCAGAGTGGAACCTCAACGGCAAAGGACCGACGGATTCGTCTCCCAGTGCCATAAATGCCAGTGGTTCGGACACGCACAAAGGTGCTGCCATTCCACCACCAGGTGCGTGAAGTGCGGAGCAGAGCACGAGTCTTGCACCTGCACGAAGACCAAAGAGCAGCCAGCCACCTGCGCAAACTGTGGGGGCCCACACACGGCCAGCTTCAGAGGCTGTCCCAAATTCCCCAAACCCACGACAAGACCCACACAACAACAACAACCACGACAAACCTACCCACCACCACCACAAACACAGACAAACCAACCACCACGAAGGAAGCAGGGACCCAGGAACGCTGTGCCCCAAGCACCACAGGCACCACCAAAATGGGGGCCAACCAGGATAACGACGACGGCAACCACAACAGTTAACCAAGAACTGTTGGCCCCACCTGAAGCGTTCAAGAAACAACTTCTTGAGCTCTTCAAACAGAGTCGGGCTCCCGGAAACCTTAAATGCTGAGACAACCTCCGGAAAAACTCACAATATGCTCCTGGAACATCAGCAGCGCACTCGCCCGCAAGGATGAGTTGCACGAACTGATATCCAGAACAAAGTGGACATCATCGCCATCCAGGAAACAGCGCTGAAACCCCAGAAGAACTTCCATCTTCCAGGATTCACCTGCTACCGAACAGACAGACCCGGTTGTCGCACTCGCGGTAGCGCAGCCCTGCTGGTAAGGACCGGCCTCGAACAACACGAAGCTGAAAAACCAGAACTATCCCGAGGAGAAGCAGTCGCAGTAAAAGTGAAGGTCAGACACATAGGAATGCTAAGAGTCATCTCAACGTATATCCCGCCAGAGGGTAATTTACAAAGAGAAGACCTAGCAGAACTATTTCCAGACCATCACCCCACTGTAGCCATCAAAGACTTCAACGCGAAGTCACAGACATGGCACTGCAGAAACAACAATCCACGAGGCCGAAATCTGGAGAACTTGGTGGCCGACTACAACGACATCGAAGTAATAGCCCCCTTCGTACCCACCTACCTCGGACTAGCAAACCACACACCAGACTTTCTAGACATAGCACTAATACGGTCCATCCCAGCCAACACTGAGATGGAAGTAGTAGACGAAGGCTCCTCAGACCACAACCCAATCCTACTAACAATAGGGGAGGGGGACGCGGAACATGAGGAACCAGCTACCAGGAAGATCACCGACGGAAACCGATTCCAGAGAATCATACACGACTCCATAGGACACATACCACAAATACACACAAAGACAGACTTCGAAAGAGCAACAACACAGTTGCAACAAACTATCCAGAAAACCATAGAACGCAGCTCCAAGACCACACAAGCAACCAGGTTCAACTTCCAACTAGCACTAACCCCAGAGGTTAGTTAGGAACAGGCGCCGCTTGAAAAAGAGATACCAGAGAACACTGGCCCCCGAAGATAAAAGAAGAATGAACCAGGCAGGCAGGCAACTGCGGCTGGAACTCGAAGCTCACCAAACACAGCAATGGACAAACAGGATGACAGAAAGAGCACAAAAAGGTCAAGGCAGAAGGAAACCGTGCCCGCCACTCCACGGAGAGGGGGGCCTGGTCTACACTGACAACGGAAAGGCTGAAGCATTTGCGGACGCCAGTGTAGAGACAACCAGGTCAACCTAACCGACGAGGTGGAAGACATGGAATCCCGAGCTAGTCAGACTGTCAGGAGAATAAGACGGATCAATGATGCCGAGCACGTCCTTGAACCAACTTCGCCAGAAGAAATCAAGGACATCATCCGAAACCTTACTACCCGCAAGGCTCCCGGAGCAGACCAAATTTCGAATAGAGCTATAAAGGCTCTACCGAGAAAAGGAATTGCTGCCTTGACCAACATCGTTAATGCAGTACTCAGGCTCAGACACTTTCCACGACCATGGAAAGAAGCTACGGTTATCATGATCCCCAAACCCAATAAGAACCATGTGATGCCGCAAAACCACCGACCCATCTGCCTCACACCCTCGATGAGCAAGGTGGCAGAGCGAGTCATCCAGAGACGATTGGAACCACTCACGGAAGAACTCAACGTCCTACCAGACCAGCAGTTCGGCTTCCGACAAGGACACTCTACGGAAATGCAGGTCCTGAGGATAGTGGACTTTGCTGTAACAGGCTTCAACCTGGGCGGAGGACACAGGAGCCTTATTCCTAGACGTTTCTAAGGCCTTCGACAGGGTCTGGCACGATGGCTTGATCACCAAAATGGCAGACCTCGGATACCCCATAGTGAAGCTGATAGACTCCTGCGGGGACGGCGGTGCCAATATAAAGTTGGCAGCGACCTCTCAGCAGTGGGGACCCTAGATGCAGGTGTACCGCAAGGCGCAGTCTTATCTCCACACCTGTTCTCCATCTACACGGCGGACATCCCTGAGCCTGCTGACAACTTCAACAAGCTAGCGCTGTACGCGGACGACACAGCACTAGTGGCCAGATCGGTGAACGCAACGCAAGAAACCCGATACCTGCAAGATCAAGCAGACAAGCTGGAGGACTTGTTCAACCTATGGAAGATCGAGATCAACGCGGAAAAGAGCCAAGCAATACTTTTCACCAGAAGGCGAACAACACCGTCAGGACATGTCATCATGAATGACCAACGAATCCCATGGGCAAACGAGGTCAAATATCTTGGAGTCACCTTGGACAAAAGATTGACATGTAGGCAACACGTAGACCGGAGGCTCGGACTGGCGAAAGCAGCCCGAAAGAACCTCTACTCCCTCATAGGACGCAGTAGCAACATGGACCTCCAGTTAAAACTGCTCCTCATCAGGACCATCCTCCTCCCCATCATCCTGTATGCATCCGCCGTATGGGGTCAATGCGCACAAGATCCAGCTATTCTTGAACGTGAGCCTAAGAATGGCAGTGAACGCTCCCAGATACGTCCCGAATAGATTTATCTACAGGGACATGAATGTCAATCCAAACTTCATTGACGACCATCTTCGGAACCACGCCACCGCGACGTTCCTGAAGACGGACACCCACACGACCCCGGTGATTCAAGACATCCACGCGAACCTAAACCTGGACGATCCCAGGTTTAGAGAAAGGGAAAAGTATTTGCGACCAGTCTACCAAAAGGACCGTCCACCATCGAGGGTAGCACTCCGGCGCGTCAGGTGAGTAACAACTCAATACAAAACACGTAAGATCAACACACCCACATCACACCATACACTTACACACCCATCAAGAACATCACCACCATGCACACACAGCACAAGTCAGGCAAACATCAGATCAGATAACAAGGGGTTTAAAGCACTTAGAGGCTGACTTCATACCATTTCAATTTCGCAAACGTGCCATTCGCGAGTTGAGGACCGCTCCAAGGAGGAGCGGGGGAGGATGGAAGTGGACAGTAAATCTCGTTCTCACATAACATGAAGGGGATTTACTATCCATGGGCGCTCAACCTTAAGGGGGGCATGGTGTGTGTAACAAAATAGATACTCCAATAGTCATAATCAAGAGTTTTCGAATAATAGTCCATCATAAAAACTAGTAAGTATTATGATTCGTCGATGATATCACAGACAATTCATCAAGCCTTGGAACTTCAGGTGTTTCCACCCTATTCATCATTTTAAGTTTTACGACTTGCGACTGTCAGAGTAAATAATAATTGATAGTGGTATACATAGTCCCGAAGCCTAATATCAAGAAATTGTTGATATTTTATGGAGAAATGAGTCGATATAATTCATTTTTTCGGTACGGAAAAACCCAATACGATTCTTACGAAAAATCTAGTGCATCAATAAATAGATGACAGCAGAATTATGTGAATCAGGTGAAATAATAGTGTTGGTTTCATTTCTGAGTTTTCCTACAACTATCAAGTCAAATGTGCACCTCTGAGAATTTTTATTCGTTTCCGTAACATTGTGGTCACAAAAATCGACTATTTCTGAACTTCTGTTATGAAAATCGCTATTTCTTGATTTTTTACACCCAAGAAACATTGCATTCAATTATTCATCTTAGCGAAGTGAAACTTTCGTTGAATCATATTTTCATTTTCTATTAATGATTTAATATTATAAGCATTTTGTTACTGGGTTATTGTTCCAATATTCTGTCATAATTGTGCGCTTATTGCCTGTGATCGTTATATATTTCGTCGACTGTATTGAGTTGGATTTTCCAAGTTTAATAATCCTTTATTGGTATAATGGAAACAAATCGTTACAGAAAAAGTGATGAAAAATGAGATTGCTTGTCATTCTGACAACCCTACTGTTGTTGTTATATGAAGAAAAAAAAAATGAAACAGCAGAACGGAACAGTTCACAGAACAAAGCTGATTTCAAGAATTCGCAATACGCGATATTTAGTGGACATAATTTAGTAATTGGTCTAGTAAAGAGTCCGTTCATTGTACGAATTTTCACAATTCGAACATTTTTATCGGGTCCTGGCATTACTTCTATAATACTTTGACCCATTTTGGTTTATGTTGAAGTCTATTCAAATATTATACCGACCAACGTTTCCAAAATATCTTCCTCATTTTTTGACAGCATTCCCAGGTTTTCAGCCCATTATCAGGAACATCAGTACTATTAGTTTCCGAAAAAGAGATTGACGACTCTTCTATTAAATAAATAATAGTTTAAAAAAACTAAAGAACACGCTTTTATAGAAAACCAGACAAAAAAAATAAAAAATAAAAATAAAAAATTATTTTATAAAAAAAAAGCGTGGGGTGCATGGTATCGCCTCGGTGTGTAATGTACTATATAATTATTGATACCATGCACCCCACGCTTTCTTTTAAATAAAATTTTTTTTTTTAATTCTCTATTTTTTTAGTCTGGTTTTCTACAAAAGCGTGTTCTTTAGTTTTTTCAAACTATTATTTATTTCCTACTTTTTAGTGTGGTTTATTCATGAAAGCGTGTTTTTAATTTTTTTTTTAAACCATTATTTTCATAATTTTTCTGCAATTTAAAAAATGGAATAATCTTATCGAATTAGGTAATCATAATCTCCGACCCCAAAAACCCCCACATACCAATTTTGAATAGAATCAGACCATAATCACAAAACTCGGCCGCCATTTTAAAGCCGCCATCTTGAATTTTTCAATTTTCACAAAAGAATCATAATATTCGACCCCAAAAATTCCCACATACCAATTTTGAATAGAATCATACCATAATCACAAAACACGGCCGCCATCTTGAATTTTCCAATTTTTACAAAAAATCATAATATTCGACCCCAAAAACCCCCACATACCAATTTTGAATAGAATCAGACCATAATCACAAAACTCGGCCGCCATCTTGAATTTTCCAATTTTTACAAAAAATCATAATATTCGACCCCAAAGACCCCCACATACCAATTTTGAATAGAATCAGACCATAATCACAAAACTCGGCCGCCATCTTGAATTTTCCAATTTTACAAAATAATCATAATATTCGACCCCAAAGACTCACACATACCAATTTTGAATAGAATCAGACCCTAATCACAAAACTCGGCCGCCATTTTGGAGCCGCCATCTCGAATTTTTTTATTTTTACGAAAGAATCATAATATTCGACCCCAAAAACCCCCACACACCAATTTTGAATAGAATCAGACCGTAATCACAAAACTCGTCGACCATTTTGGAGCCGCCATCTTGAATTTTCCAATTTTGACAAAAGAATCATAATCTCCGACCACGAAAACCCTCAGATACCAAATTTGAAGCGAATCGGGCCATAATCACAAAACTCGGCCGCCATTTTTAAGCCGCCATCTTGTTTTTTCTTCACACAAAAATTTCTCAATGCATTGTCACCGGAATTATGTGCACCTGCCAAATTTCAAATCATTCGGACGTCTGGAAGTGGGTCAAAATCGCGCCCATACAAACAAACAAACAAACATACAAGTGAAGCTAATATAAAGCGTGTAAAAATGACTGGGTGTGAGACACGAGAAATCTTCTGAATCTGTTGAAATAGGAGAGAGGGGCCTAGAGATCAATATGGCTTCAATTTTACATAAAAGAGTTGTGACTTGTTCAAAATTCAGAATACTTCTTCCCATAACCCGTTTGAGATGAAATTTTTTAGACTTTATGCCAGCCTCCCACAATCCTCCCCAGTGTGGACTATTGGAGGGTATGAAGTTCTTTTTTTTTTCTCTGGTAGATGAATAATCTTCAACAAAATTTTCTTTTTCTCGGAAATAATCATATACTTGTCTAAGTGAGTTATTAGCACCCTGGAAATTCGTTCCATTGTCGCTGTATATGATTTAAGGACATCCACGGCGAGCAATGAAGCTTTTGAGAGTTGAAAGAAACGCCTCTGTTGATAGACTGGAAACAAGTTCGAAATGAACTGCCTTTGTAACCATACAAACAAACAACGAAATGAATGCTTTGGAGATCACTGCTTTTCGAAGATGAGATTCCTTAACTCCAATAGGACCACCAGAGTCAACTCCTACTTTGAGAAAAGGACGTACTATGGAAAGTCTATCAGAGGGTGATGAAGCCACTATTTGTTGAGATGAAAGTACTTTAAACCTAAAACATGGAACGCAATTTTAAACTTCTCTTTTAATTGGTCTCAAACCATTTATCGGCCAAAATCGTAATCTAAGATGAGCGAGAACCGTTTGTGCGCCTGCATGAAGTGAATCTAGATGTTTTTGTTTATAGAGCAGTTTCACAACATGGTTTTTTGGGGGTATAATCATAGGATGCTTTCGAGAAAAGGATAAATTGAATTGAGATAACCTTCTTCCTACAGAAGTATACCATCGTCATCCAAAAATGGACTTAATTGTGCTAAAGTACCTGATTATATGAATTCTTTCGATTCAATATCTCCGATTTCCTTCATGAAATGATGACCTTGAATACACCTTACTATAACCTTCAAAGAACTTTGCAATTCATCAATATGAAGAGAACCATTCAATTTGCGTTTAACCTTAGAACAATTATTTGCGAATCGAAAACAATATGCTATTGTGCGTTGAAGTCGACAAAAATTCGAAAAATTGGAAAATTCGTTCGAAGAAAACGAGAGTTACCAACCTTTGTTCGGAAAGAGAATCCATTTCTATCGGAAAGAAATTCATATGCTCCAAATAATATTTTTTTAAAAATGTTGGTCCGTACCACCATTGTTCACAAGATATCAAAGAGATTAGATTCAAACCACGAGAAATGTGATCAGCGGGATTTTCTCCAGAAGACACGTGTTGCCATTCAACATTAGGAGTAAGCTCCTGTATCTCTGATACTCGATTACATACAAATGTAGGTACATCCTAGTAGGTACATAAAACAATTTGAGAGTCTCACTACAAAACTATTTTTGATCTGAAAGATCGAACATAATTTATGACATAACTTAGCCATAAGTAGAGCACCGGATAATTCCAGTTTTGCAAGTGAGATTATTTTTTGTGGAGTCACCCTTGATTTCGAACGAATCAACCTACAACTGACTTTCCTGTTAGAGTAAATAGTTTCCAAATAGAAACATGTTCCATAAGCCTTAAGAGATGAGTCTGAGAACCCCTGTTATTCAAAATACTCTATTTCATGTGAGGAATCTTAAGATTATCAAGAAAACGTGAATCTTTTGAAAATGTCTTCCATTTTGGAGGTAGAGTCCCAGTCTAATTTACGATTCCACATGTTTTTCCAACCACTATAATTGGACCTATGAAGCCTAACGGATCGAAAAATCTTGCAATATGCGAAAGAACATCTCTTTTTATCAGAGGTATATTTTCATCGAATGTAAAACCACCAACCTTGAACTTATCTAATGAAGGTTGGCAAGAGATTCCTAAAACCTTATTTAAATATCCATCTCTGTGAAGTTTAACATCTTCATAGGATCTTTGACCTTCCTGAGCATCAAGAAAATCGACAACATTCGATACCCACTAACAAATCTATTACTTCGTCACGTAACTGTCCAAGTTCCTGAAGAGAATTAGTTCCTGCAAGAGAAGATCCTGTGATGCTTGTGGGTGTGATATGTTTCCATCATTCGCTAGCTGAACCAAACACCTTGTAGAGAGAAACGGAGCATAGTTCGTTCCATACGTAACTGTTTGGAGTTTTATACACCTTAATTCATTTTCTGGATGATCGCGCCATAAAATATTTTGTAAATGTCTATGATCAGGATGTATGAATACCTGTCTGAACATTTCGACCAAATCCGCTGTGAAAACGAACCTAAAAGTACGAAACCTACATACAATGTCAAATAAATCTGACTGAACAGTGGGACCTTTCAACATGACATCATTCAATGAAACACCCTTCGTGGTTTTCGAATTTCGAAATTATTTTTCAAATTTCTGTCAAGCTTACTACAGAAAATATTAATCAATCATAAATCCCAAGAACCTATTACTTTTATACCTAGTGCTTCCAAAGCGTTGATTTTTGTCTAATTAGACTATTGAAATCACGAAGTCCATTTAAACCTTCGATCAAAGTAGCTTCCAACAACCCAATGATATGATAATTTATTGCTGGCAATTTCTTGTCGTATTGAGTTTTCAACAGATCCAGAGCCTTACTATAGTTGTCATGAGAAATATTTAATTCACGAATAAGAGAAAGCGGTTCTCCTTTCAAAAATGATTTCAAATATACAAACTTTTGAGATTTTTCCAATAAATTATCGTTATGAACAGAAGCCGTGAATAAATCTATGAATGTACGCCACTCTCCATAATTTCCATCAAAAGTTGGAGTATTCAGATTGGGAAGTTTAACAGCTGGTTGCGGGGGTTGTGAATTCATTCCTAAAATACCCGTATGATGAGCATGTGTTCCGTTATTAGCAGAATCCATATAATGTTTTTGAATCAGAGTTTTTATTTTGCTATGAAGAGAAATATATCGATTTACTATCGCTTGCCTATCTTCAAACTGCAATGAAATTTGATCATCATCATTTTCATCGATGGAAACTTCTATTTCCTTCTGATCTGTATCATATTCATCAAATGTCTTTACCAGAAGAGATTCTCGAATAATTAATTCATTGACATCTATAATTGAATCAGGTGTAAGTGAATTTGCGAGATTTTCAATTAGAATAATTGTTCTCTTATAGCAACCCCTTGCCCTATTTCTTAGTGTACTCATTTTCTCCTTGTTCTGTAACAATTCCGTTCACTTCACAAATAAATAACCTATTCCTACCTTGAATTCAAATCTTTCAACTGTCCTGTATACCTTATCAATTATGACATAACTTTGACAGATGGCAAAGCTTTCCTAATTTGAATTTTATGTTGATAAATTCTATGAAATGAATAAAAACTACCTATCTTAACTAAGAACTTCCAGTGAAATGAATATATCTTGAAGATTAATACACCAACCAGCTTCTGCACTCTATTCGAAGCGAATGAAAAATATCGGAAGTTCTGACCTCGCAGTTTATATCCTTTTGCCTTTCGTAGATTCCACTTGAAGAGACATATCCTTGAAGGGTAAATATAAAGTTACCCACACATTCACTCTGAATATGTGGAAATTTTTTTCTTACGTGTTTTTGCCTCCTGAACAAGAATCCGGAGGAAAAATGCGGCGGGCTCATACCGTTCCCGAGTTAGAGAACTTCAAAAAAAATTAACCTCATTTTCAAGCACCGTTTTCTCGCACAAAACTCACTCAAAATACCTCCTTCTTTTCACCAGCATAAACAATACACCCTAAATCATTATTTTCGGCACAACTCTGCACAAAATATCGTCGTTTTTATCGAAAAAATCCTGAGACTGAGGTTTTCTTCAGTGAATGAGGGTGACTTTTTCTTCAGAGAATGAAACCTTCCTTTCCTCCTTCTTGGTTGTGCCTGATGCCGACGTCCATACCATCATACCGTCCGGTTCGACTGGACCATTTTGATAGTTATATATTTCGTGGACTGTATTGAGTTGGATTTTCCAAGTTTAATAATCCTTTATTGGTATAATGGAAACAAATCGTTACAGAAAAAGTGATGTAATATAAAATTGCTTGTCATTCTGACAACCCTACTTTTTTTATTATATAAATAAAAGATAAACGAAACAGTAGAACGGAACAGTTCACAGAACAGTTTCTGATTCCAACAGCCTGACTAATAATAATAATAATATAATAAAAATTTCATTTCCTCAAGACAGTTACAAACCATATGGAAAAAGTCAGTTGCTTACATTCAAAATGTTTATATATCCACACACGTAAATTTTAAATAAAATAATACTAAAAAAAAAATTGACTTCAAAGCAGGCTGCTACGACAAATATTCATCCAGTCTATAAAAACACTGTTCTGTCGAAAAGGATTTCAACTTAAGTTTGAATGATTGTTTTGTGAAGCATTTCTTCACATTTGAAGGGAGCATTGTATATTCTAGGAGCCATATGACTGGGAGATTGGTGAGTTATCTCGAATTTTCCAAATGGAATTGAAAAATCATTTTTTTGTCTCGTATTGAAATTATGATTTTGTTTGTTCCTCACATATATTTCATCATTATTGTCAAATACTAGCATACTCATCTCTGACATGACTAGACATGGCAATACTAATTTTTTCAGTTTTTCAAATATATCTCTGCATGAATCAATCTGTGAAAGCCCCGTCATTGATCGTAAAATTCGTTTTTGTGCAACGAAGATATCTTTTGCTAAGGTAGATAAACCCCAAAATATTACACCGTATCGTAGCCTACTCTAAACTTGTGCATAGTAGAGTTGTGTCAATTGATCTATATTGAGTACATGCCGCAAATTTCTGAATTGAAAGGCAATCGAATTCAACTTTGAGATTAGGTAATGGGAGTGAGCCTTCCAATTCAGATTTTTATCTATCCGTAATCCTAGAAAAATGGTTTGATCCGAACTAGTTGAAATCAATGTACTCGATTTGTCCGACTGAAATGACAACTCATTACATTCTTTTTGGATATGGTGGAACCTCAGTGCTAGCGTTTTCGAAGTATTCAGAAACAAATAATTTGCTGGAAACTATTCATTCAAAGAAATCAACACCTCTTTGCATTTATCACGCAAGGAAGAGTCCATTTTTTCCGATATGATTAACGACGTATCATCAGCGTACATTGTGAAGGATGCAGGCCCAGAAAGTTTGTCCAAGTCATTAATACAGAAAAGGTCCCAATATGGACCCCTGAGGGACACCAATATCTGTTTCAGTTTGCTGTGAGAAATGATTGTTGATTACTACATACTGTGTACGTTTGAGTATAAATTATTTTATCCAATCTAGAGAACAACCTCTAATTCTATGCCTATACAACTTTTCCAGAAGTATGTCGTGATTGATACAGTCAAATGCTCTGCTGAGGTCACAGAAGATTCCAACAGGGCATTCTCCCGCTTCAATATATTCTATTATTTTTTGATAATAAGAAAACACTGCGGTCTTCGTAGATTTTTTGTTCAAATATCCATGTTGGTTTCTCGAAATATTCTTGACAAAATGACATTAGTCTATCTAAAGAGCAGTACTAGAATACTTTGGAAAAAGTTGATGGTACTGTGACTGGTCTGTAATTTTCAAGGCTCCGACGACAGTTCTTTTTATACACAGGTGTTATTTTACCGCATTTCAGCAATTCTGGAAAAGCGCCAGAAGACAATGAGAGATTTACCATAAAAGTGAGTGGCAAAATAAGTTCTGATGGGCACTTTCTCAATAGAATTGTAGGTACCTCATCCGATCCTGAAGAAAATTTATTTTTTAATTTTTATTAAGATTTAAGTAGCTGAAATGATCCGTAATCCTTCCGGATGGGATGTAGTACCTGCTAAGTGTTTTTTGGTGAGTACTCGGTAGTTTCTCATTCCAATCCTCTGCAAATCTCCACTAACAAGACATAATTTGATATAATTGATAAAAAGAATATTGAATTTTAGGGTATAAATTCATTTAAATTCCTCATTGAAGGGACTTTAATGGGTTTCATGAAATTAATGACTCAAAATCATCTACACGGATTTTTTTTAATATTAGGACTTGTTTCGGACCTTCGAAGCTCCATCTTCAGCCGATACTTAAAATCTAAAAAGGAGGGGTAAGATCAAATCCAAAGCCATACCGCTGTTCCACATTCAAGAATGAATCATAAAACAATTGCTGATTGCTACTGAAGTCCACTGAAATGGTTTCTTGGCAGTAAAACCGAGGTATGGCTCCATATTTGGAACATATTTCCGTTGAGTGGGAACCCCTTTTACATGAATTGTGTAAACTTCCCAATGTAAGTGAGTTGAAGAACAAAATGTGATACTTTTGCAACTCAACGCGCTTGTGATTTCCACATCTTTTTCTGAATTCAAATTTAATTTGCCACACAAAATCGAATTATATAAAGATTTTTTCTCAAATCAATGAAAATTGATAGGACAATTTTTTCTTGATTTTCAATATGAGAATATTATATTTTTCTTTTTGCACCAATTGTTACGCATTATCATGTGAATCATTGATTTGAAATAAGTTCGGATTTATCAAAAAATGGCTTCGATGAACACTCCGCTGTCACTTGTTCGCGTAAAGAGAACTGGGTTTTTCCACTTCGTCATTTCACCATTTTTGCTTCTTCTTCATTTTTGAACATTTAAAAAGAGTTTTCCGAACTTTTGTTAAATTTACGAGATATCATTCCAAAATCACATCAAAATAGTAAGCAGAAGACATTTACTTATACTGTTAAATCTTTGGTGAAACAAATTCAACAAATAATAAACATTAAAATTAATCCGAGCAAGTATTCTGACTTTTTGTTTTTATTGATCTCCAAACTTCCTAGAAGGTCGAGTTTACAAGTTTTTTTATATGTGATGTTCCAAACTCGTTAACAAAATCTACCTGCTATTTTGACCCTATATGGCCTATTAAAAATATGGGCAACCTGCCTTCTTAAATTGTGTATTTATTGGTTGTTCTACAAATTTAAAGCAGCTTTGCATAGGATAAAATTTGTATGTGGATGGTACTTTCGTCTAATACACAAGAATTTTTTTGCAGTTGTTCACCAGACACACACCACAACACTGTTCTACTAATAGATTCTATTATTTATTCCCCAAACCCAATAAAGTATAATCTGTAGTGCTTTACGGTAATTTATACGGTTAGCGAAGTTATCGACTGGTTTTTACGCGGAAATAGTTTTCACTCAATTATTTACTTTATTGGGGAATCATATTCATATATTTTGATATGTATGATTTTGAACGCACCCTATATTTTGTGTCGGAAATGAATTCATTCAACTGAGAATGGATATACTATATTTAAATCAAGAAAGCTAGTTTAAATTATAATTAGTTTTATAAAAAAATAATTTTATGGAAATGGAAAGATTGTAAAATAATAATGGTACAATATTAATGAAAGAGGATTTCGTTATAAAAATAGACTTGCTTTTTGAATAAATTTAAATAAAATATATAGACCAAACAGATCATTAAAATATAAAAATATATTTGTTCTTAAAATAAATAAAATAAAAATATTTTCTAGTATTGAATGATCTATAAAATTAGGACTGAAACGGTGTACATTGCAAATCTCATTCATTTCGAAGTTGGATTTTTTTTTGAAAATCAATTATAATTTTGAAATTAATATTTTTTATACAAAAATTACCTTTTCCTCTTTATCCACTTGCCCCATGAAAAAGGTAAACATATCTAGCTCAATTCAGTATTATTATTCTAACTATTGTTCAAATCTTTTCAGCTCCTCTTTATTATCTGCTATTAAAATTATTAGTTGTTATTTATTCCAAAGTGGCAAATAAGGAAATTTACTTCGAAACGTTACTGTTATTTCTGAATTTTTAGTTAGGAAGTAGAATTTTTTTCGAGTTGTATCACTGAAAATGGTTCAGCAAAGTAATTCAAGACGAAAATATATCAAAAATATATGATATATATATTTTCCTTGAACTTTCTTGTAGACACACTTAATGGACGTATATTCATCAAAAAGGGATGATCATATATAATAACTTAATCAAATTACTTGTAACTGTACGTTACTAAAAGATGTTTTTTTTTCCTTTTTTCAAAATTTACATAATGTAACAAATTAAATTAACTAACATTCATAAAAAAATATTTTTTTTTCAGGTAGAGAAAACCCAAAGAATGCAGGTCAATGTACAACTGCTTTCTAAAAAACAATCCTTTTTTTTATTATGCAAAATAACGTAATGAGAAACCTTGAAGGGAACCGTTTGATACTGAAATTTGAATAACATGAGACTTTCAATGGAATATTTGGTTTCATAGCTTACTACGATAAAAACTGAATGTCCCCCTTATTTTCCTATACAAGTTCTCTTTCTTGCTAAGTTGCTCTCCAGAAGAAAAAAAAAAGTGATCTCATAATGATTGTGTTTCATTCTAATGTTTGTCGAAGTTAGAAATAGATAGACACTTATATATTTCAACAATATATTTTACATCATGTAGGGAGTGTTTCGTAGAAAAGCTCCTACAAATTTTTTTTTTTGTTTCAGGTGCAAATTTTTTTTGCGGCAAATGTGGAAAATGTTTCAAAACCAAAAGAACTCTGCGTCAACATGACAGAGTCTTTTGTGACAATCAACCCAGTTTCGAATGTCATCGGTGTCCATATAGAGCCCAAACTCGTGGAAATTTAAAGAGACACCAGATTCGTCTCGCTCATATGAACAACAGTAAGAAGAAATCAAATAGGAAATCCTAGACAACTGCCATATGGTACTAGATATTATCAGGAAAATAAAGTTTTTGAAAAATTTTCAATGTTTCATTAGAATTCGTTTTTCATAAATTATTACACAACAAAATAAATAGTACTGAAATACTTGGGAAATCAACTTCAATGTACCATATTTCCGTACAAGACATATGAGAAGCATATCATCAGAACGCGTTTCGTCCTCTTTGGGACAAAATCGGGGTCAATATGATTGTAGGTTGGATGCCCATATTCGAAACATCAAATCACATGCTGTCCCAGCGTTATTTAAATGCGAACACGAATCACCAAATCAAACCGCGTTATGTCCATCGAAATCAAGGATCAAGAAAAATACCAAAGCGAAAACATAAAAGAGAACAGGAGTACGAAAACAGGCGAGGGTGGAAAACGGGCGTCGAAGGTTGTATATAGTTGATGGAATTAGTATGAAATCATCAAATTCAATACCTTCCTCGAATATTATTATCACAGATGCAACAAAACGCATTATGTCCAAGAATTATAATTGTTTTTCTGGAAACTCTTATTGCTTTTCATTTAAATATGGTCAATATTCAGATCTATGCTTTGTCCTGGTTACGAACTCCATTCTCGATTCAGGTTCAAAGGTGGAGTTTGCCTTTACGCCAAGGCTAACCTTTCATGCCAGCGTGAAGAGAGTTTGGAACCGAAAGACTTTGATGTGATGTGGTTCAAGCTATCTGATACCAAACTGACTAAGTTCCTCTGCTGCCTTTATCTATCACCTAATGAACCTTCATATAACGACCTCTTTGAGTTTTTATCACTCAAACTGGACTACATTCAGGAGAACCATCCAACAGCTGAAACCATAATCATGGGAGATTTTAATGTACATAACGCTGCCTGGCTCAAATTCTCTAACAAAACAGATGATGCAGGTCGTCAAGCCGAGGCCTTCGCCATCACTCATGGTCTAGAACAACTGGTCGAGCTACCAACCCGCATCCCTGATGTCAACAACCAGTCTGCCAATACACTAGATCTTTTCCTCACCACCAATCCTGACCCGTATAGAATAGAAGTTTGTGCCCCACTTGGAAACTCTGACCACACCCTCATCTCCACAACATGCTCTTTCCATTTACCATCGAGCTGCACAATACCACCCCGTCTCATGTGGCATTACAATTCGGCCGACTGGGAAGGTCTTCGTATGTTTTTCTCAGCGTTTCCATGGAAGAGAGTTTGTTTCTCTTCAGTAGATCCAACACGATGTGCTGAGACAATTTCTGAAATCATCATGTTGGGGATGCAAACTAACATACCGAATACCGAAAGAAGAACATCATCCGATAAGACCTGGTTTAACAGAAACTGCTCTAGAGCTGTGGCTTCCAAACAGGCAGCATACCATCGATGGCTAAAAATCCGGGCCCTGAGACCAGAGCAGCATATGTCGAGGCTAGAGGCATATGTAAAGAGACAATAGAATGCTCAAAAGATGCCCACAAAGCCAAAATAAGATCAAAACTTGCTGAATGTCCTAACGGATCCCGTTCATTTTGGTCTTTCGCCAAAGCTGTGGGAAGAAATTTCACTTCCAGCTCATTTCCTCCCCTAACCAAAGAAGATGGAACACTAGCAACGACTGCCCAGGAAAAAGCCAATATCTTTGCGCACCTATTTGCTGGAAATTCCACTCTAGATTCATCGGGAAAACAACCCCCGAACATTACACCTATTGACAGTCACATGCCCGAGATCACCTTTCGCCAACGTACTATCAGAAAGATTTTGCTGGGTCTCAACACAAACAAAGCCTGTGGATCTGACGGAATCCCGCCGATTGTTCTCAAGAAATGTGCCCCCGAACTAACACCTGTTCAAAGGTCATGGAAAAAGCCATCAACATCGAGCTCATGAAATATCTGGAAGACCGTCCAATTGGAAAATTGCAAGAGTACAGCCAGTCCCTAAAAAAGGCAAAAAGGCCCTACCTAGCAACTACAGACCTATCGCACTGCTATCTATTATTTCAAAGGTCATGGAAAAAGCCATCAACATCGAGCTCATGAAATATCTGGAAGACTCAGGAATTGTCAACGATAGGCAATATGGCTTCCGCCATCAGAGATCAACTGGTGACCTGCTCGCTTACGTCTCACATATATGGCAGCTATCTATTGAAAAGCATGGAGAAACTTTAGCTGTGGCATTAGATATCTCCAAGGCGTTCGATCGAGTTTGGCACCAGGGACTCCTCGCCAAGCTTCCGTCTTATGGCTTGCCCCTCAGCTGTGTTCTCTGCTTGCTAGTTTTCTCCCAAACAGGTCTCTTCATGTAGTGGTCGATGGAGTTTCATCTGACACTCTACTCATAAATGCTGGTGTTCCGCAAGGATCTATTCTCGCACCAACACTATTTCTACTTCACATCAACGACCTGTTGAAAGCAACTTCATGTCCAGTACACAGCTTTGCCGATGATAGTACCCTCCATACCGCTTTCTCTTCCAGGGCCCCTATATCAGCCCGTGAAACCAGAAATGAACGAGGAAGAAATGTTAATAATATAAATATGGACTTGGCAACAATTCTCGAATGGGGATCTAATAACTTGGTGGAATTCAATGCAAACAAAACACAAGCATGTCTTTTCTCTAGAAAAGCCGATCTCACTGTGCCTAACATAACTTTGTCAGGAGTAACCATACCACTGAAGCCATCCATATCGATGCTTGGTATTACTATCAGCAATAACCTTTCCTGGGAAAATCACGTGAGGTCCATTGCCAAAAGTGCATCCCAAAAACTTGGTTTTCTGTTTCGTGCCAAGGCACAGATCCGACCTGTACTGGAATACTGTTCCCATATTTGGAGTGCGGCACCTAAACATATCCTGAGGCTATTGGATTCTGTCCAAAAAAGGGCAATTCGTCTCGTCGGTGATGCCTCGCTTACAAACTCGCTCACTTGTCTGGAACACCGTAGAAAAGTTGGCGATTTGTCTCTATTTTATAGATATTTTCATGGGCGATGCTCTTCTGAAATATCAACAATCGTTCCTGCTTTGGCAGTCTCTTCGAGATTAACCCGTCAAGTTCAGTCATCACACCCCTTCGTGGTCACTTTGGAAACCTGCAGAACATCACTTTCCAAAGACTCGTTCATCCAACGAACAGCGAGGCTTTGGAACTCATTGCCTAGGGAGGAAAAAAAAAAAAAAATCCTTTTTAAAAAACCCCCCCTTCTTTCCAGGTTCCCATGTTTCTGAAATTAAGGAATCCCTTTTGGGGAACCAAAAAAAAAAAAAAAAAAAAAAAATACACCCATTGGTATTACGATAAAAAATTGCCTTACGACATAGTGTTTATCAATAAATAGTTTTTACTGAAAAAACGGTTGTGTGGGACATAATGCGCTTTGATAAGTTGCTCCCCATATGTGGACCTTCACAACATTATTAAACTATTGCAATGTAACAAAACATTTTATTAGAGCTCCGCTACTTAGAACGGCTAAAGGAAATTTAGAATAACTTTGGTACGTCCCTGACTATAGGGGTTACATTTTCATGTTAGTTCAATCACGGTCTGATTCATGAAATAATTCCTAGTTTATTAAATAGTTGTAAGTACCCAACGATACTGGAAAGAGCAGAAAACTAAGGGAAAGAAAGAGCTAACTCCTTTCTGCACCGTTCAAAAATGAAGAAAGGCTTGACGCACTGTTTTGATGGAAGGGTAAAAGAAGTGTCGATAGTAAAAAGCATAGTTTTTTTTTCAACAAGAGGCAAAAACTCAATGAGTTTTCTCGTCCAGTTCTTAGATGAAACGGACAAAAACACCGCCTTTCTTATTACTTTTCTTATCCACGTTCCTTATAAATTCAAAAGATATATAAAGCAAGATTTAATACGGATCATCTACTTTTACTTCCAGTCCCAGAACAAGCAAGTAAACTTTAACTGTGAGCCGCGATAAAGTAAATTATTTGAATAGTAGTAGTAGTGGTAATAGTGAAAAAGCAGTTTTCCAGTAGTGCTGATGTAGCCGTAAGTTAAAATGTCAAAATATTTTTCCTGATATCAATTAATTATTTATGATATATTCCGGTAATGTATATCCCGATAAGCGTATTTCCTGAACATTTCATTTTCTCGTGATCGAACGACATACGATTATCTTCATTTCTTTTTGGTGTACATATAATGATGTACCAGAATTACGATTTGGCTTATTAACCGATTAGTTGGTAAAATTGAAATAAATACGTTGTCAAAACAGATGTACATTTTCATGAAAAATATTTCAGAGACAAGCTTTTATTATGCACTTTTTGATGTTCTTGAAAAGAAAATTAATTTCTTTCATTGTTTGAATCTGTTACTCACAGAATAACCGAGATCAAACAATGAAATACATAATTTCTTCCTTTTTAGTGCATTTGTATAATAAAAGCTTGTCTTAATTTTTTTATCATTTTATTTTTAACTTTTTGATTATGTTTATATTAACAACTAATGAAAGCTTGTTTTGTTTTTATTTTTGTTAATTCATTTTGTATTTTTCAGTATTTATGATGGTAAATAATTTCTATCTGATTAATTTTCGAATTTTGACAAAAAATCATAATTTCCGACCCCAAAAACCCCTAGATACCAATTTTGAATAGAATCGAACCATAATCACAAAAGTTGTACGCCATATTGAAGCCGCCATTTTGTGTTTTTTTCCAACAAAATGTCATGATGCATTGTCACCGGAATTATGTACACCTGCCAAATTTCAAATCAATCGGATGATTAGAAGTGGGTCAAATTCAACTTGCAAGATTTGATTACAGACAGATACACAGACAGACAGACACCGAGACAGGTGGAACTGAAAATAAAAGCTTGTTAAAAAAATATTTGACCCCGAAAACCCCCACATGCTAATTTTGAATAGACGGACCATAATCACAAAACTCGTCCGCCATTTTGGAGCCGACATGTTGAATTTGAATTTTTTTACAATCAACTCATAATCTCCGACCTCAAAAACCCCTAGATACCAATATCGAAAATAGTTAGAGAGCCGCGGGTTTAAAACCGCGATGAGAAGCTATACGTCTTCCGTTTGGTGGGATGAAAGTCCATGCCTCGAGGACTCCAAATTCCAAATATTTTTGAAATCGGGCGGGGCCCACTCCAGTACGAAAAGAAAATGTCTATCGACTTCTTCGACGATTTCTATATGTCTTCCGTTATAATAATTTCATTTAGAAAGTGACAAGTAATCATCTGACACAGCGGAAGACGATTTGGTTTAGGCGCACTACTCGAAACCTATTTTTGAAAATTTTGGGCCCTATATATGCTTAATTTTGTGTTCCTTTACTATGTTATGGTCTTCACATCGGGAAAATCCGAGTGCAAGACTATTTCAGTAGGGCCCGGCCTCAAACAAATTGAAAACCTCGCGAGAGCGGCTAAGTTGAAAAATCGAAAACTGCACTTGGGTTCAATCTTAAGCTTCCAAATTCTGCATGGAGCTTCTTCAGGAGCCAGAAAATCTAATTTACAAAGAAAATACTTTTTGGCCAATTTTTCACCCTTTCCCACCCCTTTAAATTTCCTCTATTTTCTATGTTTATTCCTGGTAATCTTTTTCGTTTGAAAATTCCTCTCATCGATAATTCAGTGTATGAAGTTCAATAAACTTACCTCAACTAGTAGTTGATGATAATAGGAATACATTTCAACTCCTATATAAGGGCAGCTCGCCCCCGCCGGCTCAAAAAATCTATTTGAGAGAGGAAGAGCACATAAATGAACTTAGGGAGATCAATGAATGCCACCAAATGAATTCTTTGGCGTTAGGCTCGTTGATTGTTTATAAGTTTATTAATTTATTTTTTGGTAAGAATTGTTCATAACTTTATTTATAAACCGTTAACGAGCCTAACGCCAAAGAATTCATTTGGTGGTATTCATTCATCTCCCTAAGTTCATTTATGTCCTCTTCCTCGCTCAAATAGATTAATTGAGCCGGCGGGGGCGAACAGCCCTTATATAGGGATTGTAATATATTCCTGTTATCATTAACTTCTAGTTAAGATGAGTTTATTGAACTTTAAAAACTGAATTATCGGTGAGAAACATTTTCAAACGATAAAGATTAGCAGGAATAAACAGAGAAAATAGAGGAAATTCAAAGGGGTGGGAAGGGGCGAAAAGTTGTCCAGAAAGTCTTCCATCTGGAAATTAGGTTTTATGGCCCCTGAAAAAGCTCCAGGCAAAATTTGGAAGCTTAAGATTGAACCCAAGTGCAGTATTCGATTTTTCAACTTAGCCGCTCACGCGAGTTTTTCAATTCATTTATTTGGTCAACCCTGAGGCCGGGCCTTACTAAAAAAGTCTTCTACTCGGATTTTCCCGATGTAAAGGCCATAACATAGTGAGGGAACACAAAATTAAGCATACAGTAGACGTCGGATTTTTGCGATAATCGATTTGGGGCCCAAAATGTTCAAAAATAGGTATCGAGTAGTGCGCTTCAACCAAATCGTCTTCCGCTTTGTCAGATGATTACTAGTCACTTTCTTAACGAAATTATCATAACGGAAGATATATAGAAACCATCGAAAAAGTCGATAGACATTTCCCCTTCATACTGGAGAGGGACCTGCTCGATTTCAATTTTTTTTTGAATTTGGGGTTTTTGAGTGATGAACTTTCACATCACCAAACGGAAGACGTATGCGAGTCATCGCGTCTCAGAACCCGCGGCTCTCTAACTAATAGAATCGGACCATAATCACAAAAATTGGCCGCCATATTGAAGCTGCCATTTTGTTTTTTTCCCAACAATAATGCTTTGTCACTGGAATCATGTACACCTACCAAACTTAAAATCAATCGGACGATTATAAGTGGCTAAAATTCAACTTGCATGATTTGATTACAGACACACACACACCGAGACAGGTGAAACTAAATAAAAGCCGTTAACAAGAAATTTATGAACTACATTGTTATATATATATATATATATATATATATATATATATATATTTATATATATATGAGCTTCATCAGACTATTGATAGTGACATCTATAATCTGTGCGGTGAAGCTTAAACCTAATATCGTGGAATTTTAATATCACGAGATTTCGTGCACATTAACAGGTCACTAACGAATTGTCAGATAGGCCTACCCACGATATCAATAGTCCTACTCCTTCCTCATGCGTTTAACGCAAACAAATATCGGAATCTATATATATATATATATATATATATATATATATATATATATATATAGATCTAGTTAGACTAAGTTACTTTGTGACATATTGTATTAACATAAAAATACTCACATAATTATCAATTACTTTCCTAAATAGAACATTGGCGACGGGAGTACAGTACAGAACTCACATTTAAACACTTTGTCACATAAAAAGTAAGGAAAATGAGCAGTGCGTTGTTGGGTTTTTGGGATCATTTGATCCAAAACATTCTGATTTTGGCGTATTCTCAGAGAGATTGGACCAGTTCTTCCTGGCAAACAATATCACAGAAGAAGCACGAAAAAGAGCTATTCTTTTGAATACTTTGAATGAAGAATGTTATGTACTTCTGAAGAATGTATGTATACCTAAAGCACCCAAGGAGAAGAGTTCTGCAGAATTGAATGAACTACTACTTTTACATTTTTCTGTGCTAAAATCAGTGTTTGCCGAACGTTTAAAGTTCTGCATCGCCAGAAAAGAAACTGACGAAAGGGTTTCCGACTGGGCAGCTGAGGTTGAAAGTTTGGCGGTCAACTGCAAGTTCAGTCCGGCCATGTTGGTCATAGTCATGAGATACATTTTCGTTATTGGAATGGGAGAAAATAAAATAATGGATAAGTTATTGGAAGAAGATGCCAGTAAGGATAGTTTATCAATGTCTAAGGTTATAAGTATATCTTTAGTGAAAGAGTCAGCACTGGCTGAACAATCACGGAGAACAACTATAAATAAAACACCTACGACATCGTCTTCATTGGGGGAAGTTGAGGGACTACATTTCAACAAGCACGAACGATCTTCGGCTCGGGTGTATTCAAGAGGATCCCATCAATATGAAGCAGGACATTCTCGAAGGCAATCAAGGGGCCGTAATTATGACAAACGATTTCGGCTTCGAATAACTGCTGTTCGTGGTCGCGGAAATCACAATATCTAGTAGTTGCTAATTATTAATAAAATTACTGGACGCGAATAATCTTTAATATAGTATGCGAGTTTTGATGTTGTTTCTCTGTTCACTAACCTACCACTAGAGGGTGTGAGGAAAACTCTTTCTAACAAATGGAACTCAATATCAAATCACTGCGGCCTATCGTCGAATGCTTTTGTGGACATTTTGGTTTTCATTTTTTATTCTAATTTTCCAATTCTTGACAATATGTATCACAAACATATTTTTGGCACCCTCATGGGTTCAACCATCTCACCTATACTTTTGAATTTTGTACTTGATGATTTGATGAAAGATCTCCTGACATGATCCCCTTCGATATTTCTTTCGTAAAACGGTATGTTGATATGACCTAATTCTTGCTCTATCAACCGACCGAGTCAATTATGCTCTTTTTCACATCAACAGCTACGATATACACCTACAGTTCACCGCTGAAAAGGAAGAATTTCCTAGTATTTCTTTTCTCGATATGAGAGTCTGCAGAGGGAATGAAAATATTCTTCACACCAAATGGTATATAAAACCAATATGTAGCAACAGATTTATTAGCTACCACTCATGCCATCCTTCGAATATGAGAATAAACATGATCATCGCTTTAAAAAGAGTCATTAGGTTGTCACATCCTTCCTACCGTTTGGAGTGTGTAATGACATTAAGAAAAATACTAAAATCATATCCAGTAATATTTATTAACATAATCTTATTTAATTCTGAACAACAACAAAACTTAAATAATCAAACACCAATGAATGTTAACCCAAATTCCAGCAACATTACCACCAACAATAACAATGAAGATATGCCTCCCCACCAAACATTGTCCATATACAAAACTTCATCATACCAAAATTCCTAAACATTTTCAAATCAGAAAATCTTCGTTTTGCCAAAGAAAAACAACATTAGAATGCTCTAACATTATACCTAGTATTCCCTGTCTGAATTGTGATGAAGTATGTGCTGTGCACACTATCAAATCTAATCATTTCGGTAATTTCAATAATCCAAGCATTTTGGCCAGAGAAGACAATATTTTCAAAATAAATTTCTTAGAAATGGTTCATATAAACAATCAACCTAATTGTATGAATAAACGATATGATATTGCAAATCTCAGCATGATTCACAATTATTTACTGAATTTTGAAAAATGAATCTATCGTACAATAGTGGGATTAAACATGTGGTCTCCCTCCATAGATTCTAACAACTTGTCACTTTAGTTTGACCACCTTAGGGTCTTTTCTCCGTGATCCATGGCAGGAACAGACACGCGCTCAACCCCTTCAATTTCGACTGAAATTATCATAGAAAATATGAGATTTTGCAATTAGTTCAAGATGTTCGTACAATTTGATTTCAATTATGATGTGCACCAATATTTTCCTGTTAGCAACTTCCAGTTATTATGTTTTCTTTAATTATATACAAATAGCATTTTTTCATGTGACTTTGTTCTTTCCAGATGTCTTGATAATGAAATAAAGTTTTTCTAAAGCTCGACCATTTAACAAAGAGTCTCTTCACATTGGCCATTTTCTATTGACTGCAACCTCAAAGAAAACATAAAATTTGTGTTTTCTAAACTTCAATTTCTTCCTACTAGTCCTGTCAAGAGACTACCCTTCTTCTGAATAGTTTGAGATATGCCTCGGATAAAATCGAAGATGGGTCAAATCGGATCGTTAGTTCCAAAATGGCGACTGTTGAAAGATTTAAAATAATCTATACAACTCTCGTTCTTTTTTATTTTTTCTCTAAGATGTGCACACAAAAAAAAATCTGCTATAAATTACCATTCATGAAAATTTATAATTTTTGTTCAACCAATCAGATACTTTTTGAGTTTTCCTTCCGCCGACAAACAGAACATCATTGTGTTTTGACAGTTCTGGATTTCTTCAAAGTTAAATATTAGATATTATGTCTCTAAGGCCCGGTACTTTCACCTCCGGTTATTCTAGGAATAAATTGACCAACGGTTAGGATATGCTTTTGTTTAACGTTTATCGATTTCAAAAGCACATTCTAACCATAGGTTAATTTATTTCTAGTATAACCGGAGGTGAAAATACCGGGCCTTAGTGATATGAGGATTAAAACCCAAATAAGTACCGGCTATATCCCAGTGTGCTGGGTATACTTCTTTCTTGTGATTTGAGTGAGAATACATGGAAATATTAGGAAGAATCAAGGGAAATTTGGATCCTTTACCAATTTTTAATGGAAAAGATCAAGGTTTATGCAATATAGAATTTCTGTTTTTTTTTATTTGAGCCATATTACCTAAAAACATTAAAAGCGTTCAGAGAGTTTTGAACTGGTGTCCAATTTTTGATTGTAGAGTTTGAGGTTTATGGAAAAATAGAAATGCCGTTTGTTTTTTCCAGTGAATAAATATCCCATTTTCTCTGACACATGATTCGTTAGCTTGTTAGTTGATGGCTTTTTCAGAAAAAATAATTATATTCTGAAATCTTCCTTTCCGAGTGGCTGCGCCATCGTTTTTTTATATTAAAAAGGGGTTAATTCAATTCCCACAGAAAAAAAAACAAAAAATCACTTTCTGAACTTTTTAATAATATTGAACTATATTTCCGTAATTGAAGTTTGTTTTCAGTTTTACAAACATTTACTTTGTTGGAATCCATTTTATTTCTTGTTTGAATAATTACTGTTTCAAAACAGTGTTACTGTGTTAATTTAGATATGCCTATTCAATCCATGGTTCATTTGGGTAAAGTCACTAATGTTGACAGACCGATCAATTCATATTGTAAATAAACATAACTCTTTCTTGTGAGATTTGACACGATATAATTTTGAATAAAACTGTTGATTTGTGTTTTAAACTCTGAATTTTCTGTGGAAAGTACCTTTTTCGTGACAGGCATACAAAATATAAAGTAAGACAATTTGCTACACCAAAGCTTAAGGTAATATGCAAACAGCTCTGTCTGTCTGTCCATCTGTTCAGATAATAGCAACCGGTGTCCAGTAACAAATGTTGTTATTAAATCATTTCACAACCCCAGTTGTTTTTGATGTTCAACCATATCTTTCCAAAAGACTTTTAAGTGAAACGATCCAAATTCTCAAACATGACCGCGCTAACGCTAGAAGAGACATCGATGGATTAAATGCTGCCTTTTTCAATTCAATTACCATATTCCTAGATAAATTATCATAACTATCATTGCGTCAACAACTGTTTTCTTATCAATAAGAAGAACACTGGCATTTATTGTTTAAATTTTTTATTCTCAAATCTCTTCCTAATCTTAGATTTTCACCTCAGTGTTCAATTGTTTCCTTAGAATATATGTACTATTGTGCTTGTGGATTTTCATTTGTTTATCTATTACGTCTGACCATGGTTTATATTTTTGAGGATTTCAACCTGGAAAGAACTACTTTTGGTGAGTACTTTCCAAATATTTTACAAAACCGTTGATTACAATTATATATCATGGCAAGTAACAACTATCTTTATCTGAGAAACCATTGTTACAGAGCCTTGAGGACGAATTTAATTAAATTCGAAACGTGGCCAAGAAAACAATATTTTTTTTCTTCAACGTATACTAATCCCAATCCCAGCTAAACTCCGACAAAAAATTACTAGTGGACCACTATTTCATCAGTTTCTGGTTGTAATTAAAGCCTACAGTCATTCAGGTATTTCAATAAGTGTCAAAATGCCAGACCCCTGGACAACCGTATTTCCATCTGTTGCTACCCTGGCGCAGGAAGTAAATCACTATAAAATCTGGCGCCCGATATTCAAACTTGGGGTGAGAAAATATTTCGAATCTAGTACTTTGGCGTCATAAACATCGTAAATTTCTAGATATAATAGTTTGATAACAGGTCTGAGTGTTATAAGGTCCGATCCTAGAAAAACAACGCTTCAGCAATATTCATTTTACCTGTGTTGCTGCAATAGTGAGATCAGCCAAGGACATTTAGCCTCTTTCTGTTCCTTTCATAATGAAAATAATTCATTTAGATTCATATCCAGTAAATGGGTTGAACTGTTGGGCAATAAAGCAATTATTATTGGCACTCATATAATGTAACAAAAGTAGTCATAATCAAGTGTATTTGAATGATAATTGATGGTGATATACATAGTTCGAAAGCCTGATATCAAGTAATTTTGGAAATTTTATAAAGATATTGAATGATAATATTTATTTAATCTGTTCGGAAAAACTGAATACGATTGTTATGAACGATCTAGTGCATCTGTACATAGACGACATCAGAATAATGTGAAATCAGGTGAGATAGTAGTGTTGTAGGTTTCATTTCAAAGTTTTTTTACAAGTTTCAAATCAAATGTGCACCACTGAGAATGGTTATTCGTTCCCGTAAGAATGAGAGCACTCTCATGGACATTGTGATGAGTTATAGGTCTTATAGTTGTCATAAAAATAGACTATTTCTGAATTTCTTCCAGCAGTTTCAGATATGAATTCATATTTTTTTCACAGGAGAAAAATATGTTGAATTGAATGAATTTCGCTCATATTCTAAAAGTGGGAGTTAGTACCCACCATACCCATGCCCATGTCCAATCTGACACTCGCTCTTTTATCTATAAAATTAAAATTGAAAAGTTGTGTACATTTTAAAAGTCACTCATCTCGAAATCGGATTTTTTTTGAAAAATTGATGAAACACGTTGATCATAATTTTGAAGGGGATATTTTTTATACAAAAATTATCTTTCCCTTTTAAGCTGCTTGCCCCCCAAATAAAGTTAAACTTAACTAGATCAATTCAGTATTATCATTCTTACTTCTGAGAGTTGCTCTGAACTATTGAAATGTTTTTAGCTCCCATTCATATTCTGATATTACTTTGAATTCTCATCACCCTGGAAGTTGAAATTATTAGTTGTTATTTATTTCAAGGGGAAAAAGCAGTGAATTTAACTTGAAACGTCACTGCTATTCCTGAATTTTGTATAAGGAAGTAGGAACTTTTCCAAATTGTCAGTAACTTACTACTGAACATGTTTCAGCAAAGTAATTTACAACCAATATATATAAAAAATTGGTGAAAATTGTATTTCCTTTGGAATCTTTTGTAGACACACTCATTCTGCAATAATTGTTGATCATATTTAATTACTTCTAACGGTGCGTTACTGATAAGTTGAATTTTTTTCATCCCTTTTTTTCTAAATTAGCAAATTGTAATGGAGAGCAAATTAACTAGCAATAGATAAAACCTAATAGTTTTTTCTTACAGGGAGAGAAAACCCAAAAAATGCAGATCAATGTACAACTGCTCTCTAAAAAACAATACCTATTTTTTGTTGAATAACAAGTGAGAATCCGGTGATAGATCAATAAAATACTGAAATTTAAATTACATGATACTTTCACCGGAATATTTACTCTCCAAAGATACTATTCAAAAGAGGGCAAGAAAGTGATCTTATTGATTGTGTTTTATTGTAATGTTAGTCAAACTTAGATATAGATGGACACCTTTAGATTTCAACTATATATTTCACATCATGAGGGAGTGTTTCTCCTAGAGAATTACCTACTAACAATATCTTTTTTCAGTTGGCAAATTTTTCTGCGGAAAATGTGGAAAGTGTTTCAAAACCAGACGAACTCTGCGCCAACATGACAGAGTCTTTTGTGACAATCAACCCAGTTTCGAATGTCCGCAGTGTCCCTATAGAGCCCAAACTCGTGGAAATTTGAAGAGACACCAGATTCGTCTTGCTCATATGAGCAAAAGGAAGAAATCTGATAGGAAATCCTAGATAATTGAAATCTTTCTCAGTTTTATCATTTTTTGAATATATTGGTATGATATCGGGTATTATTAGGTAAATAAAGTTTTTGAGGAATCCTGAATGTTTCATTGGTATTCGTTTCTAGAATAAATTGTTTCACACAAAATACTCAGAACTGAATTACTTGGGCAGATCAACTTCAATGATATATGGGGACTTTCATATTTCTGAAAGCTAGAACAAATATATTATTCAAATCACATTTTTAAGTAATATGCCACAACTTTGATAAAATATCAAATTATCCAAGATCAGCTAGGAGACACCTGTCTTCTCTTCCTTTTATAATAAAAATTATTAATTCAGAATCATGATATCTTCTAAATGGTTCAAACTGTTGGACAATATTTTCTTTTATCACTCATATAATGTAACAAAGTAGATTCTCCAACAGTCATAATCAAGAGTTATCAAGCAAGAGTCCGTCACAATAACTAGTGAGTATAACGAAAATTATAATTTGTCGGATATTGTCACATATTCTCCATATTCTGAATTTCAAGTTTTACGACTTGCGACTGGATGCTGTGTAAATAATAATTCATGGTGGACATTTTGGTTATTTCATCAAGAAATGAGATGATAATATATATTTTATTTGTTCGGAAAAACCCAATACGATTGTTACGAAGGATCTATTGCATCGATAAATAGATTATATCAGAATGATGCCAAGTGAGTTCATAGGAGAAGTACAATATAAGTCTGTAACACATCAGAAGCCAGCTAAAATTTCATTTAAAATTAAATACGTCTCCTTTCTCAAAATTGCTGACTACAAATACCCATACAATAGGTGTATGTTGGTCAAATATCTATAAAAATAGCTACTTTCCTGAATAATACCTCGACGGACGTTGGATTACTTCCGATAGATAATTCTACAAGATTAATTTGCGAAATGGACCAAAATTAACCATTTCACTCGGGCTGACCACCTGTAGACCATTTTCGAAATATTTGTCCCTCATCAGTACAGAAAAGGTCATAGGGTTGATTTTAGTTTATCGACAATTAGAGTTAGAGTTCGGGAGATGAGTCAATGACTAGTCGTTAACCAAGAGTGGAACTATACTTATCAGGCCAGTCGTCGTAACGTTTGTCAATTTGGAGTAAAAGTTCCAAGTTGTAATCAGCGCTTATTGAGGGCTAGTGTCCTGGAAGGCTAGTGTGTAAAAACATAGTGCTCTGTGCTTAGCTAATGCATCGATGACACCATTATAACCTTTTCTAGTTTCAGCAGTATTGTTACATATTTTTCATTTTGCATGAATCAGTGATATTTTTATTGTATGTAAATGACACAATGTAAATTAATGCGTACTTGTTTCCATTTTTGGTATTTCACGAATCATGTTGAATTCGTGTTTTGGAATTTGGAATATTGGGTTCAAATCCTGACTGGCGCTTGGAACTTTCAGTTTACGGGCAGAATAACTATAAAACTTCAAGTTATCTTTCAGCTTTTATTCACGAGCTAAGAGTTCTTCTGCAGATTCAGAATTATATAGAGAAAAGTAGCATCATCAGTTTATATACCCAGCTTCTGGACTCTAAATTCTCCAAGGGATCTTTGATATGTTTTCAGTTAATGGAGTTTAATTCTTTTTCGAGGTCTCATACGCAAGGATCGTAAGATCCGTCATTTCCAAAGTATTACCTAAAATTCTATCTATTGTTTTTATTAATCTGCAATCACACTCAAAACTTTTGAAATCATCCCAATTTAACATGGTTTAGTAATGCTAGATTGGGGAACTACATTAATTTTCGTTATTCATTTCTCATTTTCAGCAATAATCAAACGTACCCTATCGGAAGAAAAGCTATACATTATTCACAAAATAAAAAACGTTCTGTTCAGTGGAATTGCTGGGGGGTTCAGATTCTAGTGAAGGCGTTACAGGGACAAAGTCAGTGATAAACGGTGATTGAAATTAGTTTTTTATATCCTCCGGCAAATGATCTACATTCAGAACTCAAGTTAATTATGAATTTTAGGGTTGAATTCAATTTGTCAACTGCTCAACCAACATCAGCCTGACTTTAATAATAAAAAAACGAACGGAAATTCCATCCCTATAAACGCTCTTCACAATATTTCTCCTAGACATTGACTTTTTTCAATAGTAGTCGTTATGATTGTACTATTGATTTGATTATGCAATTCTAATTAGTATAATTTTCCATGTGATAGAGGAGACTATAATTCTTTTTTTGAGAAATAAGGAGAAATTGAGGATATCAAAACACGAGAAGAATCAACAATCACTATCGGAGCAACCTTTGCAAAAGTATTTGCCACTGTGAGAAAAATTGTTCAAGAATTTTTTTCACATTTCCCTAACTTTCCCAATTTTTTGTGAGGTGTGACCTTATTTTTGGAATATTTTAATTTCACTTTTGATTGGCTTCTGTTATTCAGTGATAGCGTTAAGGTATTGTTGTCGAATATGAATTCTATGGATCTGCAATAATCACAGATTGTAGATTGTGGGAGGGTCGATATGGCTCTTCAGCCTCTCCGTACACTGGCCTATAGGGTCTTCTGTACATTACCTTTCATCTATTCATGACCCGGGATTTCGAAACTCTTCGCGAAGCGTATAAGTATCCTGGGAGCCAAGTTTCTGATGTCTGAGGGCATTTGCAAAACAGCGCTTGGCCGTCGCAAAGCAAGACTTCTGCAGTTCTCGCAGTAACGCCACAGTTCACTGTCTGATCTATCAATTTTTTTGAGGTGATACCTCAGAGCATAATGTCCTGGGAGCAGTCCCGTTAACAGTTTCAAGTCTTTCTTGTCCAACTCAAAAAGATGTTCAGCTTTCTTTGGCGATGGGCTCAGAAGCTTTTTCGCTTGCCTGGAACTATATTTCCGTAGGTTTTGATTTGGTCAGCTTCCCAGTGCCGAAACTCTTTCTTGATGTGGGCTTTGGGAAGGTCACGAAAAGGTTCTGGCCACAGAATTGAGTATTTGCCCCGTCTTCGGCAATGCTACCCGCTTCCTCATTGCCTTTGATTTTCTTGTGAGCTAGCACCGACATCAGAGTGAGCTGATTGTTCGTAGCCATTTGTTTCAGGGAGAGTTTGTAGTCCCAAGTCAGTCTACATAAAAGTGTAACTTCAAAGCTTTTAGTCCTGCTTGGCTGTCAAATATAGTTTCCAGAGCATGGATTTCTGCTCGAAAAATTGTTGGGGCTTTGCCTAGGGGTTTTGAGAGCCTAAAACGAGGACTCGTTACTACGCCAGCCCTTTCGTCTAGCTTGGAATCATCAGTATACCAAACCAATGCATTCCTTTCTAGTTGAGGCCAGTTCGTTGTAAATACATGGTGCTCGTTTCCAACCACTTCATAATTCATTCAAAGTTGTACCAGCTGGCATAATATCTGAAGGCTTGTACCTGGATTCTACAGGACTATTTTCCAGGAACTTCAAATTTCTAATCAGATTTCCAGCTTTCAAGTTTTATGCCTGGTGCAGCGTGAGGGCACTCTTTGCCGCTTCCTCCATTACACACAAGTGCAGTGGCGAAAGGTTCAGCATTACCTCTCATGTTGCAATGGGGCACTTGGAAATTGCCCCTGTGATTCCCAGGCAGACTAACTGATGCACTTTCTGCAGCTTAATTTGTGCCAAGTACGGTTGGTTTTGGCCAACATACTAATGAGACATAGGTGACCATCTGGTTGATAATCGTTTGATATAACCAGTATATCTTTTCTGGCTTCAAACCCCATGTTCTGCCAAAAACTCTGTGGTACGTCCAGGTTGCTCCTGTAGCCTTGGAAATGATGTTATCGATATGACTGTTCCATGTTTGCATTCGGTTGATTATAACGC
Organism: Gonioctena quinquepunctata; assembly: GCA_018342105.1. Lineage (NCBI taxonomy): Eukaryota > Metazoa > Arthropoda > Insecta > Coleoptera > Chrysomelidae > Gonioctena > Gonioctena quinquepunctata. Next base: position 391,511 of record JAFIRS010001191.1, read on the forward strand.
CCAGGTATTTGACTTTTTTGGAAATAGTTAGCTGGGTTCCACTCAGGTTTGTGGCTTTCAGTTCGTACGTTCGCCTCTTTGAATAGAACCAGCACTGTTCTGCTTGGACTCACATTCAGTCCCTATTTTGCGCACCAGTTTTTTTATATTATCCTATCACGATTGCCCCTAATAGTGATGTCCAGGTCATCGGCGTAACCTTGAGTCGTAATTCCAGATTCCTGTAGCTTCACTTACAGATTATCCACGGTCAGTAACCATAGCATGCTGTCATTCTGACCGTTTTCTCTCCGAGAGCAGCTACAATGATTCTGCTTTTCAGCATTGCATGTATCCCTCCGATTCATGTGAGGTGTTATCGAAAGCACCCTTTATATCCATGAATGCACATAGAGCCATTCCTTTGGCCAAGTATGTCTTTTCAATGTTTTCAACCAAGCATTGTAGAGCATTAATCGTCTGCTGTATAGGCGAACTGTTTTTTTGTCAAGCGGTCTGTCCAAGAGTTTTTCAATCACCCTGTATTCCGAAAACGAAGCGTTTCCGTGCAACACCCTTTATTTTTGAACCCCAGATTTAAAATTATATGATTCAAATTCAAGAAGGTGAAATCACTTTGCCGATAGGCTGCTCAGATGGATACGGTTAGGCCGTGAGTAAGGTTCAATTAATGACTTTTCCTAGTTTATCAAATTGGGCCACTAAAAAAATTATGCAATAATTAACTTGACTAGTTCAAGAGTTGGGCGCCAGACTTGCTAAAGACAAAAGTCAAAGATAAATAAAATTAAATAAATGTCACCTAGCTTGTATGGGAAGGCAAATAAATATGCAAGAAATCAACTTAACAAATTCATTCCAGACTAAATTGTAAATGGACTGGACAAGATAAAAAAAAAACAAATGTTAGTAATTATACTAGAAGAGTATTGAACTTCTGTTAAAAAATTGAAAAATTACATAAAAAAAACAAATATTTTTGACTCTGATCAAACTCTGAACATTTACAGAATATGATTCCTCTAGTCGTTGGTGATACTGATATACCTTCAGAGATCTTCAAGGGATAGAGATGAAGGCTGGTTTCTTGAAGCTGGTCTCAGCGGTACTATCAGGAACTTGGTTTTAGTGGTTACGACGAAGCTGGTCGTGGGTGGTTCTATATTTGGTTTTACATCCCCTTACAGGCGTGAATTTGGTTGATCTTCACGGACCAGTGCTGAATTGGATGTGCTGTATGACCTCCCAGGGTACCAGTCCTTCTGTCTCCGTAGCTGGCTTTCCTCCGTGGTATATATCATGCGAAGAAGATGATAGGAATCAAAATATGTACAAAAAGGGGAGAACGAAGGATATCCTTCGAACCTCAAGTTTTATGATTCAAATTCTAATCTAGAGTCAAAAGATAGCATACAATAAAAATCTCAGTCTATATAAAAGACTGGAAGATTACAGTGAAAGAACAAAGATAATAAATAGCAATCCAATCTGCTATTCTGGATTTAAATTTCCAAGTTAATTTTAATAATTTATAAAAATTATTAACAATGAGCAAAATTTAAAACCAAACAAACAAACCTCACCCAAAACGTTCTTTCAAAATTCAGTGAAATTTTGAAATGAAATAAGCTTTGATAAGGTGTTTTAATAAGGTGTACCAGAAGGGTAAAAAAATTGAATGAGTAAATGTATTCAAAAGGAATATAAAAATTTCCTTGAAATTTTACCAGAGAAAAAATATAGTATTTTGAAGCAAAATACTCTGAAGTTGCCAGAGAAAAAATATACTATTTTAAAGCAAAATATTTAAATGTTGCCAGTGTAAAAATATACTATTTTAAAGCAAGTGCCAAAGCTAGTAAGCTACAAAAAAGATAGGGTTCTTGAACCAAGATAATAGTCAGAGCAAAAGTATACTCTTCAGCTAAGATAAGAAGAGAGAGACACACGTCTTTCAGTGAGCACGACTCTCTTAGATAAAGATAAAGTTAAATAATTCTTTTTATAGAAGAATTTTTAAAGATAAACTGAAGAGGGAGACCTCACGTCTTTCAGTGGGCACAACTCTCTTAGATAAAGATAATTTTGAAATAGGGCGGCAATTCCCTTTTCAAATCGATAAAACAGGTAATTCTCAAAAATTTTAATGAACCTCCCTGCTCTTGGCGACAAGGTAGCAACTGGAATGAATTGACTCTGTAACGATCGAAAATCAAATAACCACCACTGCGAATTGAATGGAGTAATGGATATATCGAACTTATTAAACGGAAATCAAATTTATGCTTGAGGCATATATTGAATCGAGTGTTCTGAGACCAGTTAGGCCAAAGGTACAACCCTCTCCATAAGCAATTCTTTCTCAAGAGAAAATAAAATTACTCTCATAAACATGTAGTTATGAAATAAAGAAAATTGCTTACCGGAGAGCCGTCCTATTAGTCACTGCAAAACTGTCCCAGAACAGTCGAATACACCCTTCAATCGGAATCCTTGAACAATCCACTGGTCGTGTAAGGTAAGTAAGCGCTAGTCCAATCGAAATTACCAATTACCTGGTACCAGAAAAATGCATAAGCGTAGAACTGATTTGCAAGACAAAAATTTGTTCCCAATACTAGGAACAAATGTTAGGTTAGCCACAGCATGTGCTATAAAGGCTTTGCCAAAATGACCGAAATATGTATACTTAACCTTCAAAAATGACCATGCGGTATATCCAAGAATTCTAATATTACAATCATATCAAAAGCGAAGAAAATTATAATCAACTACAACATTAATTACAAGATAAAGAGGATAATATTACTCCATTAAATTCCAACAGCGATACTTATTCAACTCATAGATCGTACATACCAAAATCAATCCACCCAGCACACCCGCCTATCTCGAGGTTCAATTCGAGAAAGAGATCGATCATTCTTTCGGTTCGACGAAATCATAGTTCATCTGTTTTTTCATTCTCGGTTTTTTCTCCATTTAAAAACACTTGGAAAAAGAAACAACTGCTCGACAACATGAATACAACTGTCATGATACCATTTTCGAGGGACGATAATAAACAGCGCATTCTTCACGACCTGAGCAGTGACCACTGACCCGTACTACCGTAAAGATAACCGGAAAAGTTATGAGAAATTGGTTATGTATAAGGAAGTAACGAAAAATTCGTTACATCCGGACACATAATTATTTGGACAATTCATATCAAAATATTGTGAGGAATCACCTCCTGAAGTTTGTCAAAGTACTTTTGAATTACCTTGTACAGCTTCGACCTTGCCCAGTAGCCAGTTTTTTCTCAGCAACTGATCGTCCATGATGATTATTATTCCTCCAACTCCCAGTGGAATCTTTTCTTGAAGCCATTTTGTCCGTTTGATCAATGTGGGTAAGTATTCTTTCACCCAAAGACACCAAAAAAGATTTGCCAACTTCTGTAAATATCGCCACAGTTTCGATATATCTATTTTGTCTTCATCGAAATTTCGAGGTGCTTTGGAGGCGCTGGACGAGCCTATCAAGAAGTGATTCGTAATGATATTTTCTGGGTCTTCAGGATTTGATGAAACATAGGTGAGCGGTCTACTATTCACGATATTTCCCGCTTCACACGTAAAAGTTGCAAACACTTCGAATTCTGTTTTTTTCTTTTCCTCAGTGTGACCTTCAAAGCTTCTTCGAAGGATCTAATCATTCTCTCCCAAGAACCACCCATATGTGGACTTGAAGGTGGGATGAACTTCCAAGTGATTTTTCGTGCAATTATTTCATTCTTCATCCTGTCTTCATCATTTTCCAAAGTTTCTTCCAATTCCTCATCTGATAATTTCATATTCGTACCATTATCACTTATCATCATTCCATCTCTCCTCGTCTGCTAATGAAACTCCTTTTTGCCATAGTACATGAATCTAGTAACAAGGATTCTGCAATTTCGATATGTTACAGACAAACATGTGAATAACATACCGTGAAGTTTTTCGGTTCGTCTACCTATTGAAATAGCTATAGGCCCGAAGTAGTCCATTCTCACAAAAGTGAAGGCTCTAGCGGTTCTCGACAGTCGATATACAGAAAATTGTCCCATTTCTGGGGTATTGGGTTTGGCACGACGAAGATGCAAATGTGGATGATGTGCAAAGCGATCAAATGTAAATTGAGTATGGAGTTCCCCAAGGGACTGTTTTGGGCCCAATCATTCTCAATATTCCCATCAATGGCATGTTCTCTATCAGGAGCAGTTGAGAAATACTAGGATTTGCTGATGACACTGCAATATTTTATAAAGCAGACACCTGGCAAGAATTGAAAAACACAGTCATCGTCATTGCCATGAGTCAAGACAGTGGTTATTGTTCGAGCGATATGTCAACCATAACGTACGCCAGCCCTATTTCACCACTATCACCTGAAAATTATAATCAGCAGCTCGATGACATGTTTGAGAGTTTCGAAATGGAAGCAAAATTGGAGGACCACTTTCTATTGGAAACCTCCTTTTCCATGACTGGCTATGTGCTGAGAATTGGATTGTCACCTGCGAGAACTTTTGGTGTAGCCATATTTTTAAGTCCGTTGTACCAGTCCACGAAAATATCGTTCAGCACCGACGAATGGAGCCTGTTCACCGAACGATTGACAACCCTTTTGGATGACTACTTTTGGAGCCCCCTTCCCCGATATTCTTCCGATCAGAACGATGATGTGGAATACTTGTGTGGAGGCTATTGCAAAGTTACGCAAACAGTTTGGGAAAATTGCAAATATGTTCGAGTTGAAAAACACGGAGTGAACTCCATTCTCAACCAGGACAAAGTTGAGCAGTTGATACGAGTCCACCGAAGCTCGGTGTCCGATCGAGTAGCCATGTTGGAGAAAATTAACTTTTGTGCTCATTATCATAATATAATTGAGGTTATAAATACATTTTTTCCAATCAACCGCAAGTATGTTTCGGGAGATTGGAACTTTTCCAAAAACTATGTGAACTTTCAAATGGTTAGAAAACATATAACTTACTGTCAACCTGCAAAAAACCTACTACCTACCTTTCAGCTGTAATCGGTCCAACACACCATCATTCGATAGCCTCACGGTTACCACAATCGGTCAACAGTAAATAATCCTGCCTGAAAAAAATGTTAAATATCTGATAGTAATAATAGACACGAATCTCAAATGGGGTTCCCATATTGACTATGTCTGTAATAAGTTCCGTATGATTCTCTACAAGTTCAAATAACTGGAAGACATATTACCTTTCCATCAGCTCAAAGTCCTGTACCATGCATTAGTCGAGAGCCACTTGCGATATTGTATAGTAGGATGGGGAGGGGCATTGAAAACACATATTCATCCTCTGGAAATACTGCAAAAAGGTTCCTCAAGCTGATTATGTCCAAAGGCTATAAATATCAATCTGAAGAACTATTTCATGAAGCAGATGTATTCGATATCCATCAGCTTTTTTATAATAATATCAATATAAAATACCACCGAAAAAAACATATTAATTCAAACCTACCTAATCATAATCACGAAACTCGGAAAAAACACCATCACAAAATCCCACAAATGCGAAAATCTATTTGCCAGCGGTCATGCCAATATATGGCTCCGAAAATGTATAACTCCATACCTCTTCATATACAAAAAAGTGATAACATTCTATATAACAAAGAGTTGAAGATCTTCATTCACAGCCAACCTAGGGGAAAAGTTACCGAAATGGTAATGTGATTTTTATTTTTATTTTTAAAACCCCATACTCCGAAACTTTGGTAACGTTATAATATGTCTTGTTTAGTCTAGCTCTATATATGTATGTATCCATGTGTGTATATACACACTTTGATTTCGATTTGAATTAACTGTTTCATTATATCTGGTTCTACCGTGAAATGTTAGCTCATATATTATTATTATTATTATTGGGTGATTGTCTTATATTCTATATTGATATTTTTAACGTCTATTTGGAAACAAGTGGGTTGAGCACTTATCGATGCATCATTGTTCATTGTTTATGTATCTGTCTTTATATGATTTGGATAAATGAATATCATATTATTATTGCAATTTAATATCACCTTGTTTACAACCTTTCTAGCTTGTAGTTTCCAGAATTTTTGACGCAATTCGTTAATCAGCATTTCTCTTCCTCTGTTCTTAACATGATGAAATTGGATAAGAAGTTGAGTATATCGATGTTCACTGTCTAGTGTGATAGGATGCTTAGAAGGCTGTGGAGAATAATTGGTCCGACCTCCAACTATGATGAGTCTCCTATCCGTTCGGCACGACAAATTTGATAAATGGCTGGATTTGGGTATTGTCTCTTTCCTCTGCAATAAGTAAAATTATTCAGTGAATTGTTCATGTTGTACTTGTTTGCACCAATGGTATTCAGCTCCCTCCATTTCCTCCACATTTATGGCCTTGAAGTCTCTTCTCTTTTGACACAGCCTAACTTGAAAACATGAGCTGTGGACCTAATATATGTATGTATGTTTATTGTTACAAGTTAAAATTTAAAACATTTCAATAAACACATATAAACCACAAAAACTATCTGGGCGACAGTTTGTCCGTGGTGAGGTAATTAAAAAACTAGCTACGAGATTGGCGTTCTTTTCAGCAAAGTGAAATCATTGTTTTTGACGAAAGTATTTGTACTACTTCATTCACCAAATGGGAAATCTTTTACTTCACCAGTAAATATTGGTAATTCCATATTAATTTGCATTAATTCATCATCATTCACCACAGTCTTCGGAATTTTTTCATCTTCATAATAACTTCTGTTCGATTTCAACCATTTATTTACTTTGGAATATGACGACTGTTCTTCACCCTTTTGTTCGTCATTGAAATCTTCCAAATTATTATCTTCATTGCCTTGTAAATACTCTTCGTCTATCTTCGCTCTTTCTAATGCTAATCTATTTTGTATCATTATTCTTTCCTGTTCTAGTATTCTAGCTAATTGATCGTCTGGTTTCACCTGTGCTTCTATTTTCAATCTGGCTGCTGTGCTGGTTTCCAATAATTTCACATTTCTTGACTATTCGAAATCGTCGTTTTTTACTACTCGAAACTTGCACGTGATCGTTAGGCATAAAAGTTCTTCTTGTAGGCTCCTGGTCTAGTCCGGGTTGGTTTATTCATGCGGTCATACTTCTTGTGGTCTGCTTCGTTCGTAGTTTAAGGTACTTTTTCAACGAACTTAGAGGACCAGAATGTTTGGATTACTTCAATCCCCACTTTGGATTACTCAAAATCCCTATTTGAATTGGCCAAATTCAATGTTCTTTCTCAACTTGTCAAAATTCATTTTTTTTTAATCGAAATAAAAATGCTACTCTCTAAATTCATCAAATACAGAATGTTCAAAACCTAACATTGAATAGAACATATTGATTATTATCATAATTTCAACAGAGTTCATGTGGTTTTCCTCAGTGGGGTGATCGGGAACTTTGCAATGTTTCAAAAGAGTCTATTCGCAAATTAATATGGTTAGGCTCACCTTCGAAATGAAGTAGTTTATCTAGCTGTTATTCCTGGATTTCTTGAACTACACGCTTTTTTCTACTGAAACTGAAGGTAAATATTTTTGAATTTATTTTCTAACGGTGTTGGACGATTTGGATACAACACCCTATATGCACTTTTTGCTGCACGTTTATATTTGCTGCACGTTTTGTATATAACAAGTATATATTTGAACTTTTTCTTCCTCACTCTAAAACATGCTGTTACAACTGCGGAAATTCCCTCAGTATTAGAACCTGTTGGATATCTGAGTTATACCTTTTTGCATAAAAATATAGATGAAATCATGTATACGTATGATTTGAGAGAGTATGCATTTCGGTTATACTTGCAACTCGTCTGGTTCCATTGAGATGTTCATCTGATTTTTGTATACATAAACCCGAAACCTTCAAAAATGTATCGGTGAACCGTATTGCAGGCGTTTAGAAGAAAAGGAATCAGTACTTCGAAATGGCCCTCGAATGCTTTGCAACTAACCGAACGACTCATTCAAATTGATATCTGTTTCGGTGAATATAATTCTATTTGCTAAATCTTTTTTAGGAATTTCCATAATTTTGCGACCATTTCTATAAAATTTGCTGTATTTGGTTTGCTGTCGTATTCACTATTACAACAAATTGTAGCAAAATTGAGCTCAAAATACTTTTTATCTAGAATAGGTACTCGCATTCCTTCATTGTGCCCTGAAAGGAATAAATCGGATTACTGATCATACTACATATATCCAAAGTTTTTTCCTTAGTTAATGAATCTAAACATTGTGACAGTCTGAGCTGGCCAGTTATCTGTGGAATATGAAGTGAAAGGTTCCAGGAGGGGACAGAAGAGGCAGAACAATGGCCATAGAAAGTACACTCCAACGTTGATTTCAGTTGACCAACAAAGTTATCAACAATTTTTGAGTTGTCCATTCTTAGATATCTTGACCAAGACTCCTGTGCCTTTTCATGGTCGCTCAATTTCTCATCAATTTGTGACAGGATAGGTTTGGGCTTTTCTGTCACTCTGTTTACATTTTCATGAAGCCCTTTCGATATATATCTGATAAATTTTTGGGCGTCCTGTTGAGCATACCCCCCGAAACGAGGTGCGAGTATTTGTATCTGGCTTTCCAAAGAAAGTATTCACCACTCTATCAGTCGAATCTGCAGACCAAAGTTTTTTTATCACTACCACAAATGATTGTATTAAAGCACCCTTCATACTTGATGTTCTTGTGTTGATATCCCTCATATGCTCATCTTTTCTAAGTTACTAGAGCAACCATCTGGTATTCGATAAACAATGTATTACGCTATTCATGAAGCGGGTGTTGCCAATGTTCTTAAACTCATTAAGTCCGAGAATTTGGGCGTTTTCATGCACAAGTGGACTGCTGGTGTTGTAGTTCTAACTGCATACATGAAAAATGCTGACATCAAAGGAATAATTTCTTTCAAACAGTCTTCTATCGCGTCGTTCCATCAGAATTGTATTTTTTCTGATTTAGCAAGGCATTCTCGTCTTTGAATGGACGGTTTTTGAGGATTAGGGAAGTGTACCCATAACTGATGCGGGTTTTCTCTTTGAATACTAATGCGCTGAATCAGAAAAGCTTCATAAATTTTTTTCCCAATTTCTTCTAGAAGTTCCTGGGCGTGAGAACCAAATACCCCATATGTTTCAATTGACACTGGATAAAATAAATAAAATTCTCCTTTATTTGAATATTCTCGAATTGTCAATTTCTCAGCAGAAGTAGCTTTCGTGATTGAGATCGTTATACGATGGGACGCTGCAATCTGCAACAGTGTCTACACAGGTGAAATTCCAAACCAAAGGCTTTTCTAATTTCCTGATTAACTCTCGGAGGTTATGATCATCGTTTCCAGCACGTACAGGAATCAACATGAATGAAACTCGTTCCCAACATTCCAACCGGTATGAAACACGGAAAAACAAGATAGCCTTAAGACCATCCCGGAAAAGGCGATTGGATTCCTGATTCCAACATCTAATCAAGCTCACGAATTGATGATACACCTTTTACTGAATTCATCTTATAATCAAGAAATGTAAGAAACCACATCTGTTTTGTTCGACACTGAACCTCTTTTTAATTGTTTGTTTGGAAGTTGTAGACGATGTGGTAACTTGATTACTCTCGTTTCTGACGTTCATCGTCTTAATGGATTTGGAAGGTTTTCACGGCGTTTCGAATGCTTGTATCTGCATTCTTCAGGTGAATACTGACAAGCTTAGGTGCTACTTACTTATTTATATGTCTGTTGGTGCCGTCTGGCGGACTGCAGAGGCGCGAAACTTCACGCACCACCACACCGCGTGAAATGACACGCACCACTGCACATGGCGGAATTACACGCACCATTGCACCGACAGACATATAAATTAGTAAGTAGCACCTAAGCTTGTCAGTATTCACCTGAAGACGATTGCAGATACAAGCATTCGAAACGTCGTGAAAACCTTTCAAATTCATCAAGAGGATGGATGTTCGAAACGAGAGTAACTCTTTTTTACTGGTTGCATGATTTATCTGCGGGAAACTATTTTGTACGTAGATATTTAATGAGAATTTCCGGAATCCAAATTCTCCAAAGATCCAGAAGCAGTATCAAATATGTGAGGAATTCCACGGAAATTCCGAGGAACACCAAAATTCCACAGTGGTTTACCCTTCGAATTTTATAAATTAAATTTTACATCGATCAGAGGGGATCTTATTGATTCGTTATTCATTTATAAAATCTTCTACAAGATTTTAAAGAAATACTAGCTCAACTTCTCATATGTTGAGGTGCAGAAATATTTTCCGAATCCTATTTTCACCTCAAATTATTTCTGTAACTTTCCTTCAATTAGACGCAGTATCACTTTCAATCCTATGTTGAGTGATATTGATATTTTCTACATGAGTTCCAATTCTTTCAAAAAATAATTGAAGCAGCTTTTAAACATGATTCGATGGGGACTTTATTATAATCACTATTACTTTGTACTTGCAACTGTTATCGTGATTGGAAACTTATTACTGTAATTGATATTAAGATTGTTGTATTGTCGCTCTCCTGTCATTGGGTTTTTTCTATTCTGTTGGATGGCAACCATTTAAATGAAAATCAAATAAAATTTCTCCGCTCCAATTCTTTCAAAAAATTATTGAAGCAGCTTTTAAACATGATTCAATGGAGACTTTATTATAATCATTAATACCTTATACTTGCAACTGTCACCCTGATTGGAAACTTATTAATGTAATTAATATGAAGATTGTTATATTGTCACTCTCCTGTCATTGGGTTTTTTAATTTCTGTTGGGTGGCAACCATTTAAATAAAAATCAAATAAAATGTCGCTGTTCTACAGGTCGCTCCTTCTTTCTATCTATCCTCATAATAATTTACATTTCAATTTCCAGATCACTTTTTCATTACCGATGAAGGAATGTTCGGATGTTCGAGGTGCTACTCAGTCTTCAAGCACAAAGGGAATCTAGGTCGCCATATGCAATGGGAGTGCGGAGGAGAACGGAAATTTGTTTGTCCTATGTGCAGTTGTAAATTTAAGCAGAAATCTCATCTGCAGTATCACCAGAGATCCAGAAACTGTTATAAAAAAGGAAGTTTTCCCTTCAAATTGAAATAGTTGACGAGTGTTGAAAGACATTCCAAAGTTTTCATAGAAATTTAAAATGAGCATTCTGAAAGTTCTCGTGTAACGAAATTATTGATTGAACCAACCTTTGATTGTATATTTGGCAATTTTGTAGCATCGTCTTTCATTGAATAGGAAAATATCATTGGAAAATCAAGATATTTTGAATATCGTAGGTTGGGGTTTAATTTTGAAAGGAAAACGCCATTTCATACTGAAGCATACTTATAGTCAAATTTCGCAATACTTTCAGGATAAAATCACGGAATTCAGTTCGAACAATAAAGTTGAAATATGGAACACTAAACGATAAAATGATAAACGCATTATTATGATATCTTCTCCACATGTCCATACAAAATATGATATACATATGATAAGAACGGGAGAAAGAGTGAAGCAGAGTCAACAAAATATACAATAGTTTAAATTTCCAATGAAAACCTTCAAAAATAGTTTATTAAATAACCATTAGTTTGTGGAAAAAGTTTCCCAAATCAAAACATGCCATTTGTAATATAATCATTATTAGGCTATACTTCCATAATTAGTTGGGCGTCCAGGAAACAACTGGAATGAATTGGTTATGGTGTGGATAACCGCTTTTCTTCTGTCATAATGAATAATTTATCAATTTCGAATTGAAGATGATTTCATTTGATCGGAATTCACTCGACTTTTTGTACATCAAAAATATTATTATTGAATGCATGGAGTCCCTGGACATTCATTTTATGGTTTATCATTCACGGTATTGTTTGTCCTGAAATAACCACCAGTAAAATGAATTTTCTTCTTGGATTGGTTTTTATTACAATCATATGTATGTTGATGAAATCGATGTTGTAATTGTTAAGTCATTCTAATATAGTTTCATTCAATAATTCATGCAGTTCAATTTAGGTTTGGTAATCCATTTTTGCTTTGAAAATTCAGCGAATTAAATCTATGAGTAGGAGATCTGAGCCGAGTCTGGGTCTCCGCCACCACTAAGTCTGCATTGTCTGTTACGAATCTTTACATTCGACGATGAGTTGTCATACAGATTCTATAATAAATGAACTTCATAAATCCTCACACTCATCGAGAGGAGTGTATACATCCTGCAAGATAACAGTTGACTGCTAGTATTGATGAGCGCGTTGAAGGTCAAGTGAGCAACGGTTGTCATACTATATGATAATATTCACAATCTAACAATATTCGGATTGTGTTTCGAGATTCTTCTCAACTTGTATCGGGGGTATCTCATGATAATGTATGAGGAGAAGGGTATTCAGTGTTTCCTCCAGTGTGCTATCGAAAACAATCCGAAAAAATGTATTCCTGCGAAAGTGGCTTTCATTCATAGTAATAATATGCGTCGACATCAACAGAATAAGGGTCAGGAAGGTTCGTCAGTGAAACTAGTTTGATTAAATAATGATGATTCGCCGCCTTTGCCATCTTGTACATATGAATATCTTAATATAACAATGTCCTATTGTCAAATAAATCCACCCACAAATACTGAATATAAGATAAAATAATAGGCTGGAAAAAACATAGAATACCACAACTCCATCAAGATGACCAAATTGGATGTGTTTGGTAGTTATGTCATCCAAACCAGGAGTTGACAGACATCAAGTCGTTCAACACTCTTGAATGGATTATTCGATGTTTTTCTTGATATTATCATTGCTCAAATTACAGAGTTCTGGGGATCTTGGTGCATGATTCAGGCGCAAGTAATGATTTCTGCAAATGATGAAAAGTATAATGGTTGTTTTTGCTGGATGCAGTATCCTCAATAAGACTGTTGCGCGACCCCAAGGAAAAGTTGTAAAAGAGCGCCGATAACCTGATCGACAACCCGAATTTTTTTTTTTTTATATATATAGATATATATATATATATATATATATATATATATATATATATATATATATAATATAATTACATAGTATACACATGAGAGATTTCAATAAAACCAATTGAAAAATCTTTAACATTGCAATTGTGTAATGGGGCATTCATAAAGGATGGGGTGGTGGTGCGGGGGGGTGAGGGAGGGGTGTGCTTAATGTATACATATATACATATATATATATATATATACATATATATATATATATATATATATATATATATATATATATATATATATATATATATATATATATATATATATATATATACGGTATAAGTGGCCTCCGGCCTTGTTAATTTTGAGGTTCACTGAAACTCCGATGTCACCGAGCCTCCGATATACGGACGCCCGGTAACCACCCTTCAAAAAATGTCGCATACGACATGTAACATAGTAACAAACACTTTACCACAAAAATATGGAGGAGTCCAAGTTGCCCGATTTTTGATAGCCATTTAAAATTTAGTGCAGTCCCTCGCCGCTGAAGTGCGTTGCTTATATACTTTGTTTATGTTATAGTGTTTGAAACGTATACTTTCGAAGGTCACTGGGCTTCCCCCAATTTGGCAACACAGGGGATGCACACAAATATCATTCATTTTAGATTGTCATCAAGAAACATGTATTCTTTCTGCGCACGAACGAAATAAATTGTGGAAGCTGCAATTGCCTCCCAAATATTTTGAATGAGCCTGGCAAATACTTTTTCTCATTGATTCCGCAATTTATATTACTGCGATTACGTCAAGATTTTTTCGGGAGTCCACTGAAATATTGCGATATTTCACCATTTCAGAAAAGGTACTTTTACAATGTTATACACAAATCACTCAAACAATTTCTCATGCAAGATTCAACAAAAGGACACCAAACTTCCGCTATCGTCTCAAGCAAAAAAAATTAATTTGTTTCTTTCATTGAATGAAAACAATCTTCATATAGAATCCTTACTTGAATATATTCTCGTGTGAGTTGAGTATTTTGTGAACCTGAAAAAACGCTTGCATTGTTTTCCACATATCAGAAAATCTATATTCTCGTAATGTGTCATGTATTTGATTTGTATTATTCAGTTTCGGTTATTATATTGTGTACCACGAAAGTTACTGAATGAGGTTGCTTAGAATGGATTATTAATTAACTAAATGTAGGAATCGGGAGTATTCCAAGATTCAAGATTACAGATGAATCATGAAAAATTTTCAGGTAAACGACTCAAATGAATTCAATTTTAATCAGAACATGCTACTGTTCAAGGGTACAAAAAAAGGATGGAATTTTTTGGGTGTGTGACACAAGTTATGTTATAAAATCAGTAGCCCATTGTTTTAGAAATATACCAACAAAAAATAGTCAACAGAACATATACATATAGACACTAATGAATTGAAATAATCTATACATATATAATTACATGTCCTGACTGACTGATTCACTAACGCCCAGACCAAATAACTCAACACAAAGAGCTGAAATTTTGATAGCGTATTCCTATGATGACATAAGTTTATAACCACTTAGAAGTTTTTTTCAATACTCTTTCCCTAAAGGGGTGAAAATCAAACTACCGTTAGTTTTGAAGTAAGAGTCATGGAAACTGCTATTTTTGGCCTTTTCTTCTAAAATAACGAAACACGTATTTTTAGATTATTGGAAATTCAACCCTAAAGGGGTAAAAGGGTTAAATGGGGTTCGAAAGTATGTACTGGAATACCCTTAGTTTTCGACTTGGGTTCATAAAAATTTGTATTTGCAGTCTTCGTTACAATAAAAAAATATGTATTTCAGTGTCTTCAGCAATACAAACCCTAAAGGGGTCAAATGGGGGGTGAAACATTTTAAGTTAGGATCATGAAAATGGATATTTGAGGTCTTTTTACATATGAAGACATTTGTTTTCCAGTGTTTTCAGAAATTCAACTACTAAAGGGGCGAAATGGGGGCTGAAAATGTTTATTAGGGTTCCGTGAGTTTTTATGTTAGAATAATGAAAATTGGTGTTTTGGCTCTCTGTCACGAATAAATGAATCGTGTTAAACTTTATTCAAAATGCCATATCTACAGGGGTGGAAAGGGATTGGTGAATTTGTAATAGTCGTCACAAAGCATTACTTCCGCTGTCAAATCAATTATGCCACCCAAACGAGATAACGGGATAACAGGAAACGGGAAACGAAATCACGGAATAGCCTGAGCCATAAACTAGATGAAAACATATGGAAAAATGCTAGTTGATAATAATAATATAACAATACAATAATATATTTTAGGAAGAAAACCTTATAAGTGAGAGTTCCAAATGGTACAGAAAATCGAATGGAAGAGGAACATTCTTTCACAGATCTTGAAAACTACTCAAAATTATTTATTTATATTACCGAAGAAAATTATTCACTGTGTTATTGAGGATTTGAAAGAATAGGAAATAATGAAATTGAATAGAAATCATTATGCTCAATGAATAGTATATTCAATTCTTCTTGAAAGGAAACTAAGGAAAATAGATCCAAATGAACTGGGGTACCATTAAAAACACATTTTCGAAATTGAAAGTAGGTATCGAGAAGTTTTTTTTTTCATAATGAAATGATAAGTAATATCAATATATATTACTGAATCCTCAACCAATATTTCCACAAATAAAAATATTTTCCAAACCATGCGCTATGGGATAATATTTTTTTTTCCTTTTATAACATATGTTGTTTAGGAAAAATCCGTGTATCAAACTCAATCGATTGGAATGAATTTAAAAAAGTCGTATTTTTCGATTTTTTTAACAAAAAACAGAAATAAAAATAAAAACGGTTCTAGTTTTTTGGAAAAACTCAAAAACTATCGATTATCGGGAAAATTAAAAAGAGGAGAAATTTCCTGTGATAATGTTACTCTCGCAACTCTATCCCAATTATTAATGATTTTAATTCAACGATGAAATAAAACAGGGCTTCACGTGGGCGTTACGCTGGACTACAGCACCTCTCGTGAGAGCAATTCACATAACATATTTTTTATATTATTAAATATGAATTTAAAAATTCAAAAAAATTATTTTATCATGTATCATTAGAAAAATGTAATTTTGGGAATTTTTTTTTCATTCAATTTTGATAATGTAAGGCTATTGTTATTTGAGTAGATTTTTTGGAACCGCCGATTTCATTAAAAACCGAATAATTGTTCACAGAATGACTCCATGATTTCTTGCTACCTGAAGCACATTTTACAGTGTACTCAATAATATCACGCTATAAAATTGTTCAAAAGTTAATTAGTTTGGTAATTATAAATTTCTAAAGATAACAAAATATGAGAAACACACACAGTTTTGGGTATATGGTTGTTTTTGTTATTTTTTGTACTACTAAAAAAAATTAACGCCAATCAAAGTTTGTTTATAACTAATTGTTAACTAAATAAAGAATTATTAATAAAAATAATATTTTTCCTATTAGGTGGAGAATAACCAATTCCGCATTTTGGAAGAAAAAAATTCTAAATATATTATTTAAATAATGAGAAAATGAAAAGAAACAATTTTAAAAGAATATAATAAACGTTGTGAAATGCCTTTGTCAGATATAAAACTGATAATAATGTGGAATATCAAAAAAAATACAATGTTTATTCGATATCTCATATTTGTTACCTTTAGAAATTTATAATTAACAAAATAATAAATTTTCATCAATTTCTGCATGATATCATTGAGTACACTTGTAAAATGTGCTCCAGAAAGCAAAAAAAAATATGGAGTCATTCTCTAAACAATTATTCGGTTTTATAAAACGGTGATTCCCACAAAACTACTTAATTAACAATAGCTCCGATTATCAAAATTCAATGAAAACAAAATAACGAAATTATATTCTTTCAGGTATTCAGCTGATACTTTGATTTTGGAATTTTAAATTTATATTTGATAGTATAAAAATATTGTATTTGAATTGCTCTCTCGAGAGGTGCTGACTCTGCCGTAACATCCGCGCGTAGCCCTATTTTCAACGTTGAATCAAAATTATAAATAATTGATATAGATCTCGGGACAAAATTTTCATAGTAAATAGTCTCGTCTTCAAGAACTTTTTTATTTCATCTATCATCAAGAGTTCTTGAGTTACTACCAAAAACTAAGGCTATTTTTATTTTGTTTTGTGTTAAAAACTAGAACATTTTCGTCAGAATGACATCCCGAATCGAATGAGTCATCGCTCATATATTCAGAAGGCTTGGAACTATTTTTCGCAGAAACTCACTTTTTACTAGACTATGATGACATGAGTAACCACTATGAAGGTTTTGATACTTCATCCCCAAAGGGTAAAATGAAAATACCGTTAGTTTTGAAGTTAAAGTCATGGAAATCTCTCCAAATCTAAATAATTCATTTATTGATACTCAGAATCAACCTTCAATGGTATAGTCTGGATCGCACTATTTAATGAGGAAGTGATGATATGAGCATTTCAGTTTGACTATGAGTTCAAATATTAGGTATGTATTGAGAGCGAAAATACATTTTGTTCGAGAGGCCATTCGCAGTGGATCGCTACAATCACTCAAAAGCAGTTATGTCAATTTTTTCGAAATGCGACAATAAATATAACTGTTCACTTGAGGCGGCTATTTACCAACCAATTGCATCGACGGCGCGCTTTTTATAATGTTATCGAGCAAGTGTTGAAAGATAAATTTCAACAATTTTCTTTATAATTTTTATTATTTACAAATATAATATAACATTCAAATGTTTTTTGAATTATTGACATAATTTTATTATACATCTGAACAACTAGAATATTCTTTCATTCTATGTTTTGTATTCAGTATTTTAGAGGATGGACGAAAGGTGCCGCCTTCAAAGAGGATTTAGGCAATATTTTACTATTATCAGCGAATCCCATGAATTTAGTATTTGAATTTCATCGCCTTGATACTTTGAAGTTTGCACTTTTTTCAGTAGTGACCAAAGATCGCGAAACAGGACCTATAGCTTGATTCGTCATTAAGAATCTCCTGGTATTTTACTGATGTAGATACACTGGATTTTTGGTAAATTTCGATGAAAAATAAAATGAGTGGTCAACTGTAGTGAAATCGTGGAACGTTAGAATTTGAATCGGGAATTTTATATTAATGAAGACTATAAGCTCAAAATATACCCAATATAGTTTAGCTTTCATCATGGAATACTATTGTCAGTATATTTCAGGAATCTTTTAGCCACATTCCTGAATATTAGAATGATCGAGGTAGATATATTCTTCGTTATACGATACTGCTGAAATAAATTCATTTCAGGATGAAGCAAAATTAACTTCAACTCCGATAAACTTCAACACCGCGATTTGTTATCATGCTGTGGAATTGAATATTGACTGAAAATTGGCACGGTGTCAGGAGGCCAGTAAATACAAGCTTCAAAATGGGCCAGGTTAATAAACTCCAAAACAGTATGTAACATATGAGGAGGCCAGTGAGTATGGGGAGGTGGTCTATTAACTGTTGCTTATATAAAAGATGGATGCTTGTAGGTATGAAGAAGCTGAGTTGGTCATATAGATATATATATATATATATATAATATATATATATATATATATATATATATATATATCTATATACACCAACTCAGCTTCCGTCTCATACATGGCATACCAAGCATCCACGTATTTATACAAAACAAACAGATTATAGCCCACCCAGCCCCCGCCACTATCTCGGCAGTTAGCCTCCTGCTATATGTTACATACGTTTTTGGGAGTTTATGTAACTTGGCCCTTTTGAAGCTATTGTGTATTAACTGGCCTTGACACTGTTGCCAATTTTCAGTCAATATTCAATTCCACAGCATGATAACAAATCACGGCCTGAAAAGTTTATCCGGTAGTTGAAAGTTTGAATTTTGCTTCATACTCTGAAATGAAATTGATTTCAGTAGTATCGTATAACGAGAATATATAATCTACCTTCGATCATTCTGAAAATATTCAAGGAATAGTGGCTTAAAAGAGTTCCTAAAAATTATACTAGACAATAAGTATTCCATGATGAAAGCAGTACACTATATTGGGTATATTTTGTGCTTATTAGTCTTCATTAATAGTAAAAATTCCCGATTCAAATTCTAACGTTCCACGATCTTTCACTATGGTTGACCACTCTTATTTTATTTTTTATCGAAATTTACCAAAAATCCAGTTGGTATCTATACATCAGTAAAATACCAGGAGAGTTCTTGAAACTGACAGATCCGAAGCTCTATACTGGTCACTGTTTTAGCCGGTCTTTGGTCACTTTACTGGTAAAAGAAAGTGCAAACTTGAGTACTATCAAAAGACACAGGCGATGGAAATTTCAAATACTAAATTCAATTGGGGATTCGCTGGATAATTAGTAAAATATTGCCAAATGCCTTCTTTTGAAGGCGGCCACTACTGTTCATTCCATCCCTCCTACAAGAATACTAAATGACAAAAAAAACATAGGAAGTGCAGAAGGAATATTTCTAGTTGTTCAGATTGTATATTAAATATTAATGTCAATGAAATTTAAAAAAACATTTGAATGTTATATTATATTTGTAAATAATAAACATTTGTAAATAATAAACATTTCAAAGAAAATTGTTGACTCTCAACACCAGCATCTGAAGTAATCAACTTTCAGTTCAATTGTTGACTTGAAATTACATTTCTAAAACTTACTTTGAAATTTATACTTTCAACACTTGCTCGCAATAACATCATAAAAACGCGCGCCGTCGATAGCAATTAGTTGGTAAATAGCCGCCACTAGTGAACAGTTATATTTATGTGTTGCATTTCGAGAAAAAAGTGACATAACTGCTCTCGAGTGATTGTAGCGATCCACTGCGAATGGTGCCTCTCGAATAAAAATGTATTTTCGCTCTCAATACATACCTAATATTTGAACTCATAGTCAAACTGCAATGCTCATATCATACACTTCCCCATTAAATAGTGCAATCCATTAAAACCTCAGACTATACCATTGAAGGTTGATTCTGAGTATCAATAAATACATTATTCAGATTTGTAGAGATTTCCATGACTTTTAATTCAAAATTAACGGTATTTTCATTTTTACCCCTTTGGGGATGAAGTATCAAAAAACCTTCATAGTGGTTACTCATGTCATCATAGTCTAGTAGAGAAGTGAGTTTCCTGCGAAAAATAGTTCCAATCCTTCTGAATATATGAGCGATGGCTCATTCGATTCGGGATGTCATTCTGACGAAAATGTGCTAGTTTTTTAACACAAAACAAAAAATAAAAACAGCCTTAGTTTTTTGGTAGTAACTCAAGAACTCTTGATGATAGATGAAATAAAAAAACAGATTCTTGAAGACGAGAATATTTACTATGAAAAATTTTGTCCCAGAAATCTATATCAAGTATTTATAATTTTGATTCAACTTTGAAAATAGGGCTACGCGCGGGCGTTACGGCAGGAGTACAGCACCTCTCGAGAGAGCAATTCAAATACAATATTTTTTATATTATCAAATATAAATTTAAAAATTCAAAAAAATCAAAGTATCAGTTGAACACCTGAAAGAATATAATTTCGTTATTTTGTTTTCATTGAATTTTGATAATCGTATGCTATTGTTAATTAAGTAGTTTTGTGGGACACACCGTCTTTATAAAAACCGAATAATTGTTTAGAGAATGACTCCATATTTTTTTTGCTTTCTCGAGCACATTTCACATGTGTACTCAATAATATCACGCAGAAATTGATAAAAAATTGATTATTTTGTTAATTATAAATTTCTAAAGGTAACAAAATATGAGATATCGAATAAACATTGTATTTTTTTTGATATTCCACATTATTATCAGTTTCATGTCTGACAAAGGCATTTCACAACGTTTATTAAATTGATTTGTTGAAAATATAAACAGGATGTTCATAAAATCAGATGTTGAATCATCTGCGACTGAAAGATAAACTTTAGTCACTATCTTCCATCTTCAAGATAACCTCTTGTGGGGTATTCATGTTGAGAATGTTTCCCTTTTCAACGTTCATTATATTTTTTTTTAAATTGTTTTTTTTTTTTTTCTCATTATTTAAATAATATCTTTAGAATTTTTTTTCTTCCAAAATGCGGAATTGGTTATTCTCCACCTAATAGGAAAAAATATTATTTTTTTATTAATAATTCTTTATTTAGTTAACAATTAGTTATAAACAAACTTTGATTGGCGTTAATTTTTTTAGAGTAGTACAAAAAATAACAAAAACAACCATATACAACAACCTGTGTGTGTTTCTCATATTTTGGTTTCTTTAGAAATTTATAATTACCAAACTAATTAACTTTGAAATAATTTTATAGCGTGATATTATTGAGTACACTGTAAAATGTGCTTCAGGAAGCAAGAAATCATGGAGTCATTCTGTGAACAATTATTCGGTTTTTAATGAAATCGGCGGTTCCAAAAAAACTACTCAAATAACAATAGCCTTACATTATCAAAATTGAATGAAAAAAAACTTCCCAAAATTACATTTTCCCAATGATACATGATACAATAATTTTTTGGAATTTTTAAATTCATATTCAATAATATAAAAAATATGTTATGTGAATTGCTCTCTCGAGAGGTGCTGTAGTCCAGCGTAACGCCCATGCGAAGCCCTGTTGTAATTCATCGTTGAATTAAAATTATTAATAATTGGGATAGAGTTGCGAGAGTAACATTATCACAGGAAATTTCTCCTCTTCTTTAATTTTCCCGATAATCGATAGTTTTTGAGCTTTTTCCAAAAAACTAGAACCGTTTTTATTTTTATTTCTGTCTTTTGTTAAAAAAAATCGAAAAATACGACTTTTTTAGAATGTCATCCCGAATCGATTGAGTTTGATACACGGATTTTTCCTAAACAACATATGTTATAAAAGAAAAAAAATATTATCCCATAGCGCATGGTTTGGAAAATATTTGTTTTTGTGGAAATATTGGTTGGGGATTCAGTAATATATATTGATATTACTTATCATTTCATTATGAAAAAAAAAAACTTCTCGATACCTACTTTCAATTTCGAAAATGTGTTTTTAATGGTACCCCAGTTTATTTGGATCTATTTACCTTAGTTTCCTTTCAAGAATAATTGAATATATTATTCATTGAGCATAATGATTTCTATTCAATTTCATTATTTCCTATTCTTTCAAATCCTCAATAACACAGTGAATAATTTTCTTCGGTAATATAAATACATAATTTTGAGTAGTTTTCGAAATCTGTGAAAGAATGTTCCTCTTCCATTCGATTTTCTGTACCATTTAGAACTCTCACTTAAAGGTTTTCTTCCTAAAATATATTATTGTATTGTTATATTATTATCAACTAGCATTTCTCCATATGTTTTCATCTAGCTTATGGCTCAGGCTATTCCGTGATTTTGTTTCACGGGAAACGGTATCCTGTTATCCCGTTATCTCGGTTGGGTGGCATAATTGATTTGACAGCGGAAGTAATGCTTTGTGACGATTATAACAAATTCACCAATCCCTTTCCACCCCTGTAGATATGGCATTTTGAATAAAGTTGAACACTATTTATTTATTCGTGACAGAGAGCCAAAACATCAATTTTCATTATTCTAACTCAAAAACTTACGGAACCCTTTTAAACATTTTCAGCCCCCATTTCGCCCCATTAGTAGTTGAATTTCTAAAAACACAGGAAAACAAATGTCTTCATATGTGAAAAGACCTCAAATATCCATTTTTATGATCCTAACTTAAAATGTTTCACCCCCCATTTGACCCCTTCAGGGTTTGGATTACTGAAGACACTGAAATACATATTTTTTTATTGTAACAAAAACTGCAAATACCAATTTTTATGAACCCAAGTCGAAAACTAAATACAGTACAAACTTTCGAACCCCATTTAGGGATGGAGTATTGAAAAAAACTTCTAAGTGGTATACTATGTCATCATAGGAATACGCAATCAAAATTTCAGCTCTTTGTGTTGAGTTATTTGGTCTGGGCGTTGAAGTTAGTGAATCAGTCAGTCAGGACATGTAATTATATATGTATAGATTATTTCAATTCATTAGTGTCTATATGTATATGTTCTGTTGATTATTTTTTGTTGGTATATTTCTAAAACAATGAGCTACTGATTTTATAACATAACTTGTGTCACACACCCAAAAAATCCCATCCTTTTTTTTGTACATTTGAACAGTAGCATGTTCTGATTAAAATTGAATTCATTTGAGTCGTTTACCTGAAAAATTTTCATTATTCATCTGTAATCTTGAACCTTGGAATACCCCAGATTCCTACATTCAGTTTATTAATAATCCATTCTAAGTAACCTCATTCAGTAACTTTCGTGGTACACAATATAATAACCGAAACTGAATAATACAAATCAAATACAAGACACATCACGAGAATATAGATTTTCTGATATGTGGAAAACAATGCAAGCGTTTTTTCAGGTTCACAAAATACTCAACCTACACGAGAATATATTCAAGTAAAGATTCTATATGAAGATTGTTTTCATTCAATGAAAGAAACAAATTAATTTTTTTGCTTGAGACGATAGCAAAAGTTTGGTGTCCTTTTGTTGAATCTTGCATGAGAAATTGTATGAGTGATTTGTGTATAACATTGTAAAAGTACCTTTTCCGAAATGGTGAAATATCGCAATATTTCAGTGGACTCCTGATTAAATCTTGACGTAATCGCAGTAATATAAATAACGGAATCAATTAGGAAAAGTATTTACCAGGCTCATTCTCAAATATTTGGGAGGCAATTGGCTTCCACAATTTATTTCGTTCGTGCGCGGAAAGAATACATGTCTTGATGAAAATCTAAAATGAATGATATTTGTGTGCATCCCCTGTGTTGCCAAATTGGGGGAAGCCCAGTGACCTTCGAAAGTATACGTTTCAGACACTATAACATAAACAAAGTATATAAGCAGCGCACTTCAGCGGCGAGGGACTGCACTAAATTTTAAATGGCTATCGAAAATCGGGCAACTTGGACTCCTCCATATTTTTGTGGTAAAGTGTTTGTTACTATGTTACATGTCATATGCGACATTTTTTTAAAAGGGGGGTTACCGGGCGTCCGTATATCGGAGGCTCGGTGACATCGGAGTCTCAGTGAACCTCAAATTAACAAGGCCGGAGGCCCACTTATATTATATATATATATATATATATATATATATATATATATGCCCATTAAGACTTTTGATCAGCATACCGAATACTATCTTTCTGCAGAGTTTCAGCGAATTTAGCCGAGAGCCATTTTCCATAAGGATTTTGCGGGTCCTTTCAAGTGAAATATTTCCCATATGTACAACTGTTGAGTATTTGAATACTACCCAATCAATGTTCATGATTCAAAATATAATGATTGAGATGAGAGGGTCAAGTATCAGTTTATTGAAACATTGGATACTCTGAGATATCTCAGAAGAATGAAATTCATTGCTTATCACTAATACAGTGAGAAAAAATATTTATTGTTAGATATTCTATTGCACAACCCTATGCATTTTTAATATAAAAATACCGAATTTCATTCTGATTGTATGTCAGATATAAGCGGTTACGATTGACATATGTTCCTTCGTGGATAATATGCCGAGGGGGGCTTTCCTTGGTAAGTTGAAGGAAATGTAGGACAAGTAGTGCAACAGATCATACCGAGATAAAATATTGCAGGAGGAGGCACATAATCAACGATCTGTAAGTCCAATGAATATCCTTGAGGGCTCTTTGAGTGACCCAACGGTTACAACAAATGAAAGAGTTGACTGCCACTCAGAAACCTAAATAGCAGGCAGTTTTGGCAGAGCTACCATATTTCAAAGAAGCCGTAAGGAAACATCGAGGTATGTGCAATGAATTATTGAACTTAAATGTTGAAGTAGATAATGAGTATGCATTGTTTCGGTTTGGTACACGCAGGACGGTGCATTGGTTGAGCACTGTTCTCTACATTTTTCAGCCAACGAAACAAAAAGGAGGGGGTCTTTGTCAACGCATATGTTTCGATGAATTTGGTCCCATTTGAATTTGAAGAAAAAATTGTTACCCCTTAATGGAAGAAAAAAGAGGATATTTATCTTTCACCGTTGAATGTTTTATCCGTTAACGATTTTACCACTCAATATCTTTGTACCGGGTTATCCGATTCAGATGTTTTTTTTTATTGGGTAGGGGTAGTAAAATAGGAATGATTGATTTTCATCTGTGTACCGATGCTGTTGAAACTTGAAGTTCTGATAATTCAAAATAATGGATACCTGGAGTCTTAAATAGTAT